>JAJPUD010003439.1:184518-225739 GCA_023553655.1 Myrmecobius fasciatus
CTAGATCTGTAAGATAATTTCTTGGGAGTTTGATTGGTATGGCACTACATAAGTAAATTTTTTAATGTTTAAATGTTTTTTTCTTCTGCAACCAGAGGGAAAGAGGAGACAATGGATGGTGATAGGAAGAGGCTTGGAGAAATGAAGGAAGGGCCAATGTTTCAAAATCCATTTTTGCAGTTTCAAGGCAATATACATAGGCAGTTGCTAGCTGTCAAGGGAGCTGAATGGGAATTAAAAGGAATTTACTCTCCTTAATCTAGGTAGTAGTAAAGCCTGGGAGAAATCCCTGGGAAGTGGGGAGCAGAGGCAGCAGTTAATCAGCAAGGTCTTCACAGTTGCCTGAGCTCTCTTTTGTGTGTGTTCCAAGTCTGGTAGGCAGAAATAACAAAAGAGTTGAACGTGTGTTGATTGGACTTCAGTGCCTGTTGGCTCTGGAAGCAGTCTCACAAAAGTGATAATATTCTGTCCTGTGGAAGCAAAAGCAGACTCAGCGGCTCCTCCTTTGGTTTGGAAAAGTAACAAACAGCAGCCTGGGAGGCCTCTGTGATAAGAGGAACTTTAGGACCATGACAAAGGAGCTGTGAGAGGAAGAATTGAGAAGCAGCTTGGTCAGTTGCTTGGAAACAGAGGCATTGAAAGTGTTTCAGCCATGATGCAAACCTTTCCCATTTCAGGGTGAATAAGGTTGAAAGGTATTGTACCTTATTTTTCTACCTACAGGGACAGGACTAAGAAGAATTCCAATATTTAGTTTTCTCTTGTCATTTACTTTTCGATTCTGTCCTAATTATATTCTTTGTTATTGGAAACATCAAAGATGAATAATGAAAATAGGGAAGGATGTTCCTATTGAAGGGTTTCGGTCTTCTGAATCAGAAGACCAGGTTGTCTGAGATGTGTAAGTATGGGAGGATTGTGAGGAGGTTTTAAAAGGTATGGAATAGTCATGATGAGGAATAACCAAGATTATCATAAACAGGAATAGAACCCTTCCCATATTGATATGCTTTTTCTCAATTAGGGATAATTATTTCACTTGATCTTCTCATGGCTGAGATTAGCTGCATCATATCCAATTGATCAGTTTTTTTCTTTCTTTGACGGAAGAGACCCTAAGCCTAAATTGATGGCTTTAATTCCTGCATGAAGTAGCCTTCTCAATAAGATGTTCTGTGCTTGTTTCTCTTACTCTTCTTTCATTCCAAGACTGTTTTCATTCAGAGAAGTTAATGTCTTGATCTGTTACAGATGATACTTTCTCCTCTGATATATAAATCAGAGAAGATCCACCTATTGCTGTTGCTGAATACAAAGTCAATATGATTGACTGACCTCCCAATGAAAATTCTCCAGTTATTTCTCTGCTTCCTGGAAAGATATATTCATGATAATGGGATTGTCCCCTCCCCCAATGCCCAGAAGAGCACCTGAAACATATTATACAATTCAATGCTAATTGAATTGAATTTTTAATAGAAAAATGATAAAATATGATTCTTCTTCAATGCACTTCTCTCTTCTGTCCTGTGTTCTTTATTTCCCTTTTCAGTTATGATGTTGAAATTGTTCTACACAATGGTATTTGTCAGCCTTGAGATCAGGATCAAGGTTTTTCCATTCTTCATCTGTCTCTTCTTAAATATGACTATACTCTCTGCTATTGTGTAGAATTTCCATATACTTTTGAAAGTGACAGAAAGAAAAGCAGAGGGAGACAGAAAGAAAGAGACAATGACAAAGAAATAGAAGCACAGATAGATTGAGAGACAGTGACAGATTGACCACCATAGTAGAGTACAGGTTTTAGGATTAAGGAAAGTCATTTTCCTTGTACACAATCACTTCAGTCAGGCTTCAAGTGGCAGAAAAGGTACTGCTATTCTCTGGAGATAGTTTCTTTATTAGAGTCCTTGGAATAATAGGATACATACATACATGCATTCATGCATACATATATATGTATACATCTATAAATATAGACATGCATATAGATATATGTAGCTATGTATGTGTATGTATATATGTGTATATTTATATATATATATATCTAAACATATATAAAGGTATATATATATATATATATGAATTTGTATATATGTGCCCAAATACATCTCACTCCCCATATACATATATACATACACACATATATACTATATGTGTGTAGGGTGAATATAGACATATACACACTCACAAATGTATATGTACATTCCTAGCCACAAATGGATGATAAAGAGAGATAATAAATTGATAAATACATAGACAAATTTATATTCATATACATATTTTATCAATGTAAGGAACACCCATTGCTAATACTACCTCTACTATTTAAGAACGGCAATACATCACGGGCTTAAAGTCATAGATAATTGCCTGAATCACTATAAAACTAAGTGATTTGTCCTGGCTTGTAAAACTAGTATGTGTCAGAGACAAAACTTGAACCCAGTTTTTCTGACTACACAGCTGACCTATCTATTGTCCGACTGCCTTTTACACAATTGCATTAATTTGAATAAACTTGTTTAATTGTAATTTTACCAAGAAGAATTTGTAACTGTGGTTAAAAAAAATTTTTTATGAATGAAAAGGTCAACTCTATTCATCTGGATACAATTTTCATAGATCCTTCAGAAGAGAATGTCACTGCCAGTTTTCAACCCTAACACAAAATCTGCTTGTCTTTGTGCTTTACCCACATCCATGCTGGTCTTGCTTTTCGATGGAAGCTCAACATAAGAATCAATCAAGATGTCAGAAGGTAGAATACTGAGACTTTATATAGCAAGAACTAGCCTAACTGTCCCATGAGCTCTTTTCTCTAATTGTGCCTCAAGAGGGTATGCCCCAGTGTTTCCTTTATCATTGTGTCTACTTATTTTATTTAGAGCCAAGCAGTTGTCAATAGAGCATTCAAAGTTCTGTCCTTGCTGTAATTCTTTAAGCCTTGGAACGTCAGTAAATTTTCTCACTGGACCTCCTTTTTACTCTCAGTCATTAGCTATTATCCTTTTCTTTCTTGCTTTATGAAAGAGATTAGTTAACAAAGAAGTCCTAGGATTCATGGTAAGTCAAATACCATCAAAATCTATGTAGGTTCAACCATAGCATAATGAGATCATTTCATCAACAGTTCTTTTATGCACTTACCTTATTCAAATTTATATTTTATTTATTATGTTGTCCTATTTGAACATAAATCTCTGAGACAATAATTGTGTTTAATTTATTACTATATCTTCTCATTTCACTTAGAATATAGTAGACAGTTGATAAATGTGACTTGGATGAATCGATAACTTTGTTCCCATATACATCCCTTCTCTCAATCTCACCTTCAGTTTCTGACTTTTTATTGGTGTATTCTTTCTTCCTACAAACATGCTTATGTTGCTTCAATTCATTTTAAAAAATCCCTAATTTGATGTTATGATTCCCTAAAGCTAATATTCAATATATAATTTTTTCTTTTCTTTTCTAGCTGAACTTTGGGGGAAAAATTGCCTACTCATTTCCTTCAGTCCTTTTCCTTGCATTTCTCAACCTCCTGCAGTTTGATGTTTGACCTTAACACTCAAATGAAACTTCTTTCTCCAAAGTTACAGGTCCTTTCCCCTCAATCTATATATTTCTTGACCACTCTGCAGCATTTGACATTGCTATCCACTCTTTTCTCTATGGGTACTCTCTTTTGCATTAGTTTCTTTTTTTCCCATCATTATCCATACCCCACTCACTGACTAGAGGAATTCTCCAAGGTTCTAACCTTGGCTCTCTTCTTTGCTGCATTCTCTCTTTTCCTTGGTGTCATTAACTCCTATGGTTTAAGTTATCATCTCATTGAAGATGATGTCCAAATTTATCAATTAAGTCTTATTCTCTTTCCTAGATTCCGGTCCTAGATACCCAAATATTAATAATTATTCCAATCTGCATGTCCTATAGGCATCTCCAACTTAAAAAATCCTTACAATCCAGTCACCCACGTTCATATCAAGTGTCATCCTCCTAACTCTCCCTCACTCCTTATGCCCAATCAATTGTCAGAATCTATCAATTTCTTTTTTGCTGAGGCAATTGGGGTTAAGTGACTTGCCCAAGGTCACACAGCTAGGAAGTGTCTGAGACCAGATTTGAACTCAGGTCCTCCTGACTTCAGGGCTGGTGCTCTATCCACTGTGCCACCTAGCTGCCCCCAGAATCTATCAATTTCAATGCCATGATGTTTCTAGCATAAATTCCCTTCTCTCCATTCATAAAACCATAACTCTCATTAAGATTCTCATAACTTTTTGCCTAGACTATTAAAATCTCTTCCTAACAATAGAAATCTTTGTTTTACTCAAAATCTCTCTTTAATCAATTTTCCATTTGGCTACCAAGGTAATATTTTTTGATGAGGTAATTGGGGTTGTGACTTTCCCAGAGTCACATAGCTAGCTAGTAAAGTCAAGTGTCTAAGGCCGTATTTGAACTCAGATCCTCCTGATTTTAGGGCCACTGCTCTATCCCCTGTAACATCTAGCTGCCCCCATCAAGATAATTTTTCTACAACACAGGTCTGATCATGTCACTCCTGTTATTAATAAATTTCAGTGGTTCCTTATTACCTCTAGGATAAAATAAAACTCTTATGTTTGGAATCTAGACATATAATACCTTCAAATGTTCATTGGATATCTTGAACAAGATGTTCCATCATCTCATACTTAAATGTCTTAAGTTCAACATGTGTAATACTTATCTCATTGGCTTCCTATAAATCCCTACCTTCTTCTAAATATCTCTTTCACCATTGAAAGAACCATCATCTCCATGTCATTCAGACTCATGATCATCCTCAACTCCTTAATCCAAATAATTCTGCATAACTGTTGCCATACCCTCTCAATTTGACTTTCACAACTTCTCTGGTATACAATCCTTTCTTACCTCTTTCACAAGCTGTAATTCTAGTTTAAAATTCTATCACTATACAGCTGTACAATTACAATATCCTTTTGGTGGCTCTCTCTGCATCAAATCTCTTCCTCCTCCAACTATCTCATCTACCACTCAGTTGCCAAAGTGATCTTTCTAAAATGTAGGTGTGACCACATTATTTCCTTATTCAATAAATTCAAGTGGCTCCCTATAGGATTTTTTAAAATTTTTTAATCCTTCTAGGATTTAAAGTAAAATCTTCTCTTTCAATTTTGAAGCCTTCCAGAACTTGACCCTTCTTACCTTTCCATTGTTTATACACTTTGCACTCTTTTATACACTCCATGATTCAGGTATGTTTGTCTCCTTAGCATTTTCCCTGGATAACACTCCATCATTCTGCTCTGTGCCTTTTCACTGGCTGTACCTCATGCTTGACAGTTTCTCCTTCTTTGCCTCCAACCTCCTGGATTCCCTGTATTTCTTCAAGATTCAACACAAAATCTAACTTCTGAAGGAAGCCTTTTCCAGTCCCCAGGCAAGGTTAATCCCTTTCCTCAGAGATTACCTCCAATTTACTGTTTGCATGTGTGTGTGTGTGTGTGTGTGTGTGTGTGTGTGTGTGTGTGTGTTGTATGAACATTGTTCTTTTCTATGTGAGCTTCTTGAGGGCAAGGCTTGTTTATGCCCTTTTTATGAATTCTAAACACTTAGCATAGTACTAGGAACATACCAATTACTTAATAAACATTTGTTAACTTTGGCTCCCCTGATAGAATGTAAACATTTTGATGGCAGGATCCATTTCATTTGTATTTTTATATCTCCATTGCCTATTATCACAACTAACATAGTAAGCACTTAATAAATGTCTGTGGTTGATTGATGCAAGGATTTTGTTTATTATTTTTGTATCACATATTCATTTTTGCTTCCTTGCATATTTATATACAATTGTAATTAGAAGATACCTTAGAGGCAAACTTTCAATTCAATTTCCTTTTCTGAAATATGAATTCTCTTTATTCAATCTCCTATATGTAGTCATAGAGTAACTAGCAGTTAAAGAAGTCATGAGCATCAAATGCTCATTGATTAATCTTGCAACTCACTATTGGATAGCTCCATTAGTAAATAGAGCTTTTAATTAAGTTTTTCCTTTTCTTGATCCTAGCTTTATCTTTTTGTAATTTCTACCTGTTATTTCTATGTCTTTCATCTAAGACCAATGAGAATGATTCAAATCTTTCTTCCCCACAATGGCCCTTTATAAATTTAGGAACAACTTTTATTTTGCACCCTAAGGCATCTTTTATTCCATTTAACTGATCATTAACATCATGACTACCCTCTCTGGGCCAGCTTCACTTGACAATGTTCCTCCTAAAATAGGACACTCAGAACTGAAACAGCTCCCCAGGTATGATTTGTCCAGCTCAAATACAGTGGAACTTTTATTTTCCTCATTCTGTCAATGTTTCTATTAACAGTTTAAGATCATAAAACCTTTCATTAATCATATCACATTGTTGATCTGTATAGAAGTTGCAACTCCAAAATTCTTTACCAAATCCACAAATGTAGGTCTCACACTCTCCAACTAATGGACAGGCAAGATTGGTAGTATAGCATAATCACAAAAAAGTACTGAATTAGCAATGAGAGCAGTTGGATGCAAAATATATTACAAAATATATCTGTTCTATAACAAAATACCTGAATAAGTTTGATAAGTCATTAAAAGTGTCTTGGACTTTTTTTTCATTATATGGGGTGGTAGATAGGTGGACTAATTAATATTTAAAATCTCTCTCTTATAGGTCTCTGACTATTTTCCTGAATGTTCTAAATTTATGCCATTGATTTTTTGAACTCAAGTGCATAGGTTAACATTGATCTTTATTAAAATTTTATCTTCTTAAATCTGATTTATCATTCCAATCTATTGAGTACTTTTAAGATTGTGATTCTGTCTTCTAACAAATTAACTTTGTCTATCAGGTCATCAGCAACATTGACAAGAATGCCACCTGTGTACTCATTTAGGTCAGTAGTGTCACACTAGATAGAAACAGATCTCTCTGATCTATTTACAAAACCACAAATTAATATTATTTCTATTGTACTGTATTTTTATCTAATTTGCTAAGCATTTTCCAATTATATTTTAATCTGGTTTCGAATTTAGAATGTGATATCTCTAAGTCATTTGGAATGTATCAAGCAGTCCATAGGCCTGGTATGTGGTACCATCAGAGATGATATTCTACATTGACATATGTTTATCTACATATTTTAATATATTTACTCAAGAAATTATATTAACAATAATAATATTTAAATAGTGCTTGCAGATTTGCAAAGCACTTTATAAATATCACATTTTATCCTCATAGCAACACTATGAAGTAGGTGCTATTATTATTCCCATTTTACAGAAGAGAAAACTGAGGCAGACAATAGTCAAGCAACTTTCCTGGAGTCACTCTGTTAGTAAATGTCTGAGGCTGGATTTGAATTCAAGTCTTTCTAAGTGCAGGCTTTCTAACTTTATTCACTGTGTCACCTAACTGTTAAGAATACTCCAAACAATACTACCCGGTATACATCTGCCAAATAGATATATTTAATTAATTTTGAATTCATCTAACTGTACTACCTTTTTCCCACAAAGTACTAGAGACTTTGTGAATTGCTTCACATAAGCAATTCAATAACTAGCATGTTATGCCACTGGCATTCCTTTGGATTGCTTATCAAGTTACACTATCAACAGAGAAAATGAGGTTTAGTCTGAAATGATTTATTCTCGATGAAATTATGTTGACTCTATTTACCACTATTTCCCTTTCAAAGTGGTTACAATCCACTCCTATTAAAGAAGTATTTTGAAATTTTGCTGGGAATCAAAATAAAACTCATTAATCTGTAGAATGAAGACTCTATAGTCTTCAATAATTTGAAAATTGAAAAAAGCATTTTTCTATTTTTAGTTTAAGTATTCCTCTTCTATTTCTCTTTGATTTTTCACTTATTACTGACATTACTTTGGCAACTACATTCATTCTTGCTTTAAGTAGTAGTTCACTCTAATCTAATGAGTTGAACTAATTTTGATATTCCCCATTATAACTCTTCATTTACATTGAGTTCTAAATTTCAGGGGTTTATGAAAGCAGAATTTAGATAAAAAATTGAATGGTTTTTTCTTTTACAAAAAACCTATTGTCAGTCCTTTCTACCTCCTTTCATATTCTTCTTTCCCTCAATATCGTGGGGTTTGTTAGTTTTGGGGGGAAGTTGTTTTTGTTTTTTGCCTTTAAGGAACTTTCAATTTAATTTAATTTTATTGAAATAGTTATCAAAATATATTTTTCTTAAGGACTTCATTATGGATTGTTCAATTTCTTTTTATTTTGAATATTTTTTTCCAAATTACATGTAAAAATAAATTTTAACTTTCATTTAAAAATATTTTGAATTTGAAATTCTTTCCCTCTCTCTCCTTTTACTTCATATTTGTCTGATCAGTTACAATCTGACACACTGTACTTGACACTAACATAGTAATGTCATTTTGGTCCTCTGAGAACAAAGGGCAACAATCAATCAACTCTCTGAGGTAAAAGGCAAGTTGACATAGGTTATATAGGTGCAATTATGCAAAACATAATTCTATATTAATCATGTTGCAAAAGAAATTACAGACCTCCCAAAAATAAAGTGAAAAATATTAAGATGTTAAACTAGACCTGTTTTCAGCCATACTGTTTTCACAGAAGATTTTGTCAAATAGTGAGTTCTTATCCCAGTATCTGGGGTCTTTGAATTCATCAAACACTAGGTTACTATATCATTTACTACTGTACTTTGTGTACATAATCAACTACTAGTTGATTCCACTAGTCAACTACTCTTATTTCTCAACCAGTACCAAATAGCTTTCACGATATCACTTTATAATACGGTTTGAAATCTGGCATGACTAGACCATCTTTCTTCACATTTCCCCCTCCATAAATTCCCTTATATTCTTGATCTTTTCTTCTTCCAGATGAAATTTATTATTTTTCTAACATTATAATATTTTTGGTGATTTAACTGGCATGACACTGAGTAAGTAAATTAATTGTGGTAAAATTGTCATTTTTACTTTATTGACTTGCCGTACCCATGTTCCCCTTGATATTTTCCCAGTTCTTTAGATCTGACTTTATTTGTGTGAAAAGTGCAATCATGTTCATATGGTTGACTATATCATGGAAAGCACACTATCAAGTATTTTATATTGTCTATAAGTATTTAAAAAGGAATTTCTTTATCTCTTGCTGCTTGACTTTGTTAGTGATATATAGAAATGCTATTGACTTGTGTAGATTTATTTTATATACTGGAATTTTGCTGAAGTTGTTAATTATTTCAAATGGCTTTTTTTGGTTGATTCTCTAGGATTAACTAAGTATATGTCATATCATTTGCAAAGAGCAATAGTACTGTTTCCTCATTGCCTATTCTGAGTGCTTCAATTTCCTTTCTCCCTCTTACTGCTATAGCTAGCGTTTCAATATTGAATAATAGTGGTGATAATAAACATTTTCTCTTTACTACTGATCTTACTGGGGAATATTCTAGATTATCCCCATTACAGATAAAACTAGCTGATGGTTTTTGATAGACATTATTTATCATTTTAAGGAAAGAGCTACTTATTCCTAGGATCTCTAATGTTTTTTTTTAAACAAATACAAAATAAGAAAAGAAAAAGGAACATTTCCACGTGCACAGCAGAACATGAGACATTTTAAAATTTAAAGCAATAAATTTTCATTTCAAGAAAGCCTATAAAATACTATAAATTATATTCATCTTTTCTCTGCTTCCTTGTAGGTTTTCTTTTGTTCTCTGTTGTGCACTTTTAATTTTTTTTCCCCTTCCTCCCTCACTCACTCCCACCCTCAAGAAGATTATGTGGGGGACGGCTGCTAGACCTCTTCCCCAAATTAACTAATCAGAGACATCTTCAGATACAAAGAGAAAGCATTTATTTAGTCCCTGTAGGGAAAGGCTCAGAACACCCAGGAAGCATTTCAGCTTCCAACATGCATCCAACCTGACAAGCTGGAAACAGAAAAGTCGGTTAAATAGCAAAAGACCCAAGCTTTTTCATTGGATAGACTAAAAGGAAGTAACCATCATTGACCAATGGTCACCAATGTTGTCTGCTTCCTGTGGGGTCACATCACTTCCTGTCACTTCCTGTCGCTGACCTCTGGTCTTGACCTTTAGAGACTTCTAGGTCTTGAGGTCATGTGACTTCCCCTAATCTGGGGTTAAAGTCCTAATCTTCTGCTCTGCATGCCTCTGGGAATAGGGATCATGTGATTTAGGCCTAGTCTCAGACTTTTTGAGAAAGTTTCACCTGGTCCAATTCAATTACAATTAAGCATTGATACATAGGTAGATGTGTGTATATACATGCACACATAAATATACATAAATATCTATAATCATACATATATATAAAATGCATTTATACACTTACATATAAAACCACACTATGCTTATTTCCATTTGTCCTATTTCTCTGAAAAGTGTTTTCCTTCATAAGTCTTAAATCTAAATTCACCAACTCATTTCCTACAGCACAGCAATATTCCAATCTTAGGCTATCTAGTTATTTTAAATAGTCTAAAACAATATTGATTAATATAGTTGTCATATAATATAATTTCCCTGTTTTCTTCTTTTGATTAAATCTATTCTAAGTTTATCTAAGATCATGCTTACTATTTCTGCTATTTTTTTAATACTCTTGATTGTTATGCTTATGTTTGTGTACATCTCTCATTTTTAAAACATTTCTTGAAAGCAATATATTGTTGAATTCAAATTTTTAATGTACTGTTTCCATTTTATGGGTGAATTTATCTAGTCCATATTCTAAGCTATAATTACTTGTTTATTTTCTTCCTTTCTGTTTTCCTCACTATCCTTCTTGGCCTAATTTTAATCCTTTGAATTTCTCTGCTTTGTTTCTATCCTCAACTCCAGTTCTATCCTACTACCTCCTCTACTTTACTTCTACTGTATCCTCCTAATCCTTCCTTTTGCTCTCTCCTGCTTATTCCCTTGCTCTTTTATTTCTTTCTGAATTTAGAAAACTTTCATGCCCTTCTAAATATATTTGTTGTTTCCTCTTTAATCTATTCCTGATTAAAGTTTCAGCATTAACCAACCTCCCCACATTAGCTTCTTTTGTATCTATTTTTCCATTTTTGCCTTATTTATCTCTATGCACACACATTTAGAATCACCCCCATAATATTCAGCTCAGTCCAAGTCTTTCTTTCAGACTACCCAAATAAAAATGATTGTCATAAAGAATTGTATGTATTTCTATATATTACTGACAAAGCCCATCAGCAAGAGATAGAAAGAGAATTCCATTTAAAATTACTGTAGATAAAATAAAATCAATTATGAGACTCAATAAGGTCAAATCTTATTAATTTGACCTTACTGAGTCTCATAATTGATCCTTAATATTTATGTTATATTTTCCTGGATTTTCCCTAAGTTCTGCTAATTGTGTCACAGATATCTGAAAGATTTTTATTAAATATCAATTTTCTTTCATTTGGTATTATACTTAACTTTGACCCTTGGTCATAATCCCAGCTCTTTGACTCTTCAAAGTACAGTATTCCAAGACATATAATCCTTCAATATAATAGCTGCTAGTTTCACAGTAATTAAATTGTTTTTATTGTTGTTGCTTCCAATATTTTCTCTTTAATCTGGGAACTCTGAAACTTAGCTATAATATTCCTCTAAGTTTTCCTCCTGTGATCTCTTTCAAGTGCTGATCAATGATTTTTTTTAATTTAAATTTCTGCTTTGCCTTCTTGTTCTAGAACTTCCGGTAAATTTTTCATGATAATTTTTGTAATTTTCTTGTATTATATTTTTGTAATATTTTTCATCATAATTTTCAGGCAGACCAGGTATTCTTTAATTATTTCTTCTCGATCTGTTCCCCACATCAGTTATTTTTCTGATGAGATGTTTCACATTCTCTTCTATATTATTCATTCTTTTCTTTTATTATTTCTTTGCATCTTAGAATGTCATTAGCTTCCTTTTGTCTAATAATAGTTTCAAAGAATTAATTTCTTTATTTCTTTTTTTTTTTTCTTGACAGAAATTTTCCTTTTTTATTGTAGTAAGTTTATTTTTAATACATATTGCTTTATGAATCATTGGGAGAGAAAAATCAGAGCAAACTGGAAAAAACATGTTAGAGATTAAAAAATTAGGAAAAAGAAGTGAACATAACATCTGCTGATTTACATTCGGTTTCCTTAGATCTTTTTCTAAATACAGATGGCATTTTCTCTCCAAAGTCTGTGGGGATTATTTCAGATCACGGAATCACTGAGAACTAAATCTTTCATAGTTGATCATCACACATTCTTGCTGTTTGAGTACAATGTATTCCTGGTTCTGCTTGTTTGTCTCAGCATCAATTCATGTAAATATTTCCAGACCTTTCTAAAATCAGCTTATTCATCATTTTTATAGAACAATAACCTTCCATTACTTTCATATACCACAATTTGTTCAGCCATTTCCCAACTGATGGGCATCCACTCCTTTTCCAATTCTTTGCTACCACAAAAAGAGCTGCCATAAACATTTTTGCACATGTCTTTTCTCCTCATTTATGATTTCCTTGGGATATAGATGCAGTAATGGTACTGCTGGGTCAAGGTATGCACAGCTTTATAGCCCTTTTGCATAGTTCCAGATTATTTTCCAGAATGATTGGATCATTTCACAACTCCACCATTAATAAATTAGTTTACCAGTTTTCCTACATCCCCTCCAACATTCATTATCTTTTCCTATCATTTGAGCTAATCTACGAGGTATGAGCTGCTACCTCAGAGTTGTTTTAATTTGCATTTCCCTAATCAATAGTTATTTAGAGCATGATTTCATATAACTATAAATGGCTTTAATTTCATCATCAGACAATTTTCTGTTCACCCTTTGCACATTTATCAAATTTAAAATGACTTCTATTCTTATAAATTTGACACAGTTCTTTATATATTTTAGAAATAAGCTCTTTATCAGAAATATTGTCTTAAAGATTTTTTCCCAGCTTTGTATTTCCATTTTTAATCTTGTTTCTGTTAGTTTTGTTTGTGCAAAAACTTTTTAATTTAATATAATCAAAGTTGTCTGTTTTGCCTTTTATAATGTTCTCTAGTTCTTCTTTGGTCATAAATTTCTCCCCTCTTCAAAAATATGATAAGTAAATTATTCCTTGTTCTCCTAATTTGTTTATGATATCATCCTTTATATCTAAATCATGTATCTATTTTGACCTTATTTTGACACAGGGTGTGAGATGTAGGTGTATGCCAATTTTCTGACATATTATTTTCCTGTTTTCTCAATAAATTTTGTCAAATAGTGAGTTCTTATTCAAGAAGCTGGAGTTTGGAGATTTATCAAATATAAGATTGCTATAGGCTTTGATTATTGTTTCATGTGTACCTAATATATTCCATTGATCCACTAGACTCTTTCTTAGCCAGTACCAAATGATTTTTGATGATTGCTGCTTTATAATATAATTTTAGGTTTGGTACTGCTAAGCCATCATCCTTTGTATTTTTTTTCCATTAATTCCCTTTATATTCTTGAACTTTTGTTCTTCCAGATGAATTTTGTTATTATTTTTCCAGTTGTGTAAAATAATATTTTGGCAGTTTGATTGGTTGACCAACAAATAGAGCTGTCATTTTATTATATTAGCTTGGCTGGGACATGAAAAGTCAATACTTTTCCAGTGTTTAGTTCTGATTTTATTTGTGTGAGAAGTGTTTTGTAATTGTGTTCATATAGTTCTTGGGTTTGTCTTGACAGGTAGACCCCCAAGTATTTTATTTTATCTACAGTAATTTTAAATGGAATTTCTCTTTCTGTCTCTTGCTGATGGGCTTTGTCAGTAATATATAGAAATACTGATCATTTGTATGGGCTTATTTTATATCCTGCAACTTTGCTAAACCTGTGAATTTTTCCCTGTAGGTTTTTGAATAACATTCTAGAATTCTCTAATTATATCATCATCTCATCTGTAAAGAGTGATAGTTTTATTTCCTTATTGCCTATTCTGATTCCTTTAATTTTTGTTCTTTTCTTATTGCTAAAGCTAATATTTCTAGTGCAATGTTGAATAACAGTGGTGAAATTGGCATCTTTGTTTCATCCCTGATCTTATTGCGGATGTATCCAGCATATATCTATTAAAAATAATACTTGCTGTAGGTTTTAAATATGTACTGCTTATTATTTTAAGGAAAGTTCCCTTTATCTCTATGCCCTTTAGTGTTTTTAATAGGCATGGGTACTGTATTTTGTCATAAGCTTTTCCTGCATCTATTGAGATTATTATATGATTTCTGTTGGTTTTGTTCTTGATATGATCGATAATGTAATAGTTTTCCTGATATTGAACCAGCCCTGAATTCCTGGCATATATCCTATTTGATCATAGTGTATTATCCTGCTGAGAATTTGCTGTAATCTCTTAGTTAATATTTTATTTAAAAATTTTGCATCAATATTGATTCTGTTTTGGCCCTTCCTGGTTTAGGTATCAATGTCATGTTTGTGTCATAGAAGGGATTTGGGAGTACTCCTTCTTTATCTATTTTTGCACATAGTATATGTAATATTGGAATTAATTGTTCTTTAAATGTTTGGTAAAAATCACTTGTGAATACATGTGACCCTGGAGACTTTTTCTTAGGGAATTCATTAATGACGTTCAATTTCTTTTTCTAAATTATTTTCTTTCTTAAGTTTTTGGTTCTTTATTTGAAGTTGCTTTCTATTCATAATTTTCTTGATTTTCTTAGATTGCTCTACTTTGGGGAACATTTTTAAATCATGTGATTTTTAAAGTCATTTTTAAATTTTAAGAATTTTTTTTGTGTTTGGGATCATTTAGTGTTTCTTACTGAAATTTTTTTTTTAAGTTTTATTATCTTCTTCTGAATATGAACCTGATTTTCTCTATCCCCATGGTAGCTATTCTTTGCTTGCTCATTTTTATTTACTTATTTTTGTTTTATTTTATGCTTAACAGCTATTGGTTTGATCAAGTTGTAGTACTTAGATATGAGTAATGATGCCCCAAGCCTGAGATTCTTCTTATTGTATATTGTTTCTTATTGTTAAGCCCCAGGGCTTAACTTAATTTAACTTAACTTTCCTCTCTATTCCTTTGTCATATCTTGTACTGTTGCTTAAGCTGTTTGCCAAATGATCATACTCCCTCAGAACTAATTTTTTTTTGATTCCTCAGAGTTGGCCTGAATTTGTTTGAATTTCATGCAGGCTGAACTTCTGTCCTAGAAGTCAAGTTTTTCCTGGAGGTCTTCTTAGGAGAAAGAAAAAACTGATTTACTTGACTTTTATTCCCATCGTTTATATTCCAACTGAAGTAATGTTCTGTCTTTTTCAGTGGAGGAAATTTAGAAAACTAAAAGTTTTCTGACCTACTCCATCATCTTGCCAGAATACCCTCTAGTGTTTTTAATAGGGATATATGCCATATTTTATCAAAAGGCTTTTTTTGCTTTGGTACTTAATTGGAAATTTTTAATTTGTCCTTTTCCTAGCTTTTTTAGTTGTGTATCCAAATTATTGATCTACTCTTTATTTTATTCATCTACGCCTTTAGAGTTATAAAATTTCCCTAAGGATTGCTTTGGCTGCATCCCATAAGTTTTGCTATGTTGTCTCATTATCATCATTTTCTTGAATGAAGTTATTGATTGTTTCTATGATTTGCTGTCTAATTCACTCATTTTTTAAAGGATTTTATTGCTTTCTTTCCAATTAGTTTTTAGTTTATATTTCCATGGTCCCTCATTGCATGTCACTTTTATTACATCATGATCTGGAAATATTTCTGCATTTTTGCATTTGATTGTGTAATTGTTATACCCTAATAAATGGTTAATTTTTGTCTAGATGCCATGGACTGCTGAGAAAAAGGTATATTCTTTTCTATCCCTGATTTTCTCCATAGCTCTACCATATTTAAGTTTTCTAAATTTCTATTTACCTCCTTAAATTCTTTTTTTTAAATCTATTTTATGGTTAGATTTATCTAATTCTGAGAGGGGAAGTTGAGGTCTCCACACACACACTAGTATAATTTTGCTGCCTATTTCTCTCTGTAACTCACTTAATTTCACTAAGAATTTGGATACTATACCACTTGGTGTATATGTGTGTGTGTGTGTGCCCGTATGTATATATAGATATATTTAGAATTGATCTTGTTTCATTTTCTATATGAGATGGTTTGCTTTGTTTAAGATCAGAATTGCGACCCCTGCTTTTTTACTTCAGATGAAGTATAATAGAATCCTCTCTGATCCTATATTATACTCTGTGTGTATTTCTTTGCTACAGATATGTTACTATTCTGGTTTTTAATTCAATTTGCTGTCATTTCCATTTGAGTAAATTTATCCCATTCATATTCCTAGTTATGATTAGTAACTGTATATTTCCCTCCACCCTATTTTCCCTATTTATAAGTCTCTCTGAGACTTTGTGTCTCTTTCTCTGTGTTTCTTTCATCCTTTTCCTCCTCACCAGTGTTTTGTTTCTGATCATTACCTCCTCTCCTTCTTTCTGTAAGTGCTGCCCTTCTCTTCTCTTCTCCTACTTTTCTACATTATTATGTCAAATTAAGTGTGCATACTATTTCCTCTTAAAGCCAATTCAGATGAGAGTAAAGTTCTAGTGAAGCTCACCTCCACATATTTCCTCCAATGTAACAGGTCTTTTGTGTCTCTTCATGTGAGAAAATTTACCCAGTTATACCTTTCCCTTCTCTCTTCTTCCAGTGCAATCATCCTTCTTATCCCTTCATCATTTTATCTAAGTCAACTTATACCTGCACCCCAGTTTGTGTATATTCCCTCTAATTGTTCCAATAGTAATACAGTTCCTAGGAGTTATAAGTATTATCTTCTCTAGGGGTGTAAAGAGTTTGACATTGAAGTCCTTATGTTTTTTCTCTTTTCTGTTTCTCTTTTTATGTTTTTCTTGAGTCTTGTATTTGACAATCAAGTTTTCCTTTCAGCTCTGGTCTTTTCATCACTAATGCTTAAAATTCTCTAGCTTATAGAATATTCATATTTACCCTGAAGGATTATACTAATTTTTACTCAGCAGGTGATTTTTGGTTATAATCTTAGCTCTTCCGCCTTCCAGAACATCATATTATTTTTCCTCCTTCTCCTCTCCTTCTTTCTCCTCCTCTTCCTCCTTTTTTTCCTCTTCTCCCTTCTTTCTTACCCCCCTTCCCCAAATTTAAACCCAGCTGTGACTTCCTAGTACATTTAAACATTTTTCTTTCTTTTTTCTTAATTTTTCTTTATCAAAATAATCTACTTTGTCTTTTCAGGATTTTATTCTTGATTGTTTCCTATCCCTTTTGGAGTGTCTTCCCATATAGTATTTGAAACCATGGGGCACTTCCTATCCATGGGGATTTCTCAGTTCCATGTCACACTGCCTAATT
The DNA here is from genome assembly GCA_023553655.1 of Myrmecobius fasciatus. NCBI lineage: Eukaryota > Metazoa > Chordata > Mammalia > Dasyuromorphia > Myrmecobiidae > Myrmecobius > Myrmecobius fasciatus. The sequence goes on from JAJPUD010003439.1 coordinate 202,067, forward strand.
TTCTTCTTTCCTCCTATAAAAAGCTTTGAGATTGTATGGCTGCTTCCTCCCTAAGTTCCCCTCATTTCTACTTCACCAATTAGTTTCTCTTAATTGGTCAGAATCAGACCCAGCATAGTGTTTTTTCATCACTTCTGCAACCTCTTGAAGAATGAAATTATCATTGAGGAACTTAGGAAATTAGCAGCTGGCAGTTTTTGGCGGAAGGCAGATTCATGCAGACATACAAACAGTTGAAATCCCCTATCTCTCTGTACCATATTTCTGATTAGTTTCCAGAAATCATAGGAGCATTGGATTTAGAGCTGGAAGACACCCTAAGGATAATACAATCCAACTTCCTCATTTTTTGGATGTGGAAATTGAAACTTAAAGATATTAAGTGATTTGCTAGCATTTATACACTTGGTATGAGTAACATTTCTGGTACTGGAACCCCAAACCAAAAAAACAAAGTTCTTTCCAAATTGAATATTGGCTTAATTATAATAATTTGTATTTGCATATGGTTTAAGATTTGCAAAAGCCTCTTTAACACAATTGTTCTATGATATAGGTAGTATAATTATCCTCATTTTACAGATGAAGAACATAGACCACTAGAGGTGAAGTCAAAACTGCCCATGGTCACATAGCTAGTAACTACTTACCAGTTTACTTCTTTTTGTATGGGTGGGATATAATATACTTCCATGACATAATTTAGTACTCTCAGGAGAGTTAGAGGCTGCCAAATCTAACCCCTCATGTTATAGAGAATGAAACTGAGGCCCAAAAAGATTGTGATTCACTCCAAATCAAAAAACTCCAAGTCAGTATTTTTTTTCCATTGTACCATGCCTCATTAAATGGACTTCTACATACATTACCTATTTATTTACTAAACTTTGCCACATAAATATTTATTTTAAATTTATAATGCAAGGATGTGAACAGGCAAATTATAGAAGAAATCAAAATGATCACTAATCCTAAGGCAATTCCTCTAAATAACTACTGATTAGGAAAATGTAAATTAAAAAAATGTGAGATACTAAGATCTATCAGATTTGTTAATATGAGAGAAAAAGAAAATAACAAAAACTGAAAATGGGGAAAAATTGGAATATTAATGCACTTTTTCCAATTTAATTTTTTCCTAATTACATGTAAATATAGTTTTCAACATTTTATCTTATTAGATTTTCATTTTCATTTTTCCTTCACTTTCTCCCTCCCCACTCCCCAAGATGGAAAGCAATCTGATATAGGTTATACATAAACAATAATATTGAACATATTTCCACATTGGTCATGTTGTGAAAGAAGAGTCAGAGAAAAAGGGAAAAACACCAAAAAATAAAAAAAAAAACAACAACAAAGTGAAGATATATGTTTTAATTGGAATTCAGACTTTATAATTCTTTCTTTGGATGTTGATAGCATTTTTCCTCATGAGTCTTTTGGAATTGTTTTAGATCATTGTATCACTGAGAAGAGCTAAGTCTATCACAAATGATCATCACACAGTGTTGCTGTATTTGTGTACAATATTCTGATTGATTTTGTTGATTTTTCTGCATTGATCTTACAATGCTCTTGCTGATTCTGTTCATTGCACTCAACATCAGTTCATGTAAATTTTTCCAGCTTTTTTTCCTGAAATGCATCTATTCATCGTATCTTATAAAACAGTGGTGTTCTATTACATTCATATATCATAATTTATTCAGCCATTTCCCAAGATGGGTATCTCCACAATTTCTAATTCTTTGCCTTCACAAAGAAAGCTTCTATAAACTTTTTTGTCTATGTGGGTCCTCTTCCTTTTTTAATGATCTCTTCAAGATACAGATTTAATAGTGGTATTGCAGGATCAAAAAATATGCAGTTTCATAGCCTTTTGGGCATAGTTCAAATTACTCTTCAGAATGGTTGGATCAGCCCACAATTCCACCAACAACACAACTGATGTAATTTTTGATGGAATTACTAACTGGTATGGCAATTCTGGAGAACAACTTGGAAATATATCCAAAGGGTTTTAAAACTCTGTGTTGCCTTTTCACCCAGAAATACCACTACTAGGTCTATGTCCCAAAGAGATAAAAGAAAAAAGAAAAGTGCCAATTATGTAACAGTAGCCAAAAAATTATAGCAGCTCTTTTTGTGGTGGCAAAGAATTGAAATTGTCTTGACTTGTTCCCTTTATATAAATACTTTCATTTGAATCTCTCTGTTATCCCTTTCACATTCAACTTGGAACTGTACTTCCTGATATTTGTTTTTTATTCTTTTTCTATTGCCAGTGAAATTTAGAGTATAAGTTCCTCAAGGGCAATGACCTAGCTATTTTTTATTTCCATATCCCCAGTTAAAAAATAATTAGCTTAGTGCCTTCCAACTGCTTATACATTTTTTTTTTTAGAATTCTGACATATCATTGTTATTTGCTTTCCAAGGACTTCCACTTCACCAAGGAATTCCTCTTTGTTGGTCAGAATTAGTTCTAGACACAAAATGATACTAAGTAAATATTTGTTGATGAATTGAAATTGGCAAAAAAAAAAACTCTTAATATACAATACATAATTTATTATCGTAAAAAAAGTACAGTGAGGAATAAGCTAATTGAGAGATTATTAGCTAAAAATCATTGGTAGCAAATCAAGACCTTATTTAATTATTATTATTATATTGTATATTATTTATATATAATGATTAATATGATATATCAGATGGTTATTAATATATCAGTAGAATGTATGATATTAATATAGCATCATATCATGTGATTATTAATAAAATATTGCTATGTTGTATAATTTTAAATAGGATATTATTATAGTGTGGGATTGTTAATAACATGTTATATTGCACAATTATTAACATAATCTTGGTATATTTTATAATTATTTATTAAATATTATATTACATATTTTCTCATATTCCTCCTACTGCTCTTTTTACATGATACTCCATTTACTTTTTTCAGTTTCTTTGCACTGTCTGTCTCCCATGCCTGGAATAATTGTGTTCACAAACTTTACCTCATAGTTTGCCTAGTTAACTTCAAAACTCAGCTCATCTTCCTTTATGAAGGAAGCCTTTATTTGACCTTCTTCTTGTCTCTACCCCCATGTTGTCATCTTCCCCTCTGATATTATATTTCATTTCCTCTGTAAATTTTTTGTGTCACCTAGTAATATTCCTATTTGTCTCCCTCATTTGAGTGGAGTCTCATCAGAGGCAGGGTCTTCTTTTTCCTTCTTTCTTTCTTTCTTTTTTCTTTCTTTGAATCCCTACCTCTTAACATAAAGGGCCACATAATTATGACTTAATAAATGCTTATTGACTGACTGAATGACTGATCACATAAATACTTATAACTGTATTTGAAAACCAAATCCCTACTAAGATTTTTCTAACAAAGACCTAATTGATATGAAAACTTAAAGAAAAGGTTTTTGAGATTCATGATTATCCTTGATGATCTTCACTAGAGAATTAAAAAAAATCATTCATTCATTATATTGTTTTTATGAAATTGCTATGCAATTCAGGCTTATGAAACAGCAGCTAAATGGTAACACAATTGATAGAGTTCTGAACTTGGAATTAGGAATACTTGTGTTTAAAGCATGCCTTTAGATGCTTACCAGCTGTGACCCTGGCAAATTACTCAACCTACCTCTTTAATCTTCAAATTTTTTATCTTAGAAGTGGGGGTGGTGGTAATAGCATCTACCTCAGATGATCCATAAATATGAAAGGCACTATATAAATGTGTTTTATATTTAAGCACACTCACACATATATGTGCATATAGAGAGAGTCTAGGAGGCACAGTGGATTGAGTATTGGATTTTGAATCAGGAAGATTTATCTTTATGAGTTCAAATCCAGCCTCAGATACTTACTAGCTCTTTGACACTAGGCAAATCACTTAACCCTGTTTGCCTTGGCTTTCTCATCTGTAAAAAATTATCTGGAAAAGGAAATGACAAATTATTCCAGTATCTTTGTGGGAATCATGCATGGGGGTCATAAAGAGTCAGACACCTATGAAAAATTAATAAATAAATATCAGCTAGTATTCTATTATGGCATATATCCTATTATGTAAATTCCAATATGAAAATTAATATGCCTTATTACTAACATGTGGTGTCACCTGTAATCCTGCTGTAATCCTAGAAAGAGTTGAATTAGGGGTCCTGAACTGAAGTGGACTAGCTGTCCTTACTGGGTTTATCATTAATATGGTGATCACCTAAGAGAGGGAGTTCTGCCTAAATAGGGAGGAACTGAATCAGATTGAAAATGAGCAAAGCTTTTGTGAAATGAACCCACTTGTGGCCCCTGTACTTCTATCTTGGGTGAGAGAGGGAAAATCAAGTCAAAGATTAAAATTGTATCTGATGGTTTAAGGCACTTCTGTTTGATGAGGGAGATGAACTGTAAAGAACAAGGAGAAAGGTCATTTCATAGAGTTAAAAATATTGCCCTTCTTATGGGGAAGATTGACTATTAAACCCAAGGGTAGAGGTCATTTCATAGCATCAGAATTTTACCATCACCAAAAAAAAAAAAAAAAAAAAAACATCAAGCTCATTTATAGTCAAACTCTTATGTGAAACATAGGAAAAAAAGCTCAAAATCCTGTTATGATATGATTGAAAAAAACTGGTATTATTTACACTGGAGAAAAAATATTAAAGAAGCCATAACAACTGCCTTCAACTTCTTGGGGAGCAAATAGTTAGGAAAAGGATTGGACATTCTTTTTGACCCCACTGAAAAGAACAAGGAAGACCTAGGTGGTGGTTATAAGGAGACACATTTTAATTCAATTTGAGGGAAAATTCCCTAATAATTGGACAGGTCCAAAAATAGAATACCTTTGAAAGATACTGAATTTTCATAAGCACTATATAACAATTTAATAAGGACATTATATATATATATATATATATAATTCATGTTTTAGATGAGGATTGAACTAGATCAGTTATCAATATAAAATAGGGATGATAGCCACCATTTAAAAAAAAAAGAAAGAAAGGACTTTTAACCTGCAACTCTTGAATATTGCCATAATCTAGATTAAAATATAATTGGGAAACACAACAAAATAAATAGAAATATAATCAAATGTATGTAATATTGATATGCAGTTTTCTAAACCAACATAGAGCTCACAAAGAGCCTTATGTCAGGTTTAAAGGCTCTAGTTTTTATTTGAGATTGACATTACTGGACTACATAATTATAGATGTTCCGTCTGATGGTGACATTTCAATTCTATGAAATGACTTCTTATATTTGTGTCTAACAATCAATCATTTCAATGAAATTCAAGTGCTCTTTAACAGATATAAGCCATATTCATGTTATTCACTTTTCTTCTGGGACTGAAAGACTGTTGAAATGGTTTGTCTATGAAGTATTTTTCTATTAAATCAGCAAGGATGTCAGACTTCTCTATTGTCTCCTTCTGAATGTGCTTATCTCATTGTTGTCTCCCTTTCCATCCTTAAACGTGGCCACTAAAATTGAACACAATATTACAAATATGTTCTGACCAGAAGAGAGTTCACTGAGACTCTCATCTCTGTTTTTCAAAGCAGTACATTTTTGTTAATGCAGTCCAAGATATTGGTTTTTTTTAATTTTCAGGTCACACTGTTGATTCGTATTGAACCTCTAAGACCTTCAGGTATTTTTCACATGAACTATATTGTCCAGCTGTGTCTTTTCTATGTTGCACTTGCTTAATTGATGCGCTTTCTGAAGGTCTAATAGAAACACCCTAGAACGAAGGAAAACATATTATTTGGATTTAGTTACCCTTTCTTTCTCTCCATTTCTTCCCTTTTCATAATCCCTTCACCAATCCCTGAAAAAATGTGTCAATGATTCCCTTTGTAGCATGCTGGAAAGAAGTGGAAGGAGAAATGAGACTATGCAGCAAAAATAGATGATACAGGTAGATAAAAATTGGACTTGGGCTTAGGATAACCTGAGTATGAATTCTATCAAGGATATTAGCTGAATGATCCTAATCAAGTCCCTTAATTTCTCTATGCCTCAATTTCTAAATCTTTAAAATGAGTATATAGCAATACCTCCTTTATCAGGTTGTTGTGAGAATGAAATGAATAGGTAATATGCTTTACAAATCTCAAAGTACTGTATGAATGCTAGCAGCAGTAGTAACAACTGTAGCAGCAGTAGCAGTAATAATAATAGCAGCAGCATTCCTGTTGTTGTTGCCCCTCATTTTCAAAGAGAACCAAAATGATACCACTGTTAGAATCGAGTTACAGTGTATCCTCTGACTGAGGCTGATCAGAACAATATAAACTTAGAGTGCTCTGCCTCAGGTTGGACACAAATAGTCCCTAGGAACATTTGGAGTAGTTTTTCTAATTTTATGAATTTTGCATTTTCTTTTAGCTTATTCAATCCTGCTTTGCTCATAGAGCACAGCACCTTCTCTGATGAAGGCACATCACTCTGGGCTACTGTCATGGGACACTGTGTCAGTGTCTCTCATGTCATACAATCAGTTCTGAAGTTCTTAAGAGAAACCTTGAGAGCGCCCTTGTTTTGCTCTTCCTGACCACCTTGTGAGCACTTGCCGTATGTGAGTTCTCCATAAAACAAATTTTTTGGCAAGCATATATTTGGCATTCAAACAATGTGGCCAGCCCAATGAAGTTGTGCTCTCTGCAGTAGAGTTGAAATGCTTGGTAGTTTAGTATGATAAAGTTCCCCAATTTTGGTATATTATCGTTCCAGCATATCTTCAGAATCTTCCTAAGACAAATCAAATGGAAGTGATTCAATTTCCTGGCATGGCTTTGATGTATTGTTCACGTTTTATAGGCACACAACAATGACGTCAGTACAGACCTTCAGTTTGGTGGTCAGTCTAATCCTCTCCCACACTTTCCTTCAGACTGTCCCAAACACAGAGCTAGCTCTGGTAATGAGTGTGTCAATTTCATTATCAATGTGGACTTTCCTGAAAGGTATACAGGTACAATTCTATACAACTTTCACCTCCTAGATAATCAGCTTGTCTTTCTTTTACTTTAGCCTTTGTTTTTCATTTGTCCCATATGTGTCACATAATGCTCCTGTAATATCCTAAGATATGCATTAGAACCCAGTGGATTGTTATTCCACAAGAGCTATTAAATCTTTCTTTTGAGGACTCTTCACCAGTATCTTTTTTATTTCTTTCTTTCCCTCACTCTAGCAAAACAAGTCATGCTGTAGGCCTAGCATGTTGGAACTGAAACAGGAACCAGACTCTTCATGGAATCTAAAGAGAAAAAAAGGAAAGTCCATATTTATGAAAAGCTTCTTCCTCCTCCAACTTTTCTGCTTTGAGGCCTGTGCTCAGAGACTCATAGATCCAAATCTGGAATAAACAGCAGGCTGTCTATTCTAAGCATATAGATTTACAAATTGTACTTGACTCTACCCTTGGTTTGGAAAAGATTTTAAAAACATATGTAAATAGAAGTGGGAGAAAAAAGAAATCCAGGAAAAGGAAGTATGGACAATCAAAAAGATCTCAACTGGCTAGAATACTGGGCCAAATGGAATAAAAAATGACATGATAGGGATGTAAAGTCATACATATGTGTAGAAAAATCAACTTCACAAATGAAAAATGGGGGAAGCATAGTTAGATAGAAGCCATTTGAAAAAAGATCTAAGAATTTTAGTAGAAAGCAAGTTTGATATGACAAAACAATGAGACCTAGAAGCTTAAAAGATAAATGCAATCATAATCTGATTTAATGTATCTAGAGCAGGGGCAGAGCCAAGATGGCAGAATGAAAACGTGACTCTCTGCGTCCTCCTCCAATCTTCTCTCAAATCAACAATAAAATAAGCCTCTGAACTGATCTTCAAGTCAACAAATCCAGAAATATTTGGACACTGCTTCCAGTTACCTCTGAAGAACTTCATATCAGGTTTGTTTAACTTGGGCAGAGGAGTGAACAGTTTACATGGTGCAACCCGGAAGTGAAGGTGGGGCTCAGCTCAGCATGGCAGAAACTCCAAACTTCAAACTCCAAACACCTGGAATTTATCTGAGGCACTGGAGACACTATGCCCTGATTGGGGGCAGGTGTTCTGGCAGATTTGCCTTATTTAAGGAGTAATTTGGACTTAGCCCTAGCCCCCACCGGCACAGAACTTTAAGTTAATTTGAGGAATTGCCCCAGGCAAAGTACCTCAGTCGCCGCTTCTCTAGCCTTAAACAGACCTCCATGCTGTCTAAAAAAATGAAGAAGCAAAAGAGAGCTCTCACCATAGACAGGTTCTATCGAGAGAAAGAAGAGCAGACCTAGATCCTGAGGTTCATTTAGACTAAACTCCAGAGGAAGTCATCAAGGACCATCACTGGTCCCCTTTTCAAAAGGCCTTTCTGGAAGATTGCATAAAGAATCTCAAAAGAGAGCTGGAAGATAAATGGGAAAATAAACTGAGATCAGTGCAAGAAGGATACAATATCTTGCAATAAGGATATAATGCCCTGCAAAAGAGATATGAAAAAGACACCAATTTATTGAAAAGCAAAATTAGTGAAGTGGAAAAAGCGTGCAATGAACAAAAATATTCAATCAGCCAAGTTACAAAAGGAGCTAAAAAAGATAACTGAAGAAAACAACACTTTAAAAATAAGAATTGAACAAAGGCAAGTGAATGACTCAATAAGACTTCAAGAATCAGTCAAACAAAAACAAAAAAATGAAAAAAATAGAAGAAAATATGAAATATCTCCTAGGAAAAACAACTGACTTGGAAAATAGATCTAGGAGAGACAATCTAAGGATTATTGGACTTCCTGAAAGCCATGATGAAAAAAAGAATCTAAACACTATCTTCCAGGAAATCCTGAAAGAAAACTGCCCTGAGGTTGTAGAATCAGAAGGCAAAATCACCATTGAAAGAATTCACTGATCACCTCCTGAAAGAGACCCCAAAATGAAAACCCCAAGGAATATCGTGGATAAATGTCAGGACTACTGCACCAAGTAAAAGATTTTGCTAGCAGCTAGAAAGAAACAATTCAAATACCAAGGATCAATAATTAGAATCACACATGATCTGTCAGCCTCCACATTGAAGGATCGAAGGGCCTGGAACCAGATATTCCGAAAGGCAAAGGAGCTTGGATTACAGCCAAGAATAACCTATTCAGCTAGAATGAGCATTATCCTCCAGGGAAGAAGATGGTCATTCAATGATATAGGTGAATTTCACCTATTTCTAATGAAAAGACCAGATCTGAACAAAAAATTTGACATCCAAACACAGAACTCAAGAGATGCATAAAAAGGTAAAAACGAAAGGACTCTTGAGAACTTTATTTCTACTAGGGGATACTTAAAGTTTGGGGGTATAATTAACTAGATATTACTTTGATAATATGAAAAATAAAAATAGAGGGGGAAAGGTTATCATACTGGGGAAAAGAGAGAAAAGGTGATAAAATATATCTAGAAACACAAAAATTAGGGAGATCATCATGTCTGTTCTCTGCCCTGGCCACCACCAACTACATTTGGAATTTTCTGTTCAGTTCTGGTCTCTTCTTTTTAGAAAGGACACTGAAAGAGACATTCTAGAGATAAGTAATCAGGACAATAAAAGGCCAAAAGGGAATTTGTTAAAGAAACTGAATGGAGAAGTAAAAATTTTTAGCCTGGAAAGCAAACACTGAGGTAAAGAGGGGAAAGGAGTGTGGACAGGATAGTTAGATTTAAATATTAGAAAGCATATTAGGTGGAAGTAGGAATATATTTTTTTTTCTGCTAGGCTCCAGAAAGTAGAACTTGGAGTGCTGGAAAGAAAGGGACAAATTTTGACTTTATGATAGGAGACAAAGAAATAAAACCACTTCCTAGCGATTATAGCTTTTGAAAAGTAAAAAGAAATGCATTGGTAGGTCATGAATACCCTTTAACTTCAGGTATTCAAGAAGACTGAATTTCTTTTTGGTAGGGATGAAGTCCCCAGTAGCTAGATGGACATTGCCCCTTGATATAAGCAGAGGAGATATAAGCCTACAAATTCTTTTGAGACAGTCTGAGATACTGGCTCATAAATATAATTTTTGAAATAACACCCCTTTCATATTTGGTGGCTAAACCCTATCAGTAGATAATAACATAGAGGAGATCCTTTTCAGGTATACATTAGACTAGATAAATAAATGATCATTGAGGTTTCTTCCAGCAATGGAATTCTGTGGCTTTTGTGAAGGGATATATTGAGGGAATTTTGGCAAAGAGAGCTGCTAACTTGCCTTCAAGGTCTAGAATTTAAGCTATCTTTTTACTTTCTTTCTGGCAATAAAGAAAATGAAGTAAGTAAGTTCCTATGGAGGAAGGTGAACAACATATAAGAATAAGTATTTCACCTGGGGCTTTTCAGTTTACAACTATTATTTCATTTAATTCTCACAGTAATAGGAAAGGTTGACAGATTGGGTATCATTATCATTTAACAATGTAGAATCTGAAACTTAGGGAGGGTAAGCTGAATGATATAGTTAGGCCTCAAATCAAAATCTGATGTGTCTAGCCTGATAATCTTTCTATTTTGCTTCATTGATGGACATAGCAAGGACCACCTATATAGTATGATTTTACAAATTCTGGACATATGTGCCTGCTTTCTCAAAATAATTTGCCAGTTTTCTGGGTTTTCCCCTCAAACCTTTCATTTTTTGGGAAAAACCCTTTATTCCATAGTAATATGAGAGAGGAAATGCAAATGTTTGAAGGAGTAACAACACAAAAATTTAAAATCAAATTAAGGAATAGAGAAAGAGTTTTAGCAGAGCCTTTAAAAAAAAGCTGAAGCCATTGACTATTAAAAGGTTGGGAAGGGATGCCACTTTGGGGAAAAGAATTCATTTATTTTGAGAAGGTCATGAAAACAAACTTTATAACATCAGAATTCTGCTAAGTTCCCACTACATACCAAGGAGTAAAGAGTGAGCCTATTCTCAGAGGTTTAGGATTTGGGGTAAGCATCTTAGTATGGGACTACTTCCCTTGAGTATTGAATCTTGTAAGGTCTTTCTATTTGTGACAAATGGCATTGCTCTTCAGAAAATGCTAAAGAGCTTTTGAAATACTGCGTGAGATAAAAAACAAGTCATGTCCTGCCTGCCAGCAGCTGATGAAATGGAGCGCATCATGACATGGTAGTCATTTTGTTTTTCATTTTCTTTACAAAATCTCTTTTTAAGCTAAGGACAACTGGCAGGTGATATTTCTAGCCAACAGCTGAACATTTGCTTCATGCTCCCAGCTTCTCTGTTTACCTGTCATTGCTCCAGAGCTTGGAAGATAGGGAGAAATTCTTCCTCATCTTTTTAACCTCCCCTAATAGAATACTATTGGAGAGACCAGGCATTTCTTCAGCGGCCAAGAGGACACTCTGGAACTTTGGCCAGAATTGATTAGAATTGTGAATTGTGATATCTACTCAGGAAAGCCCCAGAGGCAATTATAGGGTTCAGTGAACTTTGAAGTAGGGAGACCTGAATTCAAACCCTGACTTAGACACATGCTAGCTATATAGCTCTGGACACTTCACTTTAACATCTGTGGACCTTAGTTTACTCATTTGTAAAATGAAGTGAATGAGCTTAATGGCCTCTAAATTTCCCTCCAGTTTTACATCAATGTCTTTATGAAGCAGAAAATTATATTTCTAATTGATTCTGAGACCAGTTTAGTCTTTAAGCTCCTGGTGTGCTTTTGATGACCTCCTAAAATGGGCATCAAGCCAGTGATCTGAAGGTATAAAAATAATTAAAAATTATTAAGAGACTCTGGCATACCAGCCTCTAACAAAATACAAGTCATAATTATCTTCAGAGAGTTTGCATTTTACTGGGAGACACTATATGTACACAAATATCTTATAATCTAAGAGTAAGGAATGGAAAAAATAAGAGAGGATGGGGGAAAAACAATGGAAAGATTAGATATGATGCTCTATGAAATTTTGAAAAGAAGACACTAGCAAATATGGGGGTCAAAGCAGGGAAAGTTTCACAGATAAGGTCATACCAGAGCTAAGCACTAAAGGAAGATTAGGTATCTGGAAAACAGAGAAGCATGAGGAAGCATATTCTAGATGTGGGGGAAAGTTTGTGCAAATATACAGAGGTAGGAAAAGATATAAGTTTGGAGCTAGTCAAAAAGTATTTACAAAGTGCCTAGTATGTGCCAGTTACTATGCTTATTTCTGAGAATACAAATTTGATGCAAAAGGATATTCCCTGCCCTCAAGGAACTTATATTTCATTGAGGGAAAATACTATTTTAAAAGGGAGCTGAAAAGTGGGGAAAGGGGAGCTATTGGAGATGAGGGAAAAGAAGTACATTGGAGATAACACTATAGGAGACCTGAGAAGGAAGAGCAGCTTGTCTGGAACCTTTCCCCAAAACAGAGACTCCAGAAAGAATTTGTAAATGGAAGAAATAACCTGCAGGAATAAAACCAAGAGGCAATTGAGGGATAGTGCCTAAGTCTAGAAAATCAGACATAATTAAAGAAAAGCTACTAATCTAGTTTGGCAGGAAAGAATGATGCTTTAAGAATAGTGTGACAAAAGACCCAAATTGGACTCAGATCATAGAGAATCTTAAACAATGGCCTAAGAAGTGTGTGTTTTATTCTAGAGGCAATGGTTGGTATCCTTGGTTCTCAAAGAGTACCAAAATGACATCACTATATTGAGTTGAGTTAAAGTGCCTAACTGGCTGAGCAAACTAATAAGAACTCAGAATGCTCTGCCATAGGTAAGACACAAATAGAATATATGAACATTTTGGGGTGGATTCTCTAACTTTGTGCATCTTGTGTTTCTTCTGAGCTACTCAATTCTGCTTTGCTCATAGAGCACAGCTCCTTCTCTGATGACAGCATGCTATGCTGGATGGTCCTGTGCCAATGTCTCCCATTTCATACAATCAATTGTAAAATTTTTAATGGAAACCTTGAATATATGGCACAGTAGATAGAACACTGGACCTGCAGTTAGGAAGACCTCAGTTCAAATCTGGTTTCAGGTACATACTAGCCATGTAACCCTAAGCAAATTACTTAACCGTCTTTGTCTCAGTTCCCTCATTTGTAAAATGATCTGGAGAAGGAAATGGCAAACTGCTCCTATATCTTTGCCAACAAAATCCCAAATGGGGTCAAGAAGGGTCAGACATGACTGAAAAACAAATATTTTTTAGCTCTAGATATCATGATGCTAGAGGCAATAGGGAACTATTGAATACTTGTGAACATGGGAGTGACATGGTAATAATCTAATTTAGGAAGATTATTTTAGTAGTTTTGTGGGGAATCGATTAAAATAGCAATAGACCAACTAGGAGGCTACTACAATGATCCACCTGCAGACCACTTAGGGATTATATTTGGAGGTCCACTTTCCTAGAAATTCAATAATGCTAGAATTTCTCTCAGTTATTTATTAGGCAACCTCTGTCATGAGTCTCTGGCAATATAGGTAGTCTATTTTGGACCCCAATAGCCAATTAGGAAGTAGCCTGCACAAGATTCTGCTTTAATACTTCCCTATCACTGACCCTAGAAGAGTGTGAAAGGGATATATCTAGCCTTGATTCCTCTCTGAAATGGGATTTAGAAAGCTCCTATCTTCTTAATTTTTTGGAGACTGTGATTCACTCCAAAAAAACAATTATCTATCTTAAATCAGCATTCAGAGACTCTTAGATTTAAAGCCTTCTTTAAAGGAAATAGACCTAATAGTGGTTTTGTTGGGTCAAAGGGTATAGGCAATATTTGATGGAATACTATTATGCTATAAGAAATAATGAGCTTATTGATTTTAGAAAAATGTAGATGAACTTGCACAACATAATGAAGAGCAAATGAGAAGAACAAAGAAAACTGTATGTAGTATTAGTAAAATTGTTTTAGGAACAACTTTGAGTGTTAAAGGTTTTTGGCTATTTAACAAACTAACTAAAAATGACATATGAAGGAAGATGCTATCTGCTGCATCCAGAGAAAGAACTGATTACTAAAAGTATGTATGGAATGGTTTTAATATGTGTATACATATGTATAAATATGAGTATGTGTACACATGTTTGTGTATTAATGATAGTCATCTCTAGGGTGGGTGGAGGGAAGAAAACAAATTTACATCTTAACTTTGTTATATTTTTAAAAGGAACAGCAAGTTGTACAAAATAAATGTGAAGTTCCATGTGAAATCATCTTTTTTATTATACTATGTTATAGAAATTCTTGTTTCATTCCATAAATTAAAAATAAAATAAATTTAATTGAAAAAAAACCACAATGAGTCATGATATAGAATCACCAGGGAATTGCTGACCTAGATGCTCAAATCAATATCCATCATTCTTGGTGTTTTGAGAAATGAATAAATTGATATTACCCTGTGTAATGACAGTACTTCAGAAAATGAGAGCTTAAGGCAATTCATACTTCCCCTTCTTATGGCTATCTGACTCCCACTTACTCCTCCCTTAATCTCTGGAAATCAGTCAGTCTTCCATGTAGTCCTGTTTACTGTCATTTACTGGCCTCTAGGTTTTTCTTTCTACTTTCATCATCATTATCATCACCAAAAGGAAATCCTTTTCCCCTGCTACCATATGACACTCTTAATTCCCATCAACCCTAGCCCTATCCCTCTGAATGACTATGCCAATTTGCCATTTTCTTTTATTTTGCCCAATGGCACCCCACTGATAAACAAATGTGTGTTCACTTGACACATCTATCTCTCATCCTCTATATCTCCTGATAAAACAAGAAAATAGATCTTCTAAAAATACATATCCTATCTGACCACCCTCTCCATTACTACTTGTTGTGATCTATTTTTAGAACTGTAGGAGACTTTAGAAGTCATGTAATATAATTTCCTCATTTTACAGGTGAAGAAACTATACCCCAGTAAAGTTAAGTGACTTGCCCAAATTTAGTGGCAGATGTGAGAACTGAACCCCAGTCTTTGGACTTCTGGATTATTGTTCTTTTCACTATACCATCCTGCTCCATAGCTCATGGGACAGAAGAAAGAGCAGCAACATCCCTTACTTCTTAATGCCATGTCAGGGCCTCTCTTTAGTCCCCTCACTCAACAATTTACCTTCCCTTAAGATTCACTCCATTTACTTGAATCATATCCTTTATCTTTTCTCTCTTTAGATGTTTCATCTACTGACCTTTAGGTCTTTCTTTCTTATTTAAGCATCTTATCATCATCATCATCATCATCATCATCATCATCATCACCATCATCACTGCCACCACCATCACCATCACCACCATTATCACTAAGAATGATATGTGTATATCATTACCACTACAAATAAGGAAGAAAGAGAAGAATAGCAATAATAAAATAGCTGACATCTATATACAGTTATAAAGTTTGTAAAAAAAAAAAAACCAACATGTACATATAATTTCTCATCTGATTTTCATAACAATCTTGTAAGGGAGATGCTATTGTTATTATTCACATTTTACAGATGAGTACACAGATTGAGAGATTAAATATCTTTCCCAGAGTCACATGACCAGCCTCATCTAGTATTCTATCGATTATATCACCTGCTGGTCTCAATGTGTTCATTAATAGGTTCATATTCTTCTTCCTCACCATCCACCTTTCAGGCCCTCTTTGCCCCAAGCCTTATCATCACAGTTAGAGACTTCAACATATATATTGAAAACCCTTTAAATGCCTTGATCTTCTAATCCAGAAAGTTTCAAAATTATTTTATCCCATATCTTCATTTCATCCAGAGATAGCCATTACTTTTATTTTACCATCATCTATAACTGTTCCACCTCTGAGATCTAGAGCTCTGAAACATCCTGTCATTTTCCTCTAATATATCAATCCTTTAAAATAAGAATTCTACACCCAATCCTTATCAATTCCTCAACATGTATTCTTTCTGCTTTTCCTTGCTTTCTCAATCCATCATTCTTGCTTTGATCTCTCCTTTTCTCCTCTCAAAATCCAGACTCTACTTAATCCATTTAACTACACACTATCCTCTATGCTTGTATCTCAATCCATTTTGTCTTGTTGAAGCTTGCTCTGTGACAAATCCCAATAATGGCTTACTCCAATTCCTAGCCTTCTCTATTCCTACTTATCTGCTGCTGAACACCAATGGAGGAAGTCAGACAGTAGCGCTAACTGAATCAGCTACAAATTTATGATTTCTGATCTTGCCTGGAACTTCACTGTTTCCTGACAGTATTTTTATTCTTCCTTTTTATTACATTTCCCATAGTGGCAGTTCTATACTTTTCCTCTTCTCCTTGGGTCTTGGTTCTCTTACAGCATGACCTGGCCTCTGATTTTACTGAGAAAATTGAGACCATTTGTCTCTTAACCCTATTTCTGACCTCAAATGTGTTATACCTTGTTTCTTCCTTTGCTCTAGTCTCTGAGGAAAACTTGCTCATTCTCCTACCAATGGCAACTACTCTATTTGAACCTTTGTTCTTATATAATCCAATCTCCTAGAGAACAACCTTATCATGATCCTATCTTTCTATTTCATTTGTAATCTCTATTTATCTGTTGACTGTCCTCCTCACAGTCTAATAGCCAGTATTCTTTAAAAACTCTCATTTGATCCTCCTGGATCATTACTTTACCAAAATGTTGCCAACGTGTTGCCAATGTTTGGCAACCAAGGTTGTCAAAGATTTCTAAATTTCTAACTGTAGTCATCTTTTCTCATGTCCTCATCTTAACCAGTCTTTATTTCTTTACATTGATAGCAGATCCATTCTAACCTCACTAATAACCTGTATGTTGTTTCATATAAATGAGTTCCCTTTGAGGTGAAAAGGGATGGGGTATATATAGGCCTCAGCCCAATAATGATATTAAATAAAATGCAGCTTTTTGGTGATTGAGACATATTTAAAGAAATTTTTATGGAAAGTAATATAATCACAATTATATATACACAAACAGTATAGTTATATATATAAATATATATACATACACATGTTTTATAAGCACAATACACACATATGCATGTGTGTATATATACATGTATATGTATACACACATATTTATATGTGCACATCTATACATATTATGTATTGTATATGTGTGTATATGTATACATACATACATATAGAATATACATATGTGTGTATATCTTCCATAAAAAGGGGTAATCTTTATTCTCTTGACTTTTTTTGCCACTGCTTTCTTTCTCTTTTAATATATCTGATGGCTTCTTTTCAGTTTCTTTTACTATATCATCATTCATTACCCTGTCCCTTGAGTATGAACCAAATCTCTGCTCTGGGTCCTTAATCTCTTCGCCCTATACTCTCTATCTTGTTAATCATTCCAGTTCCCTTGGACTCAATCTCCATACAATTGATTTTCAGTTCTGATTCTTAGATACATGATCTCTCCTGCATTCCAAAGTCATTTCCTCAACTATATGCTAAACATCTTTATGTGGGTATTTCACCAACATCTCAGATTCAACTTGCCAAAACAGAAATCATTTTCTTCTTCTCCAAACACTGCTTTTTTCCTTAATTTACCTCATGTAACAAGTTAACTAATCTTTACATCACTCATATAAAATCCCTTTCCAACCTTCTATTCATATAACTTTAGTTGAGTTCACTTTTTCATGGCCACTACCATGATTTCATATCTTATTTTAATTCAAGCTTTCATCATCTTTTGTCCCAAAAACAATGGCTTCCTTATTGGTTTCTACTTTTAGTCAGTCCCTTATCCAATCTATCTACCACAGAGCTTCCAAATAATCTGTCTAAGGCACATCAATAGATCACTATTGCTTCTTGGATAAAATACAAACTATTCAACCTAACACTTTAAGTCTTTTATTATTTGTTGCTAGAATAACTTACCAGAAGTATTTCATATTATATCCTATGAATGTAGAATATTCCAGTCAATCTGGCCTATTCACAATGAACTTGTCATTCCATCTCTCATTTCTACATCTTTGCACAGATTGTTCCTCATGCCTGGATATATCATTACTATTTCCTAAACTTTTCCTCTTAAAATTTTTAGATTATTATAAAAAAAATCATCTCAAATCCTATTTTCTGTGTGAAGCTTTTTTTGATAATTTAAATGTTTTAGAGATCTCTTTCCTCCAGTTTTTTAGCATTCATTCATACTCACATGTAATAATAAATACCCAAGAAAAAGCTCATGATGATAGGGACTCTTTTCATTGCTGCCTTTGTTTCTGCAGCACCTAGCACAGTGCTTGGTCCATTGCAATCAATTAATCAATGTTTATTTGATGGTATTAAACTACAGATAAAGAATGATCCTTCCTTAATTCACATTCAGCTCAGCAATGGAAAAGTTCAAATTGTTCTGAAGCTCTTTCCTGATCATAAGGTCCCTTCCCTTGTACCTCCAAAAATTATGATTGCATGATACCCTAATTTGGGCTATAACCACCGATTGAGAATCTACATTCTATATTCATGAGAATTCTACATAAGATTTTGTGATTTGAGCCATGACATCAAAGTACTGACATCATATATTGATTCTTAGGTTCCCCTTAATTCAGAGTGAAGGAAGGATCCCACCAGCGAGCAACAAGATCCATACTTGAGAGTAGAGTGCTAGGAAGAGGAGTGATGATACTTTGACTAGTAATCTATACTTTTAGTACTTTACCAGAGGGTTATCATAGAAGCTATGAGGGACCCAAAGTATTGACCAATATTTTTAGCAAGCTAGTCTTTTAGATATGTGTTTGATTAGTAGTAGGAAAAGTTCTACATAAGATTTGAGTGCTAATATTACCTCTGACAAATAAATGTGACTTCTGGCCTTCGATGGTTAGTTTCTATAATTAAAAATGGGGATAATTACCATCATTTGGCCTTCATGCCAAGGTCAATATGAAGAGCTGAAGAGTTTATAGATATGACAATAATTAAAAGGAAACTAACACTGAAAAACTCTGATTATCATGCAGTGAGCCATGGTAATTTAAGAGAACTGATAGTGAAACCAGCCTCCTATTTCTCAACAAAAAAGTGCTGGAAACTAACAGGATAGAAAGACAGACATTTTTAGAAACATTTCATTTATTACAGGGTAAGTTTCTCTAAGGTGAAAGCAGAAAGGGAGGAGAGTCATAAGGAAATGGTAGTGATTTTTTTAAGGAAAGAAAGAAAAGTTAATGGATTAGAAAATATTATGTAAAATTCACTGATATATTACAATGATTATAAAAGTCATATTCCCTGCATATAGTACTATACTTTTTAATCAAATGGCATATAATTCTGAATTGATTATGTAATATTTCAAAGATATAATTGTAAATTCCTAGGCACTGAGAATGAGCTCTAACAGCAACTTCTTACTCCAGAAGATTATAGGACATGACCTTTCTCTTGGTAAACTGACACATGCTGTTAAAGTCAGGTCAAGCTAATGCCATAAGGAACCCAATATTCCCAAACTGTTTTCATTTTAAATAGTCTCCTTCCAGTGCTGGGATAGTGAGGTGATTGAGAGGTAAGGCAGGCTCTCTGGCACAAAGATTTCTCCTCCAGTGTGTGGGCTTGATGTTCCTGGCTACTTAATTAAAATATTAATGGATGTTCTCTATGTTATTAACTTTGCTAAATGGCCTGTGATTAGAGATCAGCTCAATTAGACCTTTGCATCCACTTTTTTCCACGTGTCATTAATGTATGAGCCCAGTGATGATGGTAAGTGTATAACCTAGCCCTTGTGAGGCAGGGGATTGCTCAGATTAGACAGTGGGGACTATATCATTAAGTGCTGCTGAGCCAACAACTTAACAGAGAGGGGCAATTCCGGTAGCTTGTACTCAGGTTATATTCTCAGAGGAGCTTACTTCCAGCATCTAAGATTTCCCTGCTGGATCCTAGGATTGTCATTAGAAACTATTTCCTGCTTAAGAAAGTCTTAGAAGCACTGGGCCAACAGAAGAGCCAATCTCTTGTTTCATTTGTTGTTGAGACAGTTGAGAAGTCAAACAAAGCTGAAGATGGAGAGGTACCCTTGTAAAAATTGTTCATCAAAGAATTAGTGTGTAGCATTGACCAAATTACAAAGCTTTTGTCTCACAATAGTCCAGTGAAGCAGGTCTTTATTTTACAGATGAAGAAAGTAAAAGTCACAGAGATTAACCGACCTAAACAAAGTCATTTAGACTGGCCACCATCCAAATCGGAACTTGAATTTGCCATCTCTGAATGAATCAAGTGGTAGATTTATAAGAGGCCTTAGCATCCATGCAGTGGAGTTCACAGTCCTTATTTCCTATTATTTCTCAACTTTTTCCATTAAATGTCACTTTCTCATTTGAAGGTATATTTGGATCCAAGAGACTGAGCAAGTAAAACCCATGGAGGGGAAGAGCCAATGATGCAAAGTAATGAAAAATCTTAGCCACAACATTGTTTCTGAGATTTGTGGGAGCACACCAATGACTTTTTGAAGTTCCAGAAATCTTCCTTTAGGACACCTGTCTTTCTGGCTGTTTGACTCCAATTCCTATTAATGAAGATAAATTGAACAAATGAATTTGCAGCTAAAGGATATTTGGGGATGAGTTAGAAAGAGATGTTTCAGATTAATAAATATTAGAACTGGAAAGGACTTTTTAAAGGTTATCTAACCCAGACCTTTTCCTTTACAAATGGAGAAACTGAGGCCCCAAAAGAGGCAGAGACTTGTAGAGTCACACAGAGCTCATGGGAAAGTCAAATTTTCTATCCACAAAATCTCTCAGCCTTTTTGCTGACTAGCTGAGATTCCAATTGCACTTCTTAGATATCCTCTTGTTCTGAATGAAACAAAGAGTTCATAACAGCATATAAGGACACCCACATTATTCATGTGGATATTTCTAATAGTTGCATTTAATATGTTAAAAAGTCAGCTTTTGTAAATATTTCAGTAGGTTCTTTGCTCTAGAATCCTATTAACTGGTCTGAGAAACTGTTCTTAGGACCATTCAATAGAATTTTTCTTCTCCTACTGAATGTAATAGAAGATGAGGAGAGGTAAATGGCTTTAAAAATTCAAAGTATGTTCTTGATTTTTTTTTCATTTCTTAGCTATGTGAACTTGGGAAAGTCACTTATTGCCTCAGAGCTCTTTTCTCATGTGGAAAAAAGAATGTAATGAGGGAAGAGGAGAATGAGATGATTTCCAAAATTGTTTCCAGCTCTAGGTATATGACCTTATGTTCTCTCTCCACTTGAAATAAAATAATATAATAATAGTAAATCACTCCATAGGTGCTTAATAAATGTTTGCTTCATTCCCTCTTCCTTCTCTTCTTTTCTAATGCTTAATTCTCTTTTACTTCTCCCCTTTCTTGGGTGCTTCCCAATTGAATTATTTTGACAAGGGAATTCTTGTCTCTATTATGGGAAAATTTATTTCATTTGTTTAATCAAATTCAAAGAAAAGGTAAATAATTAAGAAGTGGGGTTCACAAATACTACCTGGATATGAAAGCTATATACACATATAAATGGACACACACACATGTATACACACACAGACGCACACACACACACACACACACACACACTATAGTACAGGACTTTTGATGTACAATACAAAAGATTAATTACTTTTTCAAGTTCCCCTTCAAATTGGGTACGTCCTGAAACAATGTAAAAGGTTATAAATGGCATCATTATCAGCAATTCCCAACCTATATAACTGCATTATTATCTCAATAGAATAATCATGAAAACAGTCTGTTCACATACCAATCAGTATCCTTGATGAAAACTTAAGAAATAACTTGCAGATAAATTTTAAAAATTTCTCAGTAGTATTTTATGTTCCCCAATACAGGTAAAGATAGTTTTGAACATTCATTTTTGTGGACTTCCGGTGGGCAGAGCCAAGATGGCAGAGTGAAAACGTGACTCTCTTCATCCTCCTCCCAACATCTCTCAAATCAACAATAAAATAAGACTCTGAGTTGATCTTCAAGTCAATGAATTCAGAAATATTTGGACACTGTTCTCTAAAGAACTTCATATCATGTTTGTCTAACTCAGACAGAGGAATAAATAAGCGGACTCGGGTATAGGCTGGAAGTGAGGGTGGGACTCAGCTCAGCTCATCCTGGCAGAAACTCCAAACTCCAAATTCCAAACACCTGGAGTTTATCTGAGGCACTGGGGACACTCTCCCCTGATTGGGGACAGGTGTTCTGGCAGGCTTGCCTTGTTTAAGGAGTAATCCCGATTTAGTCCTAGCCCCCACTGGCCCAGCACCTTAAATTAATTCGCCGAATTGCCCCAGGGCAAAGATTTTTTCCCAGCCTTAAAGAGACATCCACACTGTCTTAAAAAAATGAAGAAGCAAAAGAGAGCTCTCACCATAGACAGCTTTTATCAAGAGAAATAAGTGATGACCCAAAATCCTGAGGTTCCTTTAGACAAAATTCCAAAGAAAGTTTTTAAGGACCATCACTGGTCCCCTTTTCAAAAGGCCTTTCTGGAAGATTGCATAAAGAACCTCATAAGAGAGCTGGAGGATAAATGGGAAAATAAGTTGAAATCAATGCAAGAAGAATACAATATCTTGCAAGAAGGCTATGATGCCCTGCAAAAGAGATATGAAAAAGACACCAATTTATTGAAAAATAAAATTAGTGAAGTGGAAAAAGAGTGCAATGAACAAAAAATTCAATTGGCCAGTTACAAAAGGAGCTTAAAAAGGTAACTGAAGAAAACAACACTTTAAAAATAAGAATTGAACAAATGCAAGTGAATGACTCAATAAGACTTCAAGAATCAGTCAAACAAAAACAAAAAAAAAATGAAAAATTAGAAGAAAATATGAAATATCTCCAGGAAAAACAACTGACTTGGAAAATAGATCTAGGAGAGACAATCTAAGGATTGTTGGACTTCCTGAAAGCCATGATGAAAAAAAGAATCTAAACACTATCTTCCAGGAAATCCTGAAAGAAAACTGCCCTGAGATTGTAGAATCAGAAGGCAAAATCACCATTGAAAGAATTCACCGATCACCTCCTGAAAGAGACCCCAAAATTAAAACCCCAAGGAATATCGTGGCTAAATTGCAGGACTATCGCACCAAGGAAAAGATTCTGCTAGCAGCTAGAAAGAAACAATTCAAATACCGAGCATCAATAATTAGAATCACACACGATCTGCCAGCCTCCATATTGAAGGATCCAGGGGCCTGGAACCAGATATTCCGAAGGGCAAAGGAACTTGGATTACAGCCAAGAATAACCTATCCAGCTAGAATGAGCATTATCCTCCAGGGAAGAAGATGGTCATTCAATGATATAGGTGAATTTCACCTATTTCTAATGAAAAGACCAGATCTGAACAAAAAATTTGACCTCCAAACACAGAACTCAAGAGAAGCATAAAAAGATAAAAAGGAAAGGACTCTTGAGAACTTTATTTCTACTATGGGGATACTTAAAGTTTGAGGGTATAATTAACTAGATATTACTTTGATAATATGAAAAAGAGAACTAGAGGGGGAAAGGTTGTCATACTGGGGAAAAGAGGGAAAAAGTGGTAAAA
>JAJPUD010003439.1:230739-248580 GCA_023553655.1 Myrmecobius fasciatus
GGAGAGTGGCTGAATAAATTATGGTATATGAATGTTATGGAATATTAGTGTTCTGTAAGAAACGACCAGCAGGACGATTTCAGAGAGGCCTAGACGGACTTGCATGAACTGATGCTGAGTGAAATGAGCAGAACCAGGAGATCATTATACACGGCAACAACAATACTATATGACGATCAGTTCTGAGGTCCATGGCTCTCTGCAACAAAGAAATGTCTCAAACCAGTTCCAATTCTTCACTGAAGAAAACCATATGCACCCAGAGAGAGGGATATGAAATATGGACCACAACGTAACATTTTCATGATCTCTATTGATGTTTGCTTGCATTGTGTTGTCTTTCTCTGATTTTCTTTTTTTTCTTGTAGATAGGATTTTTCTTGCACAACTTGTCAACTATTATTACATTATTAACATGTAGTGGACTTCCTGTCATCTAGGGGAGGGGAGGGGACTGGGGGTAATAGTTGTAATGGAGAGATTTGTAAAGATCAATGCTGGGGAACTACCCATACATATGTTATACAAATAAAAAGCTTTAGTAAAAAATAAAAAAAAATTCATTTTTGTAAGTTTATGTTCCAGATTTTTCTCCCCTCCTCCTTACCTTTCCCCTCCCAAAGATAGCAAGTATCCTGATATATATTAACTGTGTACAGTTCTTTTAAACATATTTCCATATTTGTCATGTGCAAGAAAAATCAAACCAAAGCGGTAAAAACCATGAGAAAGAAAAAAAAAAACAAACAAACAAATAAATAAAAGGTGAAAATTCTATGCCTTGATCACATTTAGTCTCTCTCTAGATGTTGGTGGCATTTTCTATCCCAAGTCTATTGGAATTGCCTTGAATCATCTCATTGTTGAGAAGAGCCAAGTCCATTACTTTGATCATCACATAATCTTGCTATTATTGTGTATAATGTTTCCTTGGTTCTGGTCATTTCACTCAGCATCAGTCCATTTAAGTTTTCCCAGGCTTTTCTGAAATCAGCCTACTCCTCATTTCTTATAGAACAAAAATACTCCATTACATTCATATAACTTTTTCAGCCATTCCCCAAATGATGGGCATCCACTCAATTGCCAGTTCCTTGCCACTACAAAAAGACCCGCTACAAACATTTTTGCCTGCATAGATCTTTTTTTTTTCTTTTATGATGTCTTTGGGGTATAAACCCAGTAGAGACACTGGTGGATGATAGCCCTTTGGGCACACTTCCAAAATGCTTTCCAGAATGTTTGGATTATTTCACAACTCCACCAATGATACATTAGTCCCTGTTTTCCCACATGCCCTTTAACATGTGATTATCTTTTCCTGTCATCTTAGCCAATCTGGGAGTTGTGACATTATCCCTCAGAGTTGTCTTGTTTTGTATTTCTCTAATCTATAGTGATTTAGAGCATTTTATATGACTAATTTCTTCTTTAAATTGTTCATCTCCTTTGACCATTTATCAATTGGAGAATGACATATTTAATAAAATATATAATTTACATATATATATATATATGTGTGTATATATATATATATATATATTTGAGTCTGTTCTCTATATATTTTAGAAATGAGGCCTTTATCAGAAACATTGATTGTAAAAAGTTTCCCCTAGCTTTCTACCTCCCTTCTAATCTTGGCTGCATTGGTTTCATTTGTGCAAAAACTTTTCAATTTAATGTAATCAAAATTATCCATTTTGTGTTTCATAATGTTCTCTAGTTCTTTTTGGCCATAAATTCCTCCCTTCTCCACAGATCTTTCAGGTAGACCATTCCTTTAAAGATGAATTTTTATAGCAGACAGCATATTCAGAGTCATATGGATGACCAAAAGACTTATGAACTTAATTTAACCAGGATCTCAGAAGAATCAAAGTTTTAACTGTCCCAAATTACAATGAAAAGAAGCATGATATATTTAAGTAGGCTACAGTATATTAAATATGATGACTTAGTAATGAAAAGTCAGGTGAAAAACAAAAAAAAAGACACACATGACCCAAAAGAGAAGTGAGCTGATCATGTAAGAATGAGTAATAATAATTAGAACAGCATCAATGCTTCATTGGTCTCTATAACACATTAAAAAGTCAGAGACAGGCTTCCAAAGTGATGAGCTGAAGATAGAACCAGAGATTTAGGGCTGAAAGGAAACTTAGATTTGTCTAGTCCAAATCCCTCAGTTTTTAGATGAGGAAACTGAGTCCCAGAAAGATTAAATAATTTCCCAAGATCATATAAAAAGTTAGAATCAGAGATATTCTATGGAGCTTTCATGGAAAGACAAGAACAGGAATTTCTGAAGATTGGAATACAGGTGTTATCTGATAGAGGGAACACCAACACTGTGCAGATTACAATTCCATTGAAATACTGATAAAAAAAATAATAGTTCTCATTTATACAACACAACATTTTGTAACTCACTTTTTTCCACAATGCCTTGTGTTGTTAGTGGCACAGGGATATTTATTTTCATTTATAAGAAAATGAAATATGGAATAATCAAATGATATGCTCTTAACATACTATCAGAGCTTTAAATTGAGCTGTGTCTTTTGACATGTCTGTTGCTCTTTCTACTATACAGTACTATTTCATATATTTCATCCAGTCAATGAGAATTTGTTAATTGACTCTTGAAACAATCACCCCTAGTTTCCTAGATATGTGTAACTTAAGCACAACAAAAAATCATGGATCTTAGGTGAGATATCAGTGCTAATGAAGGATAGTGGTTACAGGAATAGAGTAAATCTTAAAGAGAAGAGAGGGAGGAGGAATGTATATTATTTGGAAGGAAAATGCATAATTTAGCATAGAGGGTGGTCAGAGTGAGTGGAAGTGAGAAAGCTGCAGTTCCCACAAGGTCACAGAGTCTTCTAGGAAATAGCTGTGAGTCACTGGTTGAACATCTGGCTTTGGACAGATTGTTCCCTTGCTCTGAGTTGGTCTTTTCACAGTGGTGACTCTGGGAATCTGAATCTTTCAAGGCCTTGGCAGGGTAAGGGACAGAAGTGCATCCAGAGAGTTGTGTCTCTGGGCCAGGGATCAGAATTGAGAATGAGGCATTATGTTATCATCAGACTCCAGATGATGAAGCTCTGGGGTTAGTTCCAGCAATAGGAAGCTCTATTTTAGTTTTGTCAGTTGATTTTTGAGAGAAGAAACAAAATATACCAAATATAAGTATCTCGCCTCTGTCTACTTCATTTAAAAGAATGGCATTGGGCTTGCCAGAGCCCTTTAAGTTCATGAGTTAAGAAATCCCTCAGGAAGTTTATTTTTGACCTGTAGCAATAATAGCAATTCACATTTATATAGCACTTTAAAACTTACAAAGTATTTTCCCCACAACCACCCTCTGAGGTGGGTAGTGCAAATCTTATTTTCAAAGTTTTTTAGATGAGAAAACAGAGGCTCTGAGACTCTAAGTGATTTTCTTAGAATCATTGATAGTTCAGACATTTTTTAATCATTTCTGACTCTTCACGATCCCATTTGGTATTTGTCATTTGCTTCTCTTGCTTATTTCATAGATTAAACAGTAAACAGGATTAGGTGACTTATCCAGAGTCACACAGTTTATAAGTATCTGAGGTTAGATATAAACTCAAGTTTTTTATTTTTTATGGAAATATTCATTTTTAAAAAACAATTTTCCCTAGTTAGAAAACATCTGTAAAACTTATTTGTGCTACAGAGGCAGGATGTTAATAATCTGGAGCATATCTAGAAAAGTATGACCAAGATTGTTGGAAGGGAAAGAAAGTAAGGGAATAAGGATTTAATAAACTTCTACTATATGCTACATACTATGCAAAGTACTTTACAAAAATCACCACTTTTGACCCTCACAACAATGCTGTAAAATTGATGTAATTATTGCTCTGATTTTTCAGTTCTGGAAACTGAGACAGTAAATAAGGGACTTGCCTAAGGTGGCATATATTGTAAGTATTTAAGGTTAAATTTAAACTCAGGTCTCCTTAACCTCATGCTCAGAGTTCTATCTTTTATGACACTTATGACACTTGCTTCTGTCTAGGTGACTTCAAGTACAATGGTGTAGGCCAGCGATTAAAGTTGTACCAAAAAAAATAATAACCTTGGGGGTTAGCAGATTTTCCATCTTGGGAAGTCACCAAGAAGTGCTATGAATCAAGGACATTGTAGAAAAATTATTGTACAAGTTAAATTGAACTTCACATTCTCCAATAAAGGATTGCTAAAAACAGAGAAAAGGAAGCAATGATCCTATGGAGTCAATGTGACTTCATCAAGAACAGGACATGACAAATTAACCTTACTCCTCTTTTGGTTAAGTTTACTAGACTGGCAGATTGGAGGAATGATCTAGCTCTGTCTACCTTGACTTCAATAAAGCATTTGACAAACCTCATGCTAATATTATGGACAAGATGGTCATAAATCATATTAGAGAGTAGTCAAATTGTGATAGATTCTGAAATGGTTAAATAACTAGAAACAAATAGTAGCTTTTAATGGGTAAATGTCTCTTTGGAATAAGATTTTCTTTGGAGCACTCCAAGGATCTTGCCTTGATCCTACTAATAACTCAATCAAAGGTATTGATGTCATGCTTGTCAAATATAGAAGCGACAAAAAGTTAGAGTATATCACTCACTTATTAGATGATAAAGCTCACACTTACAAAGACCTCTATAGATTAGCACATTGGCGTGAATCTAATAGGATGAATTTTTTTAGGGGCTAAATGCAGGGTACTTGGGTACAAAAAATCAGCTTCACAAACCTTTGACTGGGAAGACATGGACACCTAGCAGTTTGCTTGAAAAAAGAAAAAGATCATTGGATTTTAGTTGATATCATAATATTATGCTCAATATTAGTTAACAACTTGCTATGGAAGCCAAGAAAGCTGCTAAATGCTTTGGCTGCATTAAGGGAAGCATAATATGTCATGACAAATTGTTTAGGCTTCTGATAATGTCATTCAACTCTTCTCTGGTCAAACTTCATATAGGAAATTGTATTAAAGTTTGGATTTCACCTTACAGGAAGGATAATGAAAATGGAAAGATAGTAAGTATGGCTACCAAAATATTAAAGGACCTTAAGATCCTGAAATGTGAGTATCAGTTGAAGAATCTGGGGATATTTAGCCTAGAGATGAAAAGATAGAGAGGGGATGTGATATTTGTCTTCAAGTGTTTGAAGAACTGTCATATGCAAGAGGATTGAACTATTTTTTCTTGGCCCTACAGGGAAGAATCATAAGTAATAGTTGGATGTTGCCAAAATGTCTTTATACAAAGAAAAATCTTCCTATCAATGGGCTTATTAGTTCTCTTCAAATAAAAAACCGAGTGATGTTTCATAGAAGGAATCCTTATAGAAGTAGCTTTCATCTAAATGATGCATTTTTTGTTTTTTATTCCCTTTCAAAATGTTTATTTTTATTTCTCAAATCAAAAGTGTATTTTAAGTTAATTGGTTATTCTCAGTACTTCTTTCTATCATTTTGCAAATTTTTAAAAATAAAGAAGGCATTTGAGTTAAGAGGGATTGGGAAAACTTGTAGAAGGTGAGATTTTATGTAGATTAGAAATTTAAAAATTTAAAAATACATAGTTCAAAAAAACAAATTCTCACATTGTTCACATCTGAAAATGTATATCTCTTCCTATATTTTAAATTCATCACCTCTTTGGCAGGAGGTGAGTGAAATGTTCATTTTTATTCTTTTGAACATATTGTGGTTCAACATTGCATTGATCAGGGTTCTAAAAGTCTTTCAAAGTTGTTTTTTTCTCTAAAATGTTGTTTTCATTTTATAAATTGCTCCCGTCTCTGTTTACTTCACTCTGTTGTCTAGTTATTTTAGTTTTGTCTGAGGTTTTCTTGGCAACAATGCTGAAGTGCTTTGCCATTTCCTTCTCCAGATGAGAAACTGAAGCAAATAGGATTAAGTGTTTTTCCAAGGATCATGTGGCTAGTAAATGTTTGAGGCGGGTTTTGAAATCAGGTCTTCCTGATTCCAGCCTCAGTGCTCTATTCACTATATTATTTAGCTGTCTTTCACTTTACTCTGCATTAATTCAAATAGTCTTTGAAGTTCCTTCTGACTATGATATATTCAGACTATGACTATGACTATGACATATGACAATATGACATATTGTCATTCTTTTTTATTAATTTTATCCTGTGGAAACCTGGGGTCAGGTGCCTTTCTCCAATGTTGGGAATCTGTTTCCTTCTTAGCATTTTCATGCTCTTAGGACCAAGGATCTTTCTTCTTCCTTATCCATGTACCATATTATCCTTATGCAGGTCTTTTGTTTTGTTGTTGTCCTTATTCAGTTATTCAGTTTTGTCAGACTCTTTGTGAGCCCAACAAAGATATTGGACTGGTTTGCCATTTCCTCGTCCAAAGTCTTTATTTTTCCATATTTGTATCTGTGGACATAAAGGGATGTAGAGGCACTGCAAGAGCTGATGGATGACATGACCAATGAGAAGTACTACTGTTCAGAGTTGATTCTAAGCTAGTCTGTAGACTCAAGGTATTATAAAATTTTAGAGCCCAAAGTGTCTTTACAATTCATCTTGTAGAAAATTGTTTGTTCTTGAGCCTCTGCTAAGCAGTAAAAAGACAAATAGGTAATGTTTGATATCTATACCATTGCCTTGGGCTCTGTTTAGCTGGAATAACTCAATGAGTGATTTTAGCTTGACTTGGCTTTTTGTTTGTTTTATTTATTCATTTTTCTAAAAAAGACTGAAAAGATTGAGAGCCTTGAAAGCACCACCATTTCCTAGGCAGCATGGCTAATGACTTTCTTTAGATATAAGCAATTAGTGATCCCTAAGGAGCTAGATAATAGTTGTTTCTATAAAATGTGTGGGCATTACCTAACCCGGTACCTGCTACAGGCTGAGCAGAACTTCCTTAAGTTAATGAACCCATATGTGAGGGTGATGTTGGTCCTTCAGCACTTTCTTTCCACCAAAGAATAATATTTCTCTTGCTTCATCTCCCAAAATTAAGGGGGGAACCACATAAGAATGAAACATGCTATTTTTCACCCAATTGCAAAGAGAAATATATTACTTCTTTTTCTTTTTTTCCTGTGTTATTGCTATGTATGTCAAAAACCAACTTCTGCCCCACCTCATAAATTAATTGATACATTTCTAATTTAGATAAAAAACACATTTCAAGGGCTTGTTCCTTTGTGGGTGCTGCTGTTAAAACTAATTTTAAAATCTGAACAGATCAGTTAATTAGCTAATTAAAAAGTTCTCTCCCTTCCGCTCTTGATTTATCTGCTTTTAAATGTCAGTTTCAAATAAATAGACCATTCCTGTGTTCTCAGGCCTCAGGCTGGGAGAGGTTATTCATGATGCTAATAGCTTGCATTTAAGAAGCATTTGAAAGCATTCATTTGATCCTCTGGATATCACCATAACATATGTGTAGGTTATTATTGCCTCCACTTGATGGATGAGAAGACTATGAGTTGTCTAGCTCACACAACTATTAAGTGTTAGAATTGGGTCTTGAATCTAGGTCTTTGGCTCTGTCTACTGCACAGTACTATATATTTCATGGGGACAGTGGATCTTCACACAAGAAAATTGAGCAGAGCGAGAGAACGAGAGAGAGAGAGAGAGAGAGAGAGAGAGAGAGAGAGAGAGAGAGAGAACATAGACACTTCTTTTCCCGGTTCAGTTTTCTTTTCCCATCATTTTTTTGAATCAGTGGTAGCACAAAGATACCTGGTTTTATCCTGCCATTACAGTTAATCAGTAAGCATTTATTAACTGCCTATAGTTAGTCAGTAAGCATTTATTAAATGATTACTATATGCCAGGTACTGTGCTAAACAATGGAGACGCAAAGAAGAGCAAAAGACAATGTCTTTTCTCAAGGATTTCACAATCTTATAGAGAAGACAACATACAAATAAATGTGCACTAAAAATGTTATATACAGAATAAATAAGAGGTAACCAATAAAAGGAAGGCACTTGAGTTAAGAGGAATTGGGAAAACTTCTTGTAGAAGGTGGGGTTTTATCTAGAATTAGAAACAATCCATGGAATCCATGATGTGGAGATGTTGATGGAGAGAATTCCAGACATGAGAGACAGAGTCAATGCCCAGAGTAAAAAGCCCAGTTTTCCATACAAGAGATGGAGTTTCTTGTTGGAAAACAAGCAAAAAGGCCCATGTCAATAACCAAAGAGAACACAGAGCATGTTAAAGTGTAAGATGACTGGAAATACCAGAGTGGAAGCTAAATTATAAAAGGATTTGAATGCAGGATTTTGTACTTGATCCTGGAGGTGATAGAAAGACAATGAAATCTATTGAGTGCATGGTTGACATGGTTGGACTAATGCTTTTGGAATATCATTGAAGGCTGAAAGATTGGAATGGAATGAGAAGAGACTTATGGTAGACAGATCAACAACCAGGCTTCTGAAGCAGGACCAAGAGCAACAGTCAGACACAGGAGATCTGAATTCTGGCCCTAGTAAACCACTAACTAGCTATCTATCATTAACATTGCTTGCCTCAGTTTTTTTTTTTTAATCTGGAAAATAATTTTTCTTCTTTCCTCTACTTCACAAGATTAAGAAGAGGATGATAGAATCAACAATACTACCTCTAGAAGGGCCTTCAGAGTAGTCCACCTCTCAGTTCATGTAGCCTCATGTAGCCTCCCAGAGTTGAGAAATGACTCCCAATCACCTTCATGGGAAATTAATAGAAAAGTTATAACTAGAGTTTCCAATTCTCAGATCAAAAATGTTTTTACTATACCATGAAAATAGAAAAAGATATATCAACAAGCTTAAAAACATGTTGTCCATCATCACTATTAGCATTTATATAAAACGAAAAAGCCAAAGTTTTAAATTCCAGAATAAAGGTTTTGTACTTTTTCATGAAGACAAGAGGGAACTTTTCATTATTTTTGAGCAGGAAAGTGATATTCAAATTCCTTAAGTATTTTCCTCAATCTGATACTGTGAAGAAGGTTCTACTCTGAGGGCTAAGCAAAAAATAATTTGTATTAGAGGATTCACTGATTAATTTGAGGACTTTTCCCAAACTGATGAGATTACAGGACATGGGGCCATTATTTGGAGACAACTAAAAGGTAGCAATTAACAGAAAGGTAAGCATGAATTTTCCTCATCCACCCCTGTTCTTGCAGAGAGATGGTGGTATCCATTCTTTGACATATAGGAGAGAGATAGCACCTCTGTGGAAAACTCCCACTGAATCCAGATTTTTGGAAGCAGAAAGGAGCTTCATATATACCTAATACCCATTAGGGAAGCATAAGGAGACCCATGGCTAGCTTCACACACACCTAACACCTATCAAGAAGCATAAGGAGACCCATGGCTATCAGTGAATATAAGACCATCAGAGTATTATTCATAAGAGACCCATAGGAAACAGGAATAGTTAGGTAGCATAGTGGATAGAGTACTGGGCCTAGAGCCTGGAGGACTTATCTTCATGAGTTCAAATCTGGCCTCAGACACTTAGAGTAGGTATGTGATCTTGAACAAGTCACTTTAATCCTATTTCCTTCAGTTTCCTTGTCTATAAAATGAACTGGAGATGAAAACAGCAATCACTCTAGTGTCTTTGCCAAGAAAACCCCAAATGGGATCACAAAAAGTCAGACAGGACTGAAAAATAACTGAATGTTATTTTAAGAATGACTTTGAGCAAATGAATTATTTTGTCTATTATAAGCACCCAAATTAACTATAAAGAAAATATAAGGAAAATGCTATCTGAGAAAGAATTGATAAATATAAATATGTATAGAATAACTTTATACATATATATACGTATGTATGGGTATATGCATATATATATGTGTATATATATATATATATACACATATATATATATATATATATATATATACATGCATTTCTATCTAATGATAACCATCTCTGGGATGGGGGGGTGGAGGGAGGAAAAACAGAAAAAAATATTTAGATTATGATTTTGTTGTGTATTTGAAAGGAACAATAACTTGTGCATAGTAGATTTGCAGTTTCATGTACCACCCTTCTTATTGTATTATGTTGTGGAAATGCCTGTTTTATTCTATAAATTAAAAATGATTTTAAAAAAATCTAAAAGAAAATCAAAAAGGAAGTAGGTGCTCTGGAAAAAAATATAGTACAATATAAACTTACAGTCAGGAAGATTTGGATTTAAAACCTGCCTCAGATACCTCCTAACTAGTTAACCCTATGCAACTAACTTCATTTGTCTGAACCTCCATTTCTCATTGGTAAAATGGTAATAATAATTATACCCAACTTCCAGGATAGTTTTTAAGATCAAGTGACATGATGTATATAAAGTGCTTGAGAGTTATAGACATGTTTATTGTTGTTTTTGTTAAGAATAATAATCATAATTGTTATGTGTTCAATGAATTTAGTTGAATTTATTCTCTTTTAGTCACTACTGAAATCACCCTACTGGTGATTTTCTTCTGTGTCTGTGTTCTAAGGAGTCAGAAGCCAGGTCTTAAGGCTAGGGAGCAACATGGCCAGCTATGTATTTCACAGGGTGACTGAACTTTAGCTTTCCAAAGTATTTACTGCTCTCTAAGCAAACTAGGGAATGAGTATAGTACTTCAAAGAGGCAGAACACAAATACCAAGGTCCCAAATTAGAACAGAAATATATCCCTAGTCTTAGGGGAATTGCAAATGGAACTGTGCCCTACTCTTATTTTATTCTTTTTTGGAGTTTTGAGACTGTGTTCTATATACAAATTATGAGTTATAGATTTGCTCTCTGCCCTAACTAAAGGAAATTTGGAGCATTTTGCTTAATTCTGGGCACCATATTTTAGGAAAGAAATTGGAAATCTAAAAGATATAGAGAAGAGTGAGATCAGATGGGTAAGATAAGTGACCATACCATAAAAACATAGGTTAAAGCAAAACTTCTTAAACTGCCAATTGCGAGTTCATGTAAAGTAAAATAAGTAAATGTGGAGGTCATGAAAAATTTGGCAATAGTAAAATTACCCAAGTATTCCACCAATATTTAATTCTTTAAGTAAAAATAAACATACACATTCATCTCATTAGTATTCAAATTTGCTTTCATCTTTAATAAAAAGTAAAATTATATTTATACCAAAGAATTATTTTACAATAAATTTCTTTATCATTTATAATCAGTAAATGTTTGATTTGTACACACCTCTTTTATATATCTAAATACCCAGAGTCATATACAAATGTTTTGAGCAAAAAGAGGTTGTGAGTGGAAAAAATTTAAGAAGGTCTGGGTTAAAGTAATAGGAAATTTTTATCCTAGAGAGTCAAGAAAAAAATCATTTACTGGAAAAAGAAGGAAATCTCATAACATACTTTTGCTCATATTATAGAAGTATCACAGTACTCATTAAAGGAGGTACATGATACTTGTCTTTAAATACTTCTGTGGGAGGGATCAAATTTGTCTGTTTGTCTTAACCCTAATACAGAAGCCAGGAATAAGAACTTTTTGTTTGCTTGTTTATTTTGGAGGAGGGCTCAATGTATACAAAATATTCATAACAGACCTTTATCAAGGTGAATAGGGTAACATTATTTTGTAGTAGTTTTCCTATAAATAGATATATTAAAGTAAAAGCTAAAGTAGGAAATGTTCACATATATGACATTCCATTTATTGCCTCCAAGTTTTTACAAAGGTCACCTATGTCTGTAATGTTATTCTTCTTTACTTTGTCATCAGTGTCTTCAAGGCTCAGGTCATATACCACTGCTTATAGGAGACTTAAACTTATACCCCCAACTGTAAGTTTTTTTTAAATTATTTGTGAATGTGTCATTTTTTAATTGAATTATTTGTGAATGTGTCATTCCATCCCCTGCCCTCATGGAAAGTAAGTTCCTTGAATACGGGAACTATTTCACTTTGTCTTTATAGCCTTAATATCTAATATAAGGGCTGGATTTAATTGTAGGGGGTGTTGAATATACACTTTTTGAATTAAATTGAATTCCTTTACTGGATAGGGAATTGAACTAGATGACCTTTGAGGTGATTCACAACTCTAAGATGCCATAATTATTGGTTTATAGATGAGTTACATTTCTCATTCCAAGTGCCTTTGCAGAAAGAGACCCTTGCCTGCAATCAAAAGTCAAAGAGCAAAGCTTCTTTTTTTCTCCTCCTATGGAGTGAGATTTCTGTATCTAATGACCTATTTCTAAGGCAGAAGATGAAAGGGAAATCAATCAGATGGCAGCTGCAATTTCATAAAATCCCCCAATCTCTGTCATCCACAAGCCCACTTATGAGTTGAAAATTCCAGGCTTCATCAGGGATATAAGGGTAGCCTTTTTGGGTCTATTTAGAGCCATTTGCAGTGAGATTGATGGTATCTTCCTAATTTGTTATCTGCAGGAGAAAAAGAAATCCAAGAGAGACTGAAGAAAGGTGGGATATTAAATCTCTAGTTCCCTGAGCACCACTTGTCATTTACAGATTAGATCCAAAGGCCTTTAGCTTCCCTAACTAGTAAACATAATCTAAGAGGAATGGGACTCTCCTGGCCTCATTCTACATGCAAATGGCATTTTCATCTCATCTTTGATAATATTCATCTCAGAGGTGGGAGCTATAAAGTTTGGGTTCTGGCCCTGGACCTGGTTTAAATAGCTGAGTGATTAAATTTGGTTACATTGAATTTTCAACATGGGTTTGAGACTAGGTCCCGCTACTAATTTGCTGTATGATCTAGAAGAAATCACTTTTGTTATTTGAACCTCAGTTTCTTTGTCTGTAAAATGAGAGATTGGTGTGGGGCACAATTAAATGACTCATATCTTAATGAAGGC
Source organism: Myrmecobius fasciatus (assembly GCA_023553655.1). Taxonomy (NCBI): domain Eukaryota; kingdom Metazoa; phylum Chordata; class Mammalia; order Dasyuromorphia; family Myrmecobiidae; genus Myrmecobius; species Myrmecobius fasciatus. Next base: position 243,642 of record JAJPUD010003439.1, read on the forward strand.
TTAGGAAAATTTGGGTTGTTTCAGTAAGTAAGTAAGTAAATAAGAAAACATGGATCAGAACAACATAGTAAAATAAGACAAACTAGTGGAAATATAATTAGAATATGAAGAGCAATAAGAGAGATAGATAGAAAGAGGGGACCTGGATGCAATTAGTCAGAGTTTCAGAGGGAATGGACACCCCTCCTAATCAGTAAAATTTTTTCCTGGTAGATTTTTATAAGTTCTCATATAGGTCTACCCAGATCCTTCATTTTTGAAAAGAATCATAAACATCACAATGCAGGGGTATGAATGATTTCTTGACTTGTGCATGAATTGGATTTAAGTGAGTCAAAGTTGCACAAAGTCATCAGCCTCATTCTCTCTTACAGAGAGTCATAGAAGTACAGTAGCAAGAGAAAAGTCAAGATGATCAGTGATGGCCCAAAGCTAACAGGATCAGGCATTAGGAAAAGAGAAAAAGGAACTTGGATCTGGGGATTAAAGCTGCCTGATTTATACTCTTTGATATGAAGGGGAGAAGAGACTACTAGAAAACTGGAAAACAGTTGAGGATAAAACTCACCAACAAGGAGAAAAGGAACTTCAGCCTGTTACTGCTGCTCTTACTCTATCAAGATGACTCGAGGATTTTTAAGGTTTTCCAGGACTTCTTCCTTTAACGGGGTAGGGATGCTTTTACTATGGTCATTATCCCCTATCCTTTCTTAAATTCTATGATCCTATAACTTCTGTGTGATACAGAAAGAGCACTGGTTGTCAAAGAACTGGGATCAAAAACTTACTCTGATGCTTACTCTATGTGTGACTTTAGGCAACCTATTTAATGTTCTTGGTTTCCCCTTCCTCATCTAAAACAAAAAAGTTAAACTAAATAACCTCTGAGTTGTACCCCAAAGAACCACCTAGAATATCTTCTCTGGAACTCAAGTGCCCAGCAGGAATGCAAGCAGCTCCAGAAGAGCAGTTCGTGGCTCTTGGCTTCAGCAGCATGATTCAACTATAGAGTGGAAATTCTAGGTAAGGGTCATTTATTAGAAATATAGGAGAACTTCATATCAATATGCCTCATTTTACACCTTATAGAACATGCTGGGTTTCAGCAAGTTTCCAGGCAGGCTCTATGGAGTTTTATGAGAGGTTTAAAAGGCAGAGAGAATCAGGGAGCATGAAAGCCTGAAGCACTTCTTCCCAAAGTCTGGTCCACTACTTTCTACCTGGAAGGCTTAGCAAGGATTCAGGGAGAGTGGCTCTGTTGAGAGTCATATGGATTTTAGTGGTCTAGTAGATGTCCTACGCATAGTGGTTAAGAGATTCCATCTTCCTTATTTGATACCAGTGTTTAAATAAGGTCAAAAAAGGATATATAGTCGACTAATCTCCTCTATCTTTTTTCACTGTTCTCACACATAGCATTGGCAGAGCCCTGCCATCAGAGGCACCTGTGAGTATACACACACACACACACATATATATATATATATACAGATACAATGCACAAAACAAATACACACAAAAAAAACCTTACCACCTAATTACAAGAGAAAATGTCCATTGAGCTAATTAGGGTCTGTGCTATAACAGCTAGATTGATAGATAAATAATCTCTTATTGCAAATGAAAAAAAAATTGCAAATTCAATCAGGTAGGTAGGAGTCAGCTAATCCATAATTATTGGGCATTTATGGCTTAAATAAAGCCGTCCAGTGATGAAGAATTGTTCTTAGGGTAGTCTAGGATTCAGTTCCAAAGAACAGCAGACAACTTCTCTAGAAGACTCCCTCTTGAACACAAAGATAGTCACAGTTCATCTGACTTATGGCTTTAACTCAACCTGTCACTCAAGAGAAGAAAAAGATAAATACACACAAATGAGAAAATCCCTGATACAAAGCATCAAACTCTCTTGGCTTTGGCCCAAGACCATAAGGTTGATGAGAAGAGAAATCTAGTAAAGTGAGGATTCCCATCTGGGTCTCCCTCTGATTCCAAACATCCCCAGCATCCCAGCTCTACTACTCTTAGGAAGGAGATTTTGTTTAAGATCAATTCTGGGAGAATTAAAACTGTCGTGAAATCATCCTTGTCTCCATAATTATCTAACCTGAAGAGTATTCCAAGGGACATTAGTGACTTGCCATATGATTTCAAAGATATTGGTAGGAACCTAGGTCACTTTTACCTGTAAATAGCTTGCAACTTCTTTAAGAATATCCTGGATTCTAAGATACACATGCATTAAGGGAGATGGCATGATTAAGAAGGTAATTGTCAAAGACAGTTTCTGTGGACCTTATGACACAGACTCATCCCAACCAAATTAATATTTTCCATGCTTAAAGATTTCAAGCAACTTAGCAGCATGGTAAGGCAATCAATTCCTCCCAAGGGAGTGTTCACAAGAAAAGGTAAACATAGCTGCCTATATAAAAGGAAAAGCACAAAGAAATACAAAACTCCCCTAATTATCTTGTCCCCATTGAAATGGGAATTGTCCCTTACTACCTTATTTCCCTATCCTCCAAGCCCTGCTGAATTCTCTCTCTATTTTAGGTTATCTATCTTCATTTAACCAATGAGGTAAAAGTTTCATCTACTTCTGATGTTGTCCCCACCAATAGTCAATCTTTTTATTCATCCTTCAGAGCTCATTTAAATGCCAGATTCTCTATGAAGCTGAATGTCATTCTCACTTCCAACATCTACCTAGACATATATATCTACCAAGCTTCCTACCATAGAGATTAGTGGACATGTCATAGGAAGATGAATATGATCAAAGATATCCATTAATCCACAAGAAAAAATATCCAAAAGTAACAGTGATGAAAAACTCACAGTCTCAAATATTTTTATATAAAAGTGCAAAAAATAAGTAATAAAATAAATTAGTTCTTAAAGTAAAAGATATATTTGATTTCATAGGTATTTCTGAGACTTTGTGGAATATGACTTGTGACTAAATTCCTATCATTCTAAAATAAAATGCAAAATGTTCAGCCTTGTATTAAAAATTAATCTACAACCTGACTTCCATACACTTTATGATCTAATTCATATTATTCTTCTTTACTTATGCTGTCTCAATTAAATGTTTCTAATTGTTTCCGGTTATTCCTGTTCAGTTATTTGTGACTTTATGAATCATAGCTATGAGTTGTTCTTGGCAAAGACACTAGAAGGGTTTGCCATTTCCTTTTCTAGTGTGTTTAGAGGTTCAGTGACTTGCTCAGGATCACACAGTTAGTAAATACTTGAGGCTGTATTTTAACTCAGAAATTTTTGACTTCAAGCCTGGCACTCTGTACCAGTTTGTTTCCTACTAATTGTTCCTGATACATAACATTTAATATCTCACCTCCATTCCCTTGTATATATTGTCCCCATTTCCTAAAATCCCTGCCTTCTTCAATATCACCTCCTTTATCAGACCTCTGTTGTTTATTGTTGTGCTCTTTTCTTTTTTTCCTTGCAAGGGACAGGTAAGTGGCACAGTAGTTTGAGTGCTGAGTCAGGAGTCAGGAAAACCCAACTTTGAACTCTGTCTTACATATTTACTGGTATGTCATCCTAGATAAGTTGCTTAACCTCTCAAACTCAGTTTCCCAATCAATAAAATTGAGATACTAATAGCACTTAACTCTTAGGGTTCTTAAGAAGATAAGATAATATAATCTTTGTAAAGGCAATTTATAAATCTTAAAGTGCAATGTTAAAATGCTCCATTGAAAAGCAATTAAGCATTTAAGTATCTTAAAGTACTATATAAATGCCAGTTATTATTATTACCAAAATTTTGTTTTATTTTTATATGGATCCTATTTTATTTATATATGTATATATATATGTATATATATATATATATGTATACTTGTTTCAATCTTTCAGAAGACTGTCAGAAAGAAGTAATTATTCAGCTTTTTCTTCTTTGTATCAGTGGTGATGGATTTGGTTTGCTTTGCATCTAATACTTGTTCGATGAATTTTTGTTCAGTTGAATTTAATTTAAAGGCTATGATTTCTTCAAAAGATTTTTAAAAGTAATGCAATAGCATTGAAACTTTATATGCTCAGAGGTGGAGCAAAGGTGGCGAACTGCAGACAGTGTTCTCTGTGAGCTCCTGAGACCTTCCTTCAGATTCAGACAAATTGAGCCTCCACACTGGTTTTGGAGTGAGGGCTCTACCAAACACTTGGACTACAACGCACTTCTATCAACAATCTACTTTGAAAAAACATCGGAGGTTAGCCTCAGGGGAAATCGGCTGCAGGTCACAATCAGATGCCAGACGGGGCAGAAGTCAGGGCTGCAATAGAGGTGCGGATTTTAGGCACCCAGGAAGCCCCTGGGAGATGCCTGGGCCACTTTCCTCTGCTTGCGGGCAGGTGCTTTGGCAGATCTGCCTTTGGTAAAGGGTGGATTGAGAGGAGCTGAAAACGTGGTCCTAGTGCTGATCTAGCCCAACCAGCCTCAGACCAGAAGTCAACTCAGCAAACTGCCCCAGGACAAACACAAACTGTTGCAGTATTCCCTGCTGGTGACTGTTACCTCAACTCAAAAGCATGAGTAAGAAGCAGAAGAGAGCTCTCACCATAGACAGCTTTTACGGAGAAAAAATAGAACATTCCCCAGATCCTGAGATTCTGAAAACAATCCCAGATGAAGCCACAAAGGTGGACTTAAGTTGGTCTCCCTTCCAGAAGGCTTACCTGGAAGATTGCATTAAGAATCTCAAAGGAGAGCTAGAAGAAGAATGGGGAAATAAATTGAGATCAGTGCAACAGAAATATTAAAAACTGGAAAATAGGACTGGTGAATTGGAAAAAGACAACAATTCACTGAAAAACAAAATTGGTGAATTGGAAAAAGACAACAATTCACTGAAAAATAAAACTGGCAAAATGGAAAAAGAATGCATTGAATCAAGAAATTCAA
>JAJPUD010003440.1:0-20187 GCA_023553655.1 Myrmecobius fasciatus
CTCTCTCTCTCTCTCTCTCTCTCTCTCTCTCTCTCTCTCTCTCTCTCCCTCTCTCTCCCTCTATCCTTTCTTCTCTTTCTTCCTCTCCCTCTCTCTGTATCTCTCCCTCTCTCTCTCCTTCTCCTTTCTCCTTCTTCCTCTCCTTCTCCCTCTCCTCTTTCTCCTTCTTCTCCCTCTTCCCTCTCCCTCTCTCTCTCTTCCATATTTTCCCCTCCTTTGGGTACTGCCTTCAAATAGTCAGCATGTTCATTTCCATTCTAAAGGGCAGCTACTAACCTGGTCCCACACTGCCCTCTGTCTTTCTGTTGTTTTTCAGAGTCATCCTATGTTCTGAAAGAGTGTGAAAGAAGTTGTGATTGAAGAGCATCATTTCACTTTTCCTTCAAAAGCTTCTCTTTGTATCTCCTTGGGTTGCACCAGGTCATTAGAAATCAAAGCCTAGGCTGGAACCCATAGTAGTATTCACTGGTTTGTGAATCTGGACTCTGAACCACAATATTTTTTCCCAGTTTTGATTTACTATGCCCCTTTACATTTTTTGTTGTTCTTTCTGTATCGTTTGTTTCTGATTCATCAAGATAAGTTTCTTAGAGCTAGAGCTAGAAGGGACTTCAGAGGTCCTGTCTAATCCAATTCCCCTCATTTTATAGATAAGGAAACTAAGGTTCAGGGAATGAAGTTCTCAAGGCAGTAATAGAGGAGTAATTTGAATCTGGGTCCTCTGACTCCACAACCAGTGAAATTTCCATTGAACTCGCATAGCACAAGCACTCACAAGGAGGTCAGACAAAAGTGATGCAAGGACATTCTCAAGGTCTCTCAACTTTAGAACTGATTGTATGACATGGGAGACACTGGCACAGGACCACCCAGCATGGCGTGCTCTAATCAGAGAAGGTGCTGTGCTCTATGAATAGAACAGAATTGAATTAGCCCAGGAAAAAATGTGAAATACATTAAAGTTAGAGAGTCCACCCCAAATGTTCATGGGGACTATTTGTGTCCACTCTGTGGCAGAACATTCCAGGTTCATATTGGTCTGATCAGCCACAGTGGGACACACTAACTCAACTCTAACAACATGATGTCATTTGGATCTAGAATGAAGTATAACAACCAATTACCACCACACAAAATGAAACAGTAAAAGTCAAAAACATGTTACAGTAGTATTTCCTTTTTTAATGACTACAAAGCTTCTGAAGCACTTTAAAAATTGAATAGCTACATATGTGTCTAGTTTCTCTTATATGTGGTTCTAACTAGACAGAGAAGGGTCTAGATGTTCCTTAAAATTAATATCCTATGGGGGCAGCTAGGTGGCGCAGTGGTTAGAGCACCTGAAGTCAGGAGGACCTGAGTTCAAATCTGGTCTCGAACACTTAACATTCCCTAGCTGTGTGACCCTGGGCAAGTCACTTAATCCCAATTGCCTCAGCAAAAAGCAAAAAAAAAAAAAAAATTAATATCCTATGTCCCTGTTCTAGGTCTTTTCATGAGGTTTAACCTCAACCTACCTATAAATGATTCCTTACTCATTTTTGAATTCTTGGTTTTATTCAAGGATCAGTTCATATGCCACCTCCTATAGGAAGCCTTTCCTGATCATTCTGATTAGTATTGAGTGCTCTCTTCTTTAAGAGATTCTGGATATATTTGTCTCTTTGCAGGTTGTATTTTGCAGTGGAATATAAGTTCCTAAAAGTTTAAAGAAAAACCTTTTGTGCATCACCCCATTCAGCTCCATCGTCTCTGCATATATCATAGAACCTTGCACATAGTAAATACTTAATAAATGCTTACTGAACTGAGTTGAATTGCATTGGTTTGAACTGGATTGAATTAGATTGGATTGGGTAGCCTTCCAAAGTCAAGATTCTTGGTTATATTTATTAGGTGAGAAGGTGAGGAGTATATGCTGATTTCCACACATTTCTTACATCCAAAGTCTAGAAGATGGCAGCAGAATGTGTAAGGGAGAGGATATATATTGTGAAAGGTAAGAGGAGCAGTTTATTGTCCATGTAACACCCTGACCTGGTCAGTAATTCCTAAGGATGAAATTAGGCTAGAAAAGTTCTAATACTGACAACTTTCTAATAAGCTGAGATGGGAACAAGATAGAGTCCCAAAATCTCAGCACTATTACTGAGGCAATCTGAGAGAATCTCATCCATGGACCAGAACCAAATGCTTTTCTAAAGCGTGCCCCTCAAGTTGTCAGCTAGACTGACAAAAGATCTCTAGTGAAAAAGAACCCACTTGCTACTTCCTGAGCCAGTCCATTCTTCTTTGGGACAGCTTTAATCAGGAAGGTTTTTTTTTTCTTTTTGTCAGGTCTATATCCAACATTCTGCAACCTTCACCCAAGGACATAGTTCTACTCTCTAGGACCAAACAGAAAAAGGTTTCATCCAATTCTCTTCCACAAGATATCCTTTCAAACACATGAATACAATTGTGATCCTCCTTCACCCCAATTTACTTCAAAGTCTTGTCTTCACCATAAAGTGGTTATCAAATTTACTAATCCTATCATGTTGCCACTCTCCATTACTTTCTTACCACTGCCACTATCTACAAAACAACTAACAATTTGTTTAGGTTGCTACAGAAAGAATCATGTTAAAATTCAAGTTATTTTGTACTTAATGATAACTATAGGAATAGCAACTTCCTCCACTGAAGTTCCTTCCAACAGTGTTTGCTTGATTTTAATTCTTAAGTGCTAAATCAGTAGAACATCAGTTCTGGAAGCTTCTTCCAAGCTGGAAAGACATAGAATATAGATTCTACATTAGATGGAGTGTCTATTATCTGAGGACCAGTATATCTCTGTTTGGAAGGTTCATCACTAAAATGCTGACCATCAGGTCATTATCCACTAAATTCAGAAAAACCAACTAATAAAGCAAAGACAGAGTAAATAAATGTAGGAAAAAAGAGAAAAAAGACAAATAAGGGCTAGCATCTTGTGTAAAACAGTAGCTTTCATCATGGAAAGACAGAGAGAGAAAGAGAGAGAGAGAGGAGAGAAGAAGAGAGGGAGGGAAGGAGAAGGAAAGAGAGAAAAGAAAGAGAGAAAGAGATGAGAGAGAAGAGTGAGATGAACACATAAAAGAATAAATAAATTAAAATTAAAGAATGAATAAATAAAGCATGATTAGAGACTATAAAACTAGGAGAGCCCTTAGATGTAATATGGTCCACCACCACCCCCATTTTATAGATGAGAAAACTGAAAGCAAGATAAATAGCATGATTTCTCCAAATGAAACAGTTAGTAAGTGACAGGTAGGTTTTGAATGAAGATCCTTTAAAATACAAGCTCAGGACTCTTCAACACCAGCATCTAAGACAAAAGATAAGAGTACTGAATACAAAGATTAATACATAGTCCTGCAAATAGCTTTCATTTTTAGAGTGTACCTGCAGTTTTACATCTTAATGCAAAATCTCCTCTACAATAATAATAGATAACATTTATATAAGTACCAACTATGTGTCAGGTACTATACAAAGTGATTTACAATTATCGTCTGATTTAATCTTCACAACAACTTTAGGAGGAAGGTACAATTACTATAGATGAGGAAACTGAGGCAAATTGAGGTTGGGTGACTAAACAGAGCTAAGAAGTATCTGAGACTGTATTTAAATTCATATATTTCTGTCTACAAGCCCTGCACTTTATGTACTCTGCCATTTAGCTACCCTGATTGGCACCTGCTCTGCAACCTATAGTCTTATAGAGTTGGCCTGGTGCACTAAGACATGAAATATGTGTCTGTGTGCGTGTGTATGTGTGTGTGCCTATAAAATAGTTAACACATAGATAATCAGCTAAAACTACAGCTAGGAAAAATGATTCTATGAATTCTAAATTTACAAATCTTTAATTATCACAATGAATTGTCTTTGATTTAAGTAAGGTCTTATGCCACATTAAAAAATTTCATAGTTCCAAGGTCAGGATGTGTAAGAAGAGGTGAGACTTAAAGTCATATCTTCCTAAATCTAGTGTGAATTCTATATCCACTCTATTTCAGTTTACATTTATATAGAAATATTACAAACACTATCAAATACATTCAATTGTATTAAACTGGAGAGAGAGAGAGGCTGATAACTATACAGCTCTGTCTCACTTTAATCTAATTCATATGTTAAGTCAAGATATTACACTCCTAATGTTACTAGTCCTCTTTGAGAAAGGACGAACAAGAAACTGTCTTTCAGTTGACATTTATACAGAAATGTATGATTACAAAACAATGAAATATTTTCAATTGTATTCCACAAACACTTATGACATTCAATGTCTCCTGTAGATAAACATTAGCAAAATTAACAAAACTTGCCTGCAGAGAGTTTGAAATCTATTAGGAAGAGAGGAGGTTAGAACAAAGTAGAGAAAACTGAAGTATAAACATATACGTGGGATACAGGATAGAATTACAAATCTGTAATGCTAAAAGAACAAGCAAAATCATTCCCCTTTTTCAGGTGAGATGGCTGAATCTGAGTTGTTAGATAACTTGTTCAAATTTAGGATTTAACAGAAAGAAAAAATGATGACAGGAGATAAAAATACCTTGTCAACAAAAAAAAGGTCATAAGAAATATAGTGCAAATAGGGTACAAAGTATGGCACTAGTGACTATGGGCAATTGTTTACAGAGAAGAGAAACTGATGTGCTGAAATTATCAAAAGAACAAGATCAGACTCTGATTCCAAAACTCCTTGAAGTCTTGATGGACCAATGCCACTAGTCCAGTTGAAAGAGTAATATCTCAAATCATGCTCTGGGGAAATCAGATTCATTTTTGGACCCATATTAATTCCTATTCCTACTTATAAATAGTAATTGATATGAATGGTTTGTTTTGTTTATGAAGAATTCAAGAAGGCATTACTAATTTGGTCTGATACAATTCTAGTCCTATACCATCTTCTCTTAGAGCCATTCTGGATATTTGTAAGCAACTCCTTATGTCATTGACAATTCAGCCAAAAGGCATTTAGAAATAGCTTAACCTTCTGAAGACCTTTCTGACAGATCAATAATAAATGCACAAAATTGTTCAATACTCTCAGATAACCAAATACTATGCTCACTAATATCCTACAGAATCTTGATCTGTCTTATTAAACTTAGTGTCCACACTTTACTTTTTTATAAAAACTTAACCATATTTATACATGAGTATGATCCCAGGTACATATTTCACAATAAATACAGTCCTTGGGTTTTAGCTCACATATACTTAAAACCAGAAATATGCAAGAACTGTTACTTTTCAGAGACACTCAATAATGGCCTGTTGACAGCTTAGAACTCAAAATGACATGGGAGACATATTGTAATTATCTACTTACTTGAAGTATAACAATGCTACCTTCACATATGAAGATAGCATAGTGAATGAGCTTTTGTATTTCCTTGCAATGGTGATATTTTTGGAATCATAGATCTGGTTCTGTCAGGGACATTTGAGGTCATCTGGCCCAAAACTGTCATTTAAGGAAACTTGAGGCCTGGAGATTTCACCGGAAAATCAGCTGAGCTGGGATTCAAATTCAGATTATGTGAGATCTTTACCCTGTTATAACACTGCCTCTCAAAAAACCAACCACATTCTTTAGCTTACTCTGTCTTATGATCAGAAAGTTGTTATTTTAAGAGTTAAACAATTTATTTAGAGGCCCCATGGGTTATGAAACAGGATAAAACTCACTGGTCCTCACAGATACAGTCTGCAATTCTTGCTCTCATTGTCATTGCCCTGTTTATGCAATGCTGAACACCTCAGTAAAAGATGAAAAAAATTGGCAAATGGCCCATGCATTTGCCCAAATATTCACACATTTTCCAGTTCCATGTATCTGACTGAATTTATAGCTAAGGAAAAAAATCCTTTATAGCTAAGGAAAAATATCCATGACAGGGAAGAATTACCCAGTTTGTTAATTATGTCTCTGTGTTATAAAATCTGAGCTGTTGTTTTTTTAATCCAAGTAATTCTGATTTCATAATGGATTTGAGATAGTTCAGCCACTCTATTTCCTTATATTTCTATTCCATCCAATTTTTATTTGCATGAAGAAGCGAGTCTGTAATTAGACCATTAGCAATCATGAGCAAATGAGACCAGTGTTTGAATTTCACAAGTATATTTGAATTGCACAAGCCTTACATTTTATACCAAGGAACAAAGCTCAGCCAATTGTTGTCATGTTCTGAGATTTCTTAATATGGCATAAGGCCTTACTTAAATCAAAGACAATTCATTGTGATAATGAAACAAAGGAGATTCATAAATTTAGACTTCATAGGAACTTTTTTTTTCCCTAGATGTAATTTTAGCTGGGAATCTATTCCTTAGCCATTCATTGTATATGTATATTCATGTTTATATAGAGACACATGCACATATCATACATATACATGTATAAGTACATATTATATATTATATGATGATATGCATATGTATGTATGTATATATGTCCTTGCATATAAATATCACCAGCCCCTACAGGTGTGGTGATTCTTTGAAGGATAAACTTGGGATACTGCTTGCTATATAAAATTCACAAGAGAGATATGACTTCTGATTAACTGATTGACTTATGATTCTATGGCATTGCATGTGGCCCACATGAGAAAGATATAATTCCTAAATAACAGAGAGGTTTTGGGAAGACTAGAGAAAAGGAAGTAAAATAGAAAGGAAACAAAAGAGAAAGCATGAGCTTTTGAGTGACTATTAGGATTCCCTAAGCATGTGGGGAAAGCTATCCTATCAACAATTGCCTTCATGTACATGTAGACATCTTTGTTGGGATGGTTCTCATCTTGGCTGAATTGCAATTATATTTCTCTCTTGTGCCAAAAAGCATATTTACTCTTGAGAATTCTACTGTTTGCTCTATTCCCTACATGTATATACCTTTTCTGATTTCTGTGTGATGCTTGTTTAAATAAATGTTTGTTTATTATCCGTGGTTATCTTTTATGTAACAAGGGTTTGTTGGGATGGGACTAAGTTGGACAAAATGAAAATGACTGCTACCTTGCCTTTTAGAGTAAACAGAGAAATTTATATTTATCCTAAATCCTCCCATAAAAGGGGATTAGGATGGCTGAAAGTAAAATGACTTTTAGAGTAAACATAGAAATTTATATTTATCCTATATCCCAAAACAAAAGCCTCATACCCTTAGATTGCAAGTATATCATGTGTATTACATTGATATAATTCTAACCTAATACCCATCTTGGAGATGGGTTAGTGAGAGTGAGGATATAGCTGCAGCCTTCCTCCTATTCTACTCAAAGGTAGTGTTAGGGACATTCTCTCTGAGAATAGCCACGTGATCTTATACACCACATAGCCTTAAACAAGGCTCAGATGAACCTTTCCCTGATTTTGTGGCCCACTTATAGGAAGTTGTTGAGAGGTCCATAGGTGGAAGGAAAGCCTCCAGCCTCCTTATAAAGAAGTTGGCATGGGCTATCCCAGAAGAAAGTGAGCATAATTGACTCTCCCTTCCCTTCCTCTCCTTCCCTTCCCCTTGCTCCTGCTTCCTGCTTCGATTGCTAAAATGATAGCAGAATAAAGACATAGTGTTTGCAACTCCCAATCAGCTTGTCTTTGGCTTTATCCATCCCAGTGGACTCTGAAGAATGGTAAAGCATGGCCCTGGCAGTCTGCTCCACTTAGGAGAGGAGTGCCCCTAGTCAGCCCCGGTCCAGCACAGTGTCCTTGGACAAATGTAATGAGATGTTCCATAACTTATCTATCCAAATATATCCCTACAACACAGGCCACTCCTATGGGTAAGTAGGCCCAAGGATTATTGAACTGGGTTCCTATGACCCAGTTTAGACCATTACAGATACATGCATACATACATATATGTATATATGCATGTATGTGTGCATATGTGTATATGTAAATACATAAAGATATAGAGATATAGATAAATATACATATATATATATATGTTTATATCTATCCATATTTCTATCAGTAGACATAGATATGCATATAGAATAGATCAATGATTTCATTGGTGTTAGGAGGTCCCAGATAAGGAAACTCCACTTATCAATGCTGCTCAATAACTTCTCTGCAATTTATAGTCCAAAGAATTAAAAAGTTAAGATACAGCCAATATGTGTCAGAGGAAGGATTTAAATTAAAGTCTTCCTAACTTTGAGTCAGGCTCTCTATTCCATTAGCCATGCTGCATCTCATTGTATTATACAATCATTAATATATACACAACTGTTTACTGAATAAAACACCAATATTTAGGTATAGCCCAAAGCTGTATTTTATTTCCATTTTATTCATATGATTTTTGAACTCTAGGTAATTTTATCCTCTGTCAATTTTTTGACTCCTCCACTTTCTACTTTGGCTTTTTTTTTTCCCCCACAATGAATAAATATATTCTGGCTTCAGGAGAACTCCATGTTGTCTCTCTTACGCAAATGCAAATACAAGGCAAGAAGCTATAAATATGTCATATATTGTAATATAACCTTGAAAATAACCCTTGGCTTAGTGAACCAATCTCAGTGATGTTATGCCAATTTATTAAAAAAATGTTGCTTATTCCATTCATTTTACTCAGATTCTAATTTCCATGGAAGACTAAGAGCTATTTTATATTGTTTTAAGTGCAGAATAATCCATTTTATGCTTATTTTAAAGACTTCTATTTATGCTATAATGAATCAACTTTAATAATAATTTTGAAGTATGGCCTAGTCCTCAAAATTGTTAGCTCAATGTTGAATAAAATGCTTATATCTTTTATCAATTTTTATACTACCTCTACCCTTGCTGGAGAGTTTTAGAATCTGAACTTTACAATTATCTTTAAAAAAAAAAAACTATGCCTTGATATAGATTTAATTTCAGTTAACTACTTACTCTTACTCTTACTCTTCAGCTCACTGCCCCAAAGATACACCTTATTATATTTTCAACAAGAGCATTGAAAATTCCTGAGGACACTCTGCTCTACAGGAACAGGATATAAGAATAAAGAAAATATGGAAAAGGATGAATTAGATTGAGAAGTATGATATATAGTGTATCACATCACTTGCCAAATACTCAAGTATTTCTTACTTTGTTTATTATTTTTAAATCAGCACCAAAAGTATATAATTAATTTTTAATGGTGACAGTAAACATAACTAGAATAAAGTTTTAAACTCTATTTCTTGAATTACTCAAAGTGTCAGCATATACAAATATCTTCTTTTTGACTACACAGATATAAGATTCACCCAGGACAAAAAACAGTTTTTACTGTATTACTTCCTTTTAGGGATCAGCAGTAACAGCAATTCAATGCTACTTAACACAAGACCGACACATGTGCATTTTTTCCAAGAAGGCTCTGGGTTAAGACACCTGGGGAGCAAAGGAAAAGATAATAATGGGTCTTGTGGAGGTTCTCAAGGGACTAATAACCCCAGGTGGTCTTAGAAATCACGTAAAATATCCCTTCAGGACTACTTGGGACAAAGCCAGGGAAATGCAGCTGGTATAGTACTTCAGTCTTCTCCACACGCCGCTTCAATATGGGCCCTTGTCATTTGCCAGTGCAGCCCTGCAGTGAGCAATAATTACATCAAATTCTATAGATTATCACCCTACAAGTCATTTTTCAAATGCTCTCATTAACAACGACATTTTGAAAGCCACGAACAACCAGAGAGAAAAAGACAACTGTACTCTGCGACCCTGACTGCATCTTTCTCTTCCCTTCCTCTCTAGCTCCCCAGCCCTAAGAAGGAAACAACCATTACTCTTCCCTTAGAACACTATAAATTTAAGATTGAGTTTCTCCTCTACATCTTTGTTCATCCAGACTTAAAAGTTCAAAAATGAAAAACATCTTTCAGTTCTCTTCCCTACATATATAGCTTCCTACCAGAGACTGGAAATATGGGTTGCATAGATTATATGAAAATTATAATATATATAGTACCTTTAGTTTGCAAAACATTTTGCTTTCTCAGTTAAATGTTACTGTAATGAGACAGTTATAATTGTTGATAATTACAGATAAGGAAACTGAGACAGTTTTTTTTTTAACTTATCTAGGGCTTAACAATTAATGAATAAACACTAATTAAGTAGTATTGCCAGGCACTGTGTTAAATACTGGGGATTTTAAAAAGTAAAAAAAAAAATAAGTCTTTCCCTCAAAAAGCTAACATTCTAATGAGGGAGACAGAATATATATAATAATTTACATTCAAAATGCATGCAGAGTAAATGGAAGTTATCTTCAGCTAAAGTCTGACAGAATTTGAAAACCAATCATCCTGATTATAGACAATGTTTTCATCTTTGTTCTATTGTGCCTCTTGAATAATGTGGTTAGTCAAACAATACTATTTTAAAATAATTTATATGTCTATATATTATTCTATTTTTGAAAAAAGGTTCCCCCTTATTTTATTCTACTCTCTATTGCTTTTTGGGAAATTTGAGCATCATTATGTTCATTTGTCTGGTATTTCCTCCACATTACAAAGATAGCACTAGACCAAAGTAAAATGTGATAATTCTGGTAAGGGAAACACTATCCAGTCTTTCTGAGCCTTAGTTTCCTCACTTATATAATAACAATATTTATATAGTGCTTATTATATGCTGGACAATGTTAAGAATTTTATCATTATTACTTCATTTGATTCTCACAACAATCCCGGGAGGTAGGTGTTTTTACTATGCTCATTTTATAGATGAGGAAATTGAGGCAAGCAGAAATTAAGTGACTTTACTCAGAGTCATACAACTCTTAAGTTTATGAGGTTAAATTTGAACTGGTCTTATGGACTCTAGGTCCAACACACTATCCACTGCACCATCTATGGGTTGATAATAATAACACCTATCTAAAATTCCAATCAATCCCATAATTCAGTGAGTCACCTATTTTCTTTCAATCTGAAAAATAGGCAAGGGTTCCCTTTGACTTTGGTGGTAGAATATGGACTTTCAAAGCCAAAATAAAAAGAAGAGAATGGTATAATGGAAAGATCTCTATTTAGACCTTGTTTAGAATACTGGTTCTACAGTTTCCTGGCTCTTTGATTCTGAGCAAATCATTTTAACTCTTTGAGGGCTTCATATTCATCATCTGGAAAATAATATGACTGGTCTAGATCTAGGTGGACTCTAGTCACCTTTTAATTCTAAATCTTGTAACCTATGATTGAGTTGCAATATATATATATATATATATATATATATGTACTCATATATTGCAATATATGCAAAAAATATATATTGCATATATGCAAATTAAGACAACTCTGAGATACCACTACACACCTCTCAGATTGGCTAAGATGACAGGAAAAGATAATGATGAATGTTGGAGAGGATGTGGGAAAAGTGCAACACTAATACATTGTTGGTGGAACTGTGAACAGATTCTGTGAGCCATTCTGGAGAGCAATTTAGAACTATGCTCAAATAGTTATCAAACTGCATACCCTTTGATTCAGCAATGTTTCTACTGGGTTTAAATCCCAAAGAGATCTTAAAGGAGGGAAAAAGACCCACATGTGCAAAAATAATTGTGGCACCCTCCTTTTTGTAGTGGCAAGAAACTGGAAACTGAATGGATGCCCATCAATTGAAGAATGGCTGAATAAATTATGGTATATGAATGTTATGGAATATTATTTTTCTGTAAGAAATGACCAGCAAGATGATTTCAGAGAAGCCTGGAGAGACTTACATGAACTGATGCTAAGTTAAAAGAGCAGAACTAAGAGATCATTATTCATGGCAACAACATTGTACAGTGATCAATTCTAATGGACATGGCTCTCTTCAATAAAGAGATGATTCAAACCAGTTCCAATTGTTCAGTGATGAAGAGAGCCATCTACACTCAGAGAGAGGACTATGGGAACTGAGTGTGGTTCACAATATAGCATTTTCACTCTTTCTGTTGTTGTTTGCTTGCATTTTTTTTTTGCTTCTCTTTTTTTTCTTGTGTGGCACTATAATTGTATAAATACATATACATATATTGGATTTAACATATATTTCTACCATATTTAACATATATTGTACTACTTGTCATCTAGGGGAGGATGTGGAGAAAGGGGGGGGGAATTGGAACACAGGGTTTTTCAAGGGCTAATGTTGAAGAATTGTCCCTGCATATGTTTTGAAAAATAAAAAGCTTTAATAAAAATAATAATAATAATTAAAAAAGAAGAAAAGAGTTCTCTCTTGTTTTATTCTACTCTCTATTATTAAACACAGTATTTTGGGAAACTTCAGCATCAAAGCCTTTCTATCTGTCAGGCATCTATATTAATGAATACAGCTACAGGAGGAGTATCTGGACCCCATTCTTCCATGGGCAGTCCCTCCATTCAAAAGAATTACCATAATTTTAGACTTGGGAATGATTTCAATATTCATTTAGTCTAAATCATTATTTGAATGATAATTGCTTCCCCATTCTTACATTCAAATGTAGCCTCTACCTTCTGAAATTCCTCTTTTAATTTCTTCTTTGCTCAATGATAACTTTTATGAAAGTGGCTATTATAGGAAGTCTAAAACTTTAGCATCCATCCATCATTCTTAATCCTGTTCTCTGAAGCCAAGTCGAAGTCTAATCTATCTTTCCCATGACAGCCCTTTAAATACTTCAAGAAAAGCATCATTTGCCCCTTAAATCTTCTCTTTTTCAAGCTAAACATTCCCAATTCCTTAAGCTTAGCCTTGTATATCATGTTTTTATAGGACCTTTCCCAACCCTCTCCATCCTCTGGACAAGTTCCAACATGTCAATATCTTTGCCAAAATGTAGTGCCCTATACTACAGATATAGTCTAAACTTTATTACTGTATTTCCATCATTCTAGACATAATCAAGTCAAGTCAATTAACGAACATTTTTAAGTACCTACAATACACAAGACATTGTGCTAAGCCCTGAGTACATGAAACAATCAATGTTTCTGCTCTCAAAAAGCTCATGACTTTATGGGGGAAACAATATGCAAATAGTAATGTACAAGCAAGATATATACAAGAAATTTGAAATAATCATAGAGAGAAGGAACTACCATTAAGAGGGATCAGGAAAGTCTTTTGTAGAAGATGGGCTATTGTCTGAGTCTTGAAGGAAGCCAGGAAACAAAAATGAGGAGACAGAGAATTCCAGGCATAGGGAACAGCAAGGGAAAATAACACAGTTAGGAGATAAAGGGTCTTGTTCAAGGGATAGTAAAGAGGCCAGTGTCACTGAATCACAGAGAATGAACAAAGGATAATAAAACTGGGATTGTTGTTCATCTTCCTTCCAGAAGAGGACCAATGACCTCAGGGGGGTGATGTTTTGACTTGCAAGACAACTGGACTTAAGGTAGGCAAGTCTGTGCTAAGTCATCAGATTCATTCTCTTCTCCAGTCATCAGAGAACAGTGGCAAGACATAGGGCAAGACAACTTATGATAACCCTGGATACGATGAGAAATCTTGATCTTCTTAAGCTAATGTTTTTCCTAGGTCTCAATTTGTCTGAGGCAACATCTATTCAGTAATTGAAGGTGAGGGAAGAACTGAGGCAAATGATGACCTAATTTGAATTCAGGAGAGCATTGATTTAGGAGATGAAGCTCCCTCAGAGTTTCTGATCAGAACAAAAACAATTGATATTTACATTCACTATGGCCCATCACAATTCAAACAATGAGCAAGTGAGCTCATTGCTCACCAGCCTGTGGGCTAGGACCTACTATTGACAGATCAGTGAAAGTCAAAATGATTTGAGTTTAAAGATATGGCCGTTGCTCCATTTCAATCCTGAAGGGTTTTATCAAAACCTGTTTTTTTCAGAGCCATATTTCAAGAAATCTTAAATTAAAATTACATGAGACAAAAAAGTCAATTGTCCCAAGAAGACCCAAGGTATGAAGGGAATGGGTAGGTTATGAAGGATTTTAAAAAGCAAAAGGATAATATCTTTAGTTCTAGTGATAACAAGGAACCTCTGAAGTTTACTGGTGAAGGTGGGATGGAGGGAGAGGTAACATGGTCAAATACATTCTTTATGAAAATCACTTATTTAGATGAGTGAAAGATGGATTGGAATGGGAGAAACTTAGAATAAGACTAATCAAATGATTAATTCAATAGCTCCAAAATGAGGTGTTGAGATCCTATACCAACAGCAGTAGTAGAATCTGAGGAGAGAAGGGGGCATTCAGGAGAGATACTATGAAATTGAGGCAGCTAGGTGACACAATAGATAGCATACCAGACTTTGCATCAAGAAAACCTTTTTGAATTCAAGTTTTGGCCTCAGATACTAACTACCTGGGTGACACTGAATGAGTCATTTAACTTTGTTTGCCTCAGTTTTCTCATCTATAAAATGAGCTAGCAAAAGAAATAACAAAACATTCCAGTATCTTTGCCCAAAAAAAAATCCCCAAATGGAGTCATGAAGAGTTGCTCACTATTCAACAAATGAAGCTAAAGTTAACATAACTTGGCATGTTGAATATGGGAGTAAAGAGAAAGTGAGAAGTCAAGATTGGCACCTAAACTGTGTGAACAAGAGGATAGTTGTACCATGGGCAGTAACAGGAAACTTAAGAAGTAAGAAGAGTTTGGAGGGAGGTAATTAGTTCAGTTATGAATATGTCGAATTTAAGTTCAAGCAGTCTAATAAGCAATTGGAGATGTAAGACTGAAGGTCAAGAGAGAGGTCAGGACTGATTAAGTAAATCTGAAAGTCATCTATGTAAAAATGATAATTGAATCCACTATACCAAATGATATTTGACTGTCTTGTCACATTAGTGACTTATCCTGACATTCAAGGCTACTAAAACCCTTGATCTTTTTCTAGTTATATCTCTTCTATATCATATTTGTATAACTGATTGTTAGATTTCATATTATTTCTATTAAATTGTCTTATTCAATTCTAACTTGTTTGTGATCTATTTTTGGATTTCCCTCCTTATTCTCTGTCTGCCCCTCCTCTACTTCATGTCATCTGTGGATTTCATAAATATGTCTTAAGATCAGAGACTTAAAACTGGAAAGAATCTCATCATGTCCCAACCCTCTTTTTATAGAATCCCAAATAAGTGAATAAGTGGAGTTCAACAGATGCAAAATCACTTCTCCAAGATCTCTCTTATAATAAGAATTAGAATGAAGATTTTAATCCAGATCCTCCAAATCCACATTCATCAATCTTTCCTCTACTTGTTATCATCTCCATCTATGTTTCAGCCCAATTGAATGATAAAAATATTCAGCAGACAACCATCAAGCAATTCATTAGAGATATTTCTCCAATCTGGAATGGATTCATTAATAATTAACCTCTGGTGCGCAAAGTTAGCGAAATAAATGTACAATATCAAATGTAAAATCAGGATATTTTCTGATATTCCTTATTGTTCAGTCATTTTTCAGTTATGCCCTACTCTTCATGAGCCCATCTAGGATTTTCTTGACAGAGATCCTGGAGTTGTTTACCATTTTCTTTTCCAATTCATTTTACAGATGAAAAACTGAGGCAAACAGAGTTAAATGACTTGACCAGCATCACCCAGATAGTAAATGTTTAAGATCAGATTTAAATTCAGTAAAATGAGTTTTCCTGACTCTGGGACTGGTACTCTATATACTGAGCCACCTACTTGCTAATTTCTTACTACTTAATAAAGAAGGAGGGGCAGGAACTAAGAAACTTTGCTCTAATTGTGCCATATCAAGTGAGTATATGGGGGTTCAATGGCAGATCTCCAAATAAGTTAAACCTTACTATACATGCATCCTGGGGGCTGTAATTGTACCAGACAAAAAAAGCTTTCACCAGCTCCCTGATAGCTGAACTTCTACATGGGAGAGGGATATAATCTATACTTTTTACTTCTACTTGCTTACCTCTCACTCACCTCTCACTCCTTCCCATAATCTTATTTATGTTTTCTTGAAACATCTCCCTCTCTCAAAAGCCACTAATGATCTTTTTAATGCTACATCCATTGCTCATCTCTCTTAACAATTTGACAACATGTGACACCACTGAACACCCAATATTTTTCTGGATATTTTCTCCTACTTGGGTTGTTCATTTCATTGTTCAGTTTTTATTCTCTTCCTAATTATTTAACTTGTATGTACTCTAGCTAACTCAAACACAAAACAGAACTCATTATCTTTTCCCCTAAACCTACTTTTCCTCATATTTTTCCTATTTCTTTTAAGGGCATTTTCCCATTCATCAAACTGTGAAATCCAAGAATTAACATTGACTTCTCATCATCACTGGTCACATATCCATTTTTTCCAAACCTTGTGAATTCCAACTCGTAATATCTCTTGTATCTTCTTTTTATTTACTCTACAATGACTTCAGTCCAGACTTTTATCACTTCTTCCATGGTTCTTCCTGTTTCAAGTCTCTTTCCGCTCCAAGTTATCCTTTGTACAGCTGCCCAATTGATTTTCCTAAAGTACAAATTTGACCATGTCACTCTCCTTTTCAAGGAACATCATTACTTCCCTTTGCCTTTTGAATAAAATACAAACTTCTCTGCTTGACATTTAAAAGCCCTTCACAATCCACCTGCAGAATATTTTTTCCAAATTGAATTCAGATTATTCTCCCTCATTAACCATCACCAATAGCTTGCCATCTGCTTTGTCTCTTCTATATTCCTCAATTCCACCCACACCTCTAGAACAGAACCCTCCAAGGACCAGATCTTCAAAGACTTCTGGGAAGAATAAATCCTCTCAACTTCAGACTCTGCCATGGGGCTGAATTGTCCTTGTAACTAATTAATGACCATGTACAAAATCTTCTAATCCACTGTATCTGGCCTGTGCTTCTTATCTATCAACCCCTGCCATTATACCTGTGTTCCCATTCCACTCTTCCATTTCTTGTTTTGGTAAGCATAATTTGACATTGCAAAAAATATGACAATGGACTGACCTATGACTCTCCTCACAATATCCATTATTTTGCCATCAAATTCCCTCCCCTGACTGCCATTTTCTCATATATGCTCTCTTTTCCAATTAGAATATAAGCTTTTTGAAGGCAGGCACTGTCTGTATTTAATTTTCATTCCCAGTGACTAACATGATAATGGCACATAAAGGGGATTTGATAAATGCTTCTTATTCATTCATTCATTTACATACTGTATATTTCAGGCAAGCTGGTCATGTGCTATTTCTCATAAATAGCATTCCATGTCCCCATTATATGGATTTGTATAGTCTGCTCCTCAAAGTTGGAATGATCTCCTTTGTAATTTCATTCTTTTATTATTCCTAGATCCCTTCAAATCTCAATTTCTGCCCCCTTCAAAAGGTCTTTCCTTATTCCCTGGTCCCTAGTTTTAGTGGCCATCTCATCATACAGTATCAATTTTGTATGTATCCTGTATTTATTTATTTGTGAACACATTATCTCTGCCAAGCAGAGGCCAAAGAATTGTTTTCCTTTATTTTTGCATCCCTAGACCCTACCATAATGTCTGACACATGTCATTGTTCAGTCATTTAATCATGGCCAACTCTTCATGACCTGTATGTTTTTGTTTTGTTTTGTTTTGCTTTTTTGGCAAAGATACTGCAGTGTTTGCCATTTCCTTCTCCAGTGGATTAAGGAAAATAGAGAGTGAGTGACTTGTCCAGGATCACCCAGCTAGTGAGTGTCTGAAGTGAGATTTGAACTGTCTTCCTGACTCCTGACTCAGCAGTCTGTCTGCCATTTGACACATGAAAGATGGCTTAAAAAAATACTCATTGATTAACTCATTGCAGAGAAATATCTACAGTCAAGTTTCTTTCCTGAAACTTAGGAGATGTATAATCTTGAAAAAAATCACTTCATCTCTCTGGGTCGCTGTTTCTTCATCTATAAAAAGGATATCTGTCTAGATGACAACATAGTACTGATCAGATCTAAAAATCTATATTCCAATAATATAACAATTATTATCTTTTAAAATGAAAACTCACTTCCATCCCAATAACTTGTTTCAGTACCATAATTTAATTGTATATTTAGTACAGCACATTTGGTTTTATTCACAAGATGAGGCAATGGATTTGCCATGAAACAACAATATTCAAATGTTTCTCAGAGTTAGGCTCTGACTGCAAAATATATTAGAAATGCACTTATAAATAGAAACTCCAAACCTAAAAGAAGCTTTTATTTGTGGCATCTGAAATCTCTGCAAATATTATAGACTTATAAATTTTGAATCATCAAAGCTTCATTATTTTTCTTTAAGGTACTAGCTGTTTTTTAACTGTTTTACAGTTAAAATCCTCAAAGATGTTCTATGGAACTCTAGCATTAAAGAGTCTCAAATTGCTTATAGGACTGTGGGCAAAGGCAAGATCATAAGGAAGCACACAAAACAAGAAGGCACTTGGATATCTATCCATGCATATTTTTCATTAACAATGATATTATTTTCATTTTTCCTGATATCAAAAATAGCATTCTATCCAATGGATCACATATAATCCTTCCATAATTATTACTAATATTACCTGAAAAGGTACTATTATGATGCTTTAAGATTTACAAAATACATTACCTTCATTATTTAATTTTACCTTTGTGACAATTGTAAGAAAAATACCATAGATAAATTAAATAAAATTCTCTATGATCATGGCAAGTATCAGGGGATGGACTTGAACTTATGTCTCTCCTAACTCCAGATTCAACATTTTCCCCA
Organism: Myrmecobius fasciatus; assembly: GCA_023553655.1. NCBI lineage: Eukaryota > Metazoa > Chordata > Mammalia > Dasyuromorphia > Myrmecobiidae > Myrmecobius > Myrmecobius fasciatus. The sequence continues at coordinate 18,804 of JAJPUD010003440.1, forward strand.
ATATATGCAGAATATCAATTGAAGAAAAATTATAAAATTGATGAGATTTATTTTTGCCCCCTTTCATATGTCTCTTTGGGTATCCTTCAGTAAACTATTGCATTTCTCTTTCATAGTGTCCAGTTACCTCATGAAGCATCCCTTGGATGCCTACCATATTATTCTACCTTAAATTGCCCAATGAGCTAGACCAGGGGTGGGGAACATCCAACCTGTGGGCTGTATAAGGCCTGCAAAATCATTTGTTAAGGCAACCACAGGTGATGATGAGTTCAAATCTAGATGCAACAACCTCCGACTACTTGAATTCTATAAGTTGATAATTTATGTGGCCCATGAATGATGTTACAAATATGCAAATGACCTTTAGCAGAAAAAATATTCCCCACCTCTGACATAGACCATTTCTTTTCCTTCTATCTTCTACCCATACCTAGATAATAAATTTCCCCCCCTTAGTTAGCTCTCATGTTAAATATATATATATATATATATGTATACATATATATTTATGATATATATTTATTCATATATGTATGAAAATAAATTTCTATTTAATCAAGCTGGTAAATGTAATTTAATGGGTCACAGTATGAAAAGAGGACTAGATTGGGAGTCAAAGGGCCTGGATCTTAATCTAACTCTTACACTGCCAACGTGACCTTGAGCATATATCAGGATCATAGATTCAGTGATTTGGAGATGAAAGGATCTGTAAGGTAGTCCACATTCATCTACTTGGACTTCAATTTCATCAACTGTAAAAGGAGGAAGTTGCACTAAGACACCCTCCAGTTCTAAATATATGCTCCTTCCAGATATAAATCTGTGATCTTATAATCACATAAAAGAAGATTTAGTGAATCCAGTAGTTTTGGAGTCAGCTTGACCCAATTCATGAGAGATGATTATTCAATTTTCAGTATGAACATTTACACTTCAGAAGTTGATTACCAGAAATAAAGGCCTAATTTATTGTTTTGTTGATTGTCTGGACTTTAGAAAGTGATGGAGAAATGTTAATAATGGATATTAAGTTTAAAAGTATATCACACATACTTTTTTTGGAGAGTTGCCAGTACACCCCTGAATAGATCTCATCAAGGCTACTTTCATTTTAGCAGAGAACTCCTAGAAAACAGTCTTCACCCAAAGTAATAAATCTTTAAAGGTAGAATTTCAAGTTTTGTAATGAATCTGAATTTAGGGCTCTCATTGAGAAGAGGGTACCCCTCCAAAGACAGTCCCTATTACACATAGCTGACCTTGCTGAAAGTTTGTCGCTTAATGCACATTCTCTTGTTTTTCTTAAACATGGTGTGTGTGTGTGTGTGAGAAAGAGAGAGAGAGAGAGAGAGAGAGAGAGAGAGAGAGAGAGAGAGAG
>JAJPUD010003440.1:32565-58274 GCA_023553655.1 Myrmecobius fasciatus
AAGGAAGGAAGGAAGGAAGGAAGGAAGGAAGGAAGGAAGGAAGGAAGGAAGGAAGGAAGGTAGGAAGGAAGGAAAGACCTCCTTCCTTGACAAACTCCTACATCACCATCTAGCAATATTCCCCTTCTATCACCTTTCAGTTCAGAAAGCCTTTCTTTCCTCATGCTTCCCCTCTTTATGAGATATAAAATCTTGTGTTTCCAGAGAAATATGAAAGCAAGGGCAACATCTTTTTGTTATTTCTATATCTTAAATTTGAGGTTAAAACCAAACCAAACTGTCTGAGGATCGTGAGGAAAGGAAAGTAGAATAAAGTTTGTGGGTTAGCTGTAGTGTGCTTGCTTAATTGCTTTATATTAGCTTCTCCTCCCCAGGAGGAGCATAGGCTCGTTATAATGATTATGCAATGTTTGTGGTAAGAGGGGGGATATATCTAGTAGGAAGGAGGCGGACTAGGAAGTTGTATCTCCTAGAGTACCCATCAAATGGAGAAACAGGGGAGGAACCTTGCAGGCCAGGGAATAGGGATATAAATGCTTGATCCTCTCTTTCCTTCTATAATAGGACACACCCATTTATGCAGATGTGTAATAAAACAGACTTTCAACTTCACTCCTTTCTGAATATGAGGTTTATTTCTCACACCCTCATTAAATGTATTTTGCTTGAATCTCTCCTTTGTGTTTATCTCATTTTCCCTTTTTTCATAATCTGTATACATGAACTTCTTCCCCTCCATCCAATTAATCTGTAAACTTATCTACTGTGGAGTTAATAAGATATGTATCTTATAGCCTCAGTATCTAGCATAGTACTTTGAATAAGTAAGTGCTGAATAAATGCTTGTTAAATTGAAATGAAATCCCTATTAGGTGGTATGGGCCTAAAGAACACATAGCCTGTTTTATTCCCAGGACAACAGATGCATAACTGGAAAGGACTTTCAAGATGATATAATCTAATTCTCTCATTTTTCAGAAAATTTCAGAAAAATGAGTCTTTGAAAATGCTAGTGACTTGCCTAAGGTGACACAAATAGTAAGAGACAGAAGCAGAATTTTAACAAGTCCTGGGATTCCAAGTTCAATCTTTTAAGTTCTGAAAGGTTTTCATTGTAGCATGTGTAAGCTCTGACACCTGTGTATTCAGTTATTTTTCATTAATGGAGTTTTCTTAGCAAAGATACTGGAATGGTTTGTTATTTTCTTCTCCAGCTCATCTTACAGATGAGAAAACTGAAGCAAACAGTGTTAAGTGCCTTATCCAAGGTCACATATCTAGGAAGAGTTTGAGGCAGATCTCCCTGACTCTAAGTTTAGCATTATCTCCCCTGAGCTACTTACCTGCCTGCTCTAGCACCCAGCCTAGTACATTATATATGTGTGTGTGTGTGTGTGTGTGTGTGTGTGTGTGTGTGTGTGTACTCATAGATTTAATGCTAGAAAGACTCTTTAAGGTCACCAGACCTACCCTTCTCATTCTACAAATAAGGTAACTAAGGCCCAGAGAAATTAAATGTCCTGCCCATGATTATGTAGTTAGCAAGTAGCAGAGTCTAAATTTGAACTCATGTCCTCTGACTCCATATTCAGTATACTTTTTCCATGGTACCATGGCCACTCCATAATGGGTATTGAATGGGTAATGAATATTCCATTTAATAATTGACAAACTTTAAATATTCCATGGATTCTATTACTGATCTAATTTTTTCCTTCTTTATTTTTACCTAAAAAGTTGATTGAAGGAAAAGAGATGGGGAAAGAAAAAGAAATGGGGAAAGTAGGGAGAAAAAGAGGGACACTTGGAGAGAGAGACAGATAGTGAGAGACAGAGACAGAAAGACAGAGCCAAAAAGACAGTCACAGAGACAGACAGAGAAACACAGAGAGAGAGAGAGAATGATCAAAATAATTAACCAATTTTTAACTTTTGACAAAGTAGTCAAATCTATTGATTAAAAGGAAAATACAGGGCTTGGATAATACAAATGCTATGATAGTATGTATAATTTGTCACACAGTATACACTGGAAGAGTCCTGTGTAATTCCTAAAATTAACAGGATGAGAATAAAATTGGGAACCCATCATAATAAAGATAGAATTTATGGCAAATGTTAACCTTTTTAATATGCTAGTCAATACTTTGAAGAATTTAACTTCAAATAGTTCTTTTTTTATTTCACTTTTTTAAAAGAGAATTTTTGGACATTTTCAGTACTCAATAATTTTGTTTACAGTTTGAGGGGGATAACATGACTGTAATACTACACAGTATAGAAGAACAGGAGAGTAACTATTGAGTTACTGCTTTAAATTTATAATAATAGTGATAATATATAAATTGATGCTTGGCTAATTATTGGTTTGATTACTAAGAAAGAAATATTTCACTGGAAAATAAAACATTAAATTAAAAAATTTTAAAGTGAGTTTGGAGAGATAAATTATTAAACATTGACAATGCTCTGTGCCCTCTATTCAATTTAATAATAGGTATTTACTGAGTACCTAATTTACTTAATATGTGCTAAAAATAACAACAATAACATTATGCTAGTTTCATTAGGGAAATCAAAAGTAGTAGAAAATATCGCCTGCCCTCAAGAAACTTAAAATCTAATGGAAGAGAAAAGATAACCATGTATGAAACAGAGACAACTTCAAAACACTATACAATCAATTGTGCAGAAGAAAAAATAGGCACTTTTGGAATAGAGGGAAAGAGAAAAACAAGAGAAGTCAGAAGGAGCCTTTTTGGAGGAGGATTAAAATAGGCAAAGCCTTTCTAGAACAGAACCAGTTAGAGTAAATTACTTCTCCTTTCTCTGGATTTGATTACACAAACTTGTCTTCCACTCTCTCAATGTCCAGAATAAGACTGTTTTTTGCTCGTAGTCTCTGAATCCTGATAAGTACAATTGATTTAAAACCACCCGTCTTCTTTCTTCACCTTATTCCTAGGTTATCATGAAAGCCTTCTAGTTGATTTCCCTACCTTAAATTTCTTCCTACACCAGGTCATCACTCAGATTCCAAAATGATCTCCCTAGGAACACGTCTCACTATTATCACTTTCTCACCCCAATACAATAAACTTCTATGATTCCCTACTACGTCCAAGATCAAGTAAAAAATCCTATTTAATTTTTAAAGACTCTCAACCAAGGCCCTTCCTATCTTTGCATTTGTAAACTTTACAACCCTCCATGAACTTTATAAATCAACATCTGCCTTTTGTTTCTTAAAATGGACATTCTTACTCCAAAACATGCATTTTAATAGCTCTTCTTCATGCTTATAATGTTCTTCCTCTCCACATCCCTGTTTCTGGCTTCCTTTGCTTTTTTCAAGAATTAACTCAAATACAATTTCATAAGAAAAATCTCCCAATTCCCTACTCCCCACCTACAGTTAGTACTTTCTGGGATTAATTCCTATTGACCCTCTATAAATCTTGTATATGTGTCAAATTAAAATCCACAAAATGAATTAGAATCTACAGAGACTCCTTTTGTAGTTAGAACTCATGTGAAACTACTACAAATTTGTTTAAATACACATATGCATACATACATATATACACACAAATATACAACTTTCTCACTGACATGTGGCATATCAATCTTGATCCAAAATTGATAAAGCAAGGGATTCCATAACCATGCTTATTCAAATCTTGGATTTTCTCTCTGCAGGTTATTACAAACCGGGAAGCCAATTAGCACTCAATGTAATGGTGGTTTTTTTGTGACGTGGACAGCTGGCCACTCAAAGATACATTGGGACCACCTGCTCATGGAACATAGGCCACCAAACAGGCACCAGATGGTGACAGCATATGGACATTTCTGCTACATTCAGTCACTCTCAACCTAAACTATATTTCAATTGGACCCTAAGCAGAAAAGATAGCAATGACCAGATAACTAATACCACAGATATCCCAGTTCTCTTTAAACCTCCTACGTTATGGCTTCTTTTGGGTTAAAGAATTATTCATGATCTCTGCTGGCCCAGAAGAAATCTGCAGCATATGACCACTAAAGGAAACTTACTATATGTGTAAATAGATATATGCATCCATACACACATATGGTTGGGTATATGTGTATTTATGTACTATATATGTATACACATGTATATGTGTGTGTATTATTACTTACTGAGATTCCCTTACACAAAAAAGCAGAGAAGAGATGTGGGAAAACTAGCTCTAAGAAGGGCTTAAATAAGGTAGAAATGAGGGAGAGGAAGGGTGGGAATTGATAGCAAGAGTGGCGAATGCCAAAGCAACAGGTTGAGCCAAGGCACAAAAGATGTTTGGCAAGAATCCCAAATTAACTCAGGCTCCAAAGTTTATTCAAGAGTCTACACATGTTCAAGGGACAGTACTCAAGAGATTCTTGGATCATTCAGTGGGTCTGCAGAGATGGTGAAACAGAACTATTTCCAATATGTAGTAAAAAGAAAAAAAAAGATGATTAAATATTGAAAATTGAAGTCATTCTCAAAAGGTTTCATGACCAAATGCTAAAAGCTCCTCTGGCCCCACTAAAATGGTTATGAAGAAGGGAAGATCCTTTCATGATTCTGAAGAGTGTCATTTCCACTTAGAACCATGGATAACTTTGAGAAGAAATATGGAGGCTGAGGCATTGGAGATATAAATGGGGAGGGTTGTTTTGTTTTGTTTTATTCCAAATTAGATTTAATTAGTATAAGAAATCTTCTTTAGCAAACATCCATACCCTTTCTTTGTATCATAGATACCTTGCACATCTGGTGAAGTTTGGTGATCTCTTCTCAGAATAATGTTTTTTGAACACATAAAGCTACAATTTACAAAATTGCAAAGGAAATCCATCATATCAAAATACAGTTAACAAAATAGGGTAGCTAGGTGGTGCAGTGGATAGAGCACCAGCCCTGAAGTCAGGAGGACCTGAGTTCAAATCTGACCACAGATATTTAACACTTCCTAGTTGTGTGACCCTGGGCAAGTCACTTAACCTCAATTGCCTCAGTCAAAAAAAAAGTATTAAGACTAAAAAAAAAAAGTCAGAGACCTTGGGTTAAGAATCCCCACTCCTTTGATCTGGACCATCAGCCTGAAACTTGTAGAGATTTCTAGCGTGTGGCTTACCCAAGGGCGCAGAGCAATTGTATATCACGACCACTCTAGCCAAACTCTGTGTCAGGAAGGAGTTAAAATACTCAATTCAGATACACAAGCATCTATTAAGTACCTACTGTGTGTTATTAGGCACCGTGTTAAGCAGTAGGGGACACAAAAACAATAAGATCAGACAATGATATCAAATTTCAGTTCTTGGCCTGAAAATAGTATAGCCAATGGGGCTTGTTAACATGTTTCATATTGACAAGTAAATTGGAAAATGATAGATAGACTATATTCTCTTTTCTGCCTTTGTGAATTAGGACGGACTGTTCATGTGTACAAGAAGAAACAAAAACAAAACATCAATCTCCCAGTGGTCTGTTGATATAAGGGACCTAATCAAGGACCACATTCTGAAACTTGACTTTGACTTGCTACATGCCGAATGTCTAGTAACTTCTTATCTGGGAATTACTCTTAAAACTATTATGTGAGAATGCACAGGACAGTGGAGGACGAAAGAGAAATAAAAGGAAGAATAGTGGAAAGGGTGGTAATTTTGGAAAGAATACCACTCAGAGGTCCCAGAATCCCCTGAATAATATCTATTCCTTCATCTACAAAGTGATGAGGTTGAATGAAATGACTCTGTGGTCCTTTCTAATATAAAACAAAATAGTTGACTGGGAGTCAGGACACCTGTGTTCCAGCCTCAAATTTGACACAGTAAGTTAGGCAAGTTTTTCTACTACCTTATCTGTATAATAAAGAGGTTTAACTGCATGACCTCTACAATTTTTTCTATCTTCAATGTACTGAGGGTTTTTTTTTTTATTCTTAGCTTGAAGAGATAAAAGAAATGGATTCTAAGCAAATAATAGAAAAATAAAAAGAGAGATAAAAGGAGAGATGAAACAAAAGGATGCCAAAATGTGACAAATGCCTTTCTCAGCATTATGTCAAACATGTTTACAGAACTGTACAATTAATAATAATAATAATAAAAACCCTCTGCTGGAGTCCCTAATTACTATTCCACACAGGACAGAATATCTCTACATTATCCCTTTTGGAATGGATTGTGTACATCAAACAGTCAAGATATAAATAAAATATGCCTGCATGCATAATACCCTCACATTAAAACAGGAGGCAATTAACCTATGATTTCTCATTAATTAAATTAAAATACCCCTCCAAAAATGTCTAAAATCAAAACATTTCTTTTTGTGTGTGGAGTTTTTTCCTTCAATGATATGGCACAAGCAACTTTCAAAATGCATCAGTTCAATAAAAAAAATTATTATATTTCTGTTATCATAAGCCAGGCACAAATTTCCTCACAAAGTCCTGGTCTCCTTTAGCTATGCCCTGTTATAAAGTAGGTTTTGTTTATGTTTATAAAATGCTATTTATTACCAACTAATTTATTTCTTTCCCATTCTCTTCAAAAGAGTGGTCAAGTTCAGCAGCTTTTTGTTTTACCCATACTGTACATATTAGAGTTGATTATTATCTACTTAATTTTTGAAATGACATAAATAATTTTTCAGAAAAAGACATAGTTCCTTGAATATGGAGCTTGACTTCACCATGTTTCTTTTTTTAGGTGCTGCTTTTTAAAAAGTATATTGGAACTATTTCTGGATTCCCCCTTCCTAGATAAAGTGAGTTTCTGCTTTGTCTTGTCAATGCCTAGGTCACTAAGCTCTGTTCTCTTACCATGACTATCTTCTTCTACTCACTGTATCCCACTAAAAGCTTGGTCTACACCTTGGAGTACACTGACAGATGAGCTTATTTTCTTACCAGATGAATTTTTGTCTCTGGCTGCTTTGTCTTATCACTGTCATTCCCTGCGAGCTTCACACCCAATTTCAAGAACAACTTATGTGATGTTCTCACTCATTAGAATGTATTCATTTGTGTCTGCAAGTAGCAAGAGGAGAAGACTCCTCAGAAAAGCACCACTGGGATCAAAAAGCCCTGTAGTAGAAATCTTAGAAGAACTGAGGGGCAGTAGTCAACAGCTGCAACAACTAGCATCCTGTTCAACTGCACCAAGTCCAGGACATACCAGACTCATGACTTCTACAATCCCAATGATTCTGCCTTGAAATGACAGAAAGGACCCTAAACTGCCACCACTCCAGACCTCAAGGATCTTGTGGGAAGTGAGGGAGAAGAGAAGGAAGAGAATGTAACTTGAGGAGGTAGAAGTCAGTGTGAAACCAAGTAAATTTGACTGCCCCATCCAAAATGGTAGGATGGGGTAGAACTTACCTTTGGCAAAAGACCCACTTAAGAAACTGAAAATATCTCTGGAGAGGAAAAAAATAAAATAAAATATCAAACAGTATCAAACATTATAAAGAGCCCCAAATTCCATGAGACAACAAGAAATATAGAACAAAATATTAGAAAAATAAATGAAAATGTAAGATATTTGATATCACAAATAACTCAGCCAGGACAGTACAAGGAAAGATAACTTAAGAATCATTGTATGCCTGAAAACAATGATTTTTTTTTAAAGCTGGACACTTTATTTCAAAAAAGCACAAATAAAAAATGCCAAGATCTATTATAAACAGAAGGCAAAGTGAAGAGACAAAGAATTCAACATTAAAACTTTGAAAGGAATTCCAAAATAACAGTTCTAGGAAAGCCAAAATTCAGAACTCTCATGTCATATAAAAAAGGAAATACTATAAGGATCAAAAAAACATTTTAAATATTAAATTATCATAGTCCAGATCACAAAAGACCTGACAGCTTCTAACATGAACAAGAGATCTTAGAAGACAATATTTCAAAAGGCAAAAGAGATAGACTTACAACCAAGAATAACTTACCATGAGAAGTTGAGGGGCATTTTTAATGGGAAAAGTAAATGGACCTTTGATGAAATAGAAAAATCTTTCAAGAATTTTTGATGAAACAACCTGAGCTGAATAAGCATTCTGAAATGCAGTAAAAAATAGTAACTATGGCAACTACCTCAAAAGTTTATGGTGTGACCAAAAAGAAACAATTTATTCAAAGGGAAGATACTGAGTTTTTTATATGAATTATTTCTTTTACAAGTAACAGAGGAAAAACAGAAAGTGAAAGCAAAAAGGAAAGGATAAAGAAAAAGAAATACCCCACTGAATGAAGAACTTCAGAAAGTTGCAAGGAAAGATAAGGTATTCTTAAATAAGCAATACAAAGAGGTAGAAGAAAACAAGAGAAAGGAAAAAACAGGAGATCTCTCTACAAGAAAATTAGAGCCGTCAAGGGAATATTTCTTGGCATGATAGATAAAAAGGGGTATGATAAAAGACAAAAATGGCAGGGTCTTAACAGAAGTAGAAAAGAAGTGGGAAGAATATACAGAACTGTACAAAAAAGATATTAACATCTCCACTAACCACAATAGGATTGTGTGGTTAATAATATATAGCCAGACATCCTATGCAAAGTGAGGTGGGCCTTAGGAAGCATTGCTAACATTAAAGTTAGTTGAGGAAACAGGATTCTAACTAAATTATTTAAAATACTGAAAGATGATGCTGTTAAAATGCTGCACTGAATATGCCAGCCAATTTGGAAAACAACAATGGCCACTGGATTGGAAAAAATCAGTTTAAGAAAAACAATAAGATATGAGTCATTCCCTAATTAACAAATGGTCAAAGGACATGAACAAACAGTTTTCCAATGAAGAAATCAAAACAATTTATAGTCATATAAAAATGATCTAAATCATTATTGATTAGAGAAATGAACATTAAAACAACCTTGAGATATCATTTTATGGCTACCACATTAACTAAAATGATAGAAGATGAAAGTGACAAATTTTGTAGAGGATGGGGAAAAATTGAGACATTCATTCATGGGTTGGTATAATTATAAAAATGATCCAATCATTTTGGAGAGAAATCTGGAATTGTTCCCAAAGTGTTATTAAACTACCTATATACCTTTGACCCTGCAATACCATTACTTGATCTTTTCCCAAAGATTATTAGGGAAAAAAAGGAAAAGAACCTGCATATTATAGAATGTTTTGGAAATTTTATGATGGCAAAGAATTGGAAATTGCAGGGGTGCCCATGAATTGGGGAATGGCTGAACAAGTTGTGGTATATGATTGTGATGTAATTCTACTTTGCAATAAGAAATGATGAGCTCATTGATTTTAGAAAAACATGGAAAGACTTGCACAAAATACTGGAGTAAAATGAGCAGAACCAAGAGAGCATTGTATATGGTAACAGTAATATTGTTTTAAGAGTTTTGAGCAAATAAGTTATTTTTTTTCTTTTATAAATACACAAATTAATTATGAAGGGCATATGAAGAAAGACACTATATGCATCCAGAGAAAGAACTGGCAAATAAAAGTATGTATAGAATAATATTACATCTATATACTATTTGTGTCTGATGGTAATCATCTCTAAGATGAGAGGAAAGGGAAGAAAAAAAGAAATTTACATGATAATTGTTGTATATTTGAAATGAATAGTGAGTTGTGCATAGCAAATTTGCAGTTTCCATGGGCAATCACCTTTTCATTGTACTGTTATGCAAAATGTTATGAAAAATGAAAAATTTATTCCATAAATTAAAATAAAATTTAAAAAACAAAAGATTAGTTTATGCCCAAATCCTAAGGAAATACAATACCAAAAATGCTCAAATTACCAAACAATTTCACTCATTTCACCAGCAAGGTTATGCTTAAGATTCTGCAAGCAAGATGTGAACGGGAATTACTAGAAGAGCTGTATGGTTTTCAAAGAGGCAGAGACCAAATTGCCAATGTTCACTGAATTATGAAAAAAGCAAGGGAGTTACATAAAAACATCTACTTCTGCTTCATTAACTACACTAAAGCTGTTGACTGTGTTGATCACCACAAAATTACTTTACCTTGTTAACAAAGGTCCATATAGTCAGAGCTATAGTTTTTCCAGTAATGATCCATGGACTGTAAGAGTTAGACTATAAGGAAAGCTAAGTGCCACAGAATCAACATTTTTGAATTGTAGAACTACAGATTTTTTGTTCCTCCAACATCAAAGAGATCAAATAAGCCACTACTTAAAGATATTAATTCAGATTATTTATTGGAAGGGCAAATACCTCAGCTCACTGTACTTCCTGCTACTTCACATAGTTTGACCTATAAGAATTGCTAGACACTGGAAACTGAATGGATGCCCATCAATTGGAGAATAGCTGAACAAATTATGGTATATGAATGTTATGGAATTATTATTATCCTGTGAGAAACAACCAGCAGGATGATTTCAGAGAGGCCTGGAGAGACTTGCATGAATTGATGCTGAGCAAAATGAGCAGCACCAGATCATTATACACAGCAACAATAAGACTATATGATGATCAATCCTGATGGACATGGCTCTCTTCAACAGTGAAATGTTTCAAACCAGTTCCAATTGTTCAGTGAAGAAAGCCATATACACCCAGAGAGAGGGATATGAAATGTGGACCACAACATAACATTTTCATGCTCTCTATTGATGTTTGCTTGCATTGGGTTTCCTTCCTCAGATTTTTTTTTCTTATAGATACGATTTTTCTTGCACAGCAAGATGTGTGGAAATATGTATACATATATTCAACTTGTCAAATATTTTAATATAATTAACATGTAGTGGAGGAGGGGACTAAGGGGGAAAAATTTGTAACGGAAAGCTCTGTAAAAGTCAATGTTGAAGAATTATCCATAAATATGTTTTGCAAATAAAAAGCTTTAATAAAAAAGAAATAAAAAGTATTTGGATAATTAAAAAAAAGTCATAGAGTTAGGTTTCTACAGGGCACAGTAGAAAGTGAAGGCAGAAGAGTATAGGGACTGTGTTGGGTTAGGGCTATGTTTCCTGGAGAGTGCTATGAGCTCATGCTCACTGGTGTCCAGGTAGATAAGTATGTCAGATTGGTGACAATCTGCCTTATAAAAGATAAACCTTGGAAAGGAGCATGATCTTCATGAGACACTGAGGTGGTGACAGCAGGGATTGTGTTGAGAAAAATAGCTGGTGCCCCATGCAGAAATTAGAGAATATGTTGCTCTCTACTTCTATGTGTTGGCATCTCAGAAAGAGTCTCAATTGCCCTATGATATTTAAAGTTTTGATAAAGATAATCAAAGATGCTGGAGAAGAACAGTTGTATACAGTACATTCTAGAAGAGTTTAAAAAAAAGGATGAAGTCGGATTAGAGGAGACAAGCTACTTTCTAAGCAGAAGATAAGGAGAAAGATCGATGGTCAGTAAGTGATGGAGCTCACACTAAATGGCCTCAATGTTTTGAGCAATGTGGGAGGGGGAGCCACCTACTAATGGGTACAGGAGGAGAGGAACTGAGAGCTTAAGGAGGGAAGTTTCAGGATAACTGAAGAAGTGAGCTTGCTGCAGTCAAGGAGAGATGAATAAAGAGATTAACCAGTCACAGCAGTGATGGTCTGCTTGAAGCTAGACATTATGAATTTATAATGGACCCAGTCAGCATGATTCTGAGTTTTCCTCCAGCAGTGTTCTGTGACCTGGAAGCAGGAGTGGAAAAAGAAGACAGTGGGGGTCTTGCAGGGCTGGGGATTCATGTGGTGAGACCATCAAAAGGTCAAGAGGAGAAGAGTTTCTTGGCTTCCAGAAAAGGCCAGCACTGAATTATAGAATAATAATTTCAAGGGACCTTTTGGGATTTATGAGTCCATTTCTAAGTCCATCAAGGATGCCCTTTGTGACATCCCTGACATATGATCATCTAACCTCTGTTTGAACATTTCTAGTGATAAATACCTTCCTACTAGGCAGCCCATTTCATTTTGGCAGCACTAATTGTTGGGAAGTTCTTTCTAATTTCTTTTAAATGTACTTCCCCATCTATATCTATACAGAAAAAGTCTAATTCATTTTTTACCCCATAGGAAAGTTTATAGAATATCTTAGAACTGCTATAATTTCTCTAGGAAGTAAAGGATTTAAGAAATTTCTACTGTAAAGGAAGAGCATTAATAATGAACTTGGTAAAGTAGGGAAGGCTGAATGATCAAAGGTCTTTCAGAAGGCATAGAGTAGGTTTGAAGGATCTGATGGAATGGGAGAAAGAGAATGACTGGATAAGTTTTAATTTAAAAAATGCTGAATTAGAATTCTCACAGGTAAAGCAGACTTATAGGATGACATGATCTTGGTAGAGCTTTAAGAGTTAAATGACTGATCAAGAAACTTCAAGAAGGAATTTAGAGAAATGGAGTTAGCTCTTTCTGTGACTGAGTGCTCAAAAGGCCTTATGAAGTACTTCATGAGATTTGAGCCAGTACATGAAGGACACAAAAAGAGGGAAATATTCTAAAATGATAAAGACAAATTTCTTTGAACAGGAAAGTTGGAGCATATTTGGGAAGCAATGAAAGAAAGAATGTCATTGGAAGGAAGAATTTATTTAGGAAAATATTAAAAGATAAGGTTGGAAGATCATGTAAGACCAGGTTGTGGAAAGCTTTGAATAACAGTAGTATGTATTTAATTTAGGCTAAGTCTAAACTGAATCAAACAGAAAAACTTTCTATAATTCCCTCAGTTGTTAGAATTTCTCCTTTATATTATATTAATGATATAAAATTTGTGTCCCTCATAATGTAAGCTTCTAAGGAGCAGGTACTAGTTTTCATTTTGTTTTTGTATATCTTTCACCTGGTATAGTGTTAGAATTTACAAAGCACTTTAAAGTTTGCAAAATACTTTACAAATATTTCCTTTTATCCTCACAAAAGTCCTGAGAGGTAGGGGTTATTATAATCTCTACTTTATAATTGTTATTGTCCATTTGATCAGTACTATCTAACTCTTCGTGATGCCATGGACTCACAACACAATAGGTGCTCCTTGTTCTTCTTCTCTTTTTTCAAATGTTTTCCAACATCAGGGTCTTTTCCAATGAGTCCTGTCTTTGCATTATGTGGCCAAAATATTTGAGCTCAAACATCTCTATCTACCAGGCACCTGTGAGCATGAGCTCATAGAACTCTCCAGTCTCTATACTATTCTGCAATATTGTACCCTGTGGAAACTTCATGCTATTATCAACAACTGCCTTAGGTCAAACCATGATGTGGGTATATTAGGAAATACAGTGAGTTCCACTTTTATCCTCTGCCTTCCCCCCAAAACTCCTTCAATAAACCTAAAAAATGTACCACATCAAATCTCGAACAGGAAATTCAAGAGAAAAATCACAGTGATTTATTTTTTCCAGACCAAGTCAGCAAAGGGAGGCAGATAGAGAAGTGTATAAGCACTGTGAGTGCAGCCTGGTCAGGAATTTATACCAGGGCAAGCAGAGGTTCTAGATCCAGCACAGAGAGGGCTATATTTGTGTGGTACACAATAACAGGTGTCAATTGGTAGCTCTGTCACTCATTATGAAGTTCCAGGTTACAAATTTGGAGGACAAAGGAGACCTCTTCTAGGGGAGATTATCCAAGATAAGGAATAGTCACTGGTCCTAGGCTATTTATCAAATATAGAGCAAGTTCAGAAGTAATTGGAATATGATGCAAACAACAGACCCAAGGCTCTGTCACTCTGAATTCATAGAACTTTCCAGATGGTCATAGTAACTGAGTCCAATAGCAGTCTACAAATATTCTAAGCAGGACAGACCTACTGGCCTGTTGCTCAGATCCAAACCCATGTCAAAAACTGGTATATCTCAGAGCAGGGAAGCAAGACTCAAATTTTGCCCTGTCCCTCAGATCTCAAAATTACACAGCACTGAATATTCCAAGAAAATAACCTAGACATTCCCTCATGAAGTTCAAAGAAATTAACCCTAGTGAAGCCTTGAGTCAGGAAGCAACTGAAAGAATTATCAAAAGGAAAAGAATGCCATCATAATGAGTTTTATGGTGACAGGGATACACAAAATCAAGATGCTTATGGTCAAAAATAATTCAAGTGTCAAGACACTAAAGATCACACGTGATTTAATAGATACCAATATAAAGGAGTGGAGGGCTTAGAATATGATATTCTAAAAGGCAAAGGATTTAGGGTTTTTTTTTAACAAGAATAGTCTACCCAGAAGAACTGAGTTTAAGCCTACAAAGGAAAAAATGAATTTTTAATGAAATAGAAGTTTTTTAAGGATTCTCAATGAAAATAGCAGAGCTACATGGAATGAGGATTAAATGTAAAACTCAAGAAAAAAAAGGAAAAGGTAAGCATGAGCAAACAATCATAAGCTACTAAAAAAGGATAATCTGCTTACATTCTAATATGGAGAGATGATACATGTCCCCTCTGACTCCTACTCTTAGACTTTATAAAAGAATCTTAATGACACAAAAAGCCTGAGTTTTATTATGTCTTGATGATCTTAAAAAAGAATGGGAAAGTACAGGAAAAGAACTGCAATTGGGGTTAAAGAGAGGAAGTGAGTGAAAATTGTTTCACATAATCAAGTACACAAGTGGAAGTCTATATAAATCAGGAGGAAGGGATGGGGTTTGCATCTGACACTTGAACTTTACTCTTATTTGAACTGATCAAATGAGGAAAGAGTACATACATACATTTGGTTACAGAAATGTATTTTATACAAAAGAGGATAACGGAAAATTATAGGAATAGTAGATTAAGGAAGAGAATAGACCTAAGCAAAATGAAATTTTAAGAATGTTCAAAAATATTTGTAATGCAGCTCTTTCTATGGTGGCAAATAATTGGTGCTCACCAATTGGGGAAAGACTATACAAGTTGTAGTATATAAATGGGATGGAAAACTACTATGCTTTTAGAGATGATGAAGGTATAGTTTCAGAGAAACGTGGGAAAACTTCCATATATTGAAACAGGATGAAGTAAACAGAACCAGGAGAATAATTTTTCAAATGACTACAATATTGTAAATATTAACAACTATGAAAATCTTAGCAACTCTGATCAAAACAATGACCACCCAGTATTCCAGAGGCCTAATGAAAAAAACATACTAACCATCTCCTGATAAAAAAAAGTAAGGGAATCAGAATACAGAAATGTCTGTATCATTTCTTCCATGATCACTGAAAACTAGTTTTTTGCTGACATCTTTTGTCAAATTCCATAAGGCAAACTGCTCTTTTGCTCATAGGGATAGGAGGGAGCATTTGGTATTCTCCTTGATGCCCATTACCATTTTCAGACCATCCTGCCACTGTAATTAAGCAATCACATTCTTTACACTGAGTTTACTCTCTTTACAAGTCTCCTTTACAGCCTCTTCTCTCCACTCATACCATTCATACCACTCTCCATTCATAACTATCATTCTATTGCAAGCCCTCATCACCTATCAATATTACTATTACAATAATGTTCTAAATTGGTCCTTACTTTAAGTTTCTTGACCAGTCTTCATTCCCTTTCCAAAGTGATGTTCTGAGGCTCAGGTTTGCTCAAACTCTCCTGCCCCCCACCAATTTCAGCAATTTTCTATTACTTCCAGGATAACATATAAAATCCTTTGGAATTTAAATACAGTGATAACTGACACTATATTCCCTTTACAATCTTTTTACATTTCATTCCCTTCTCCATACTCTACAATCCACTATAAAGCTCTACCTGCTGTGACTTTTACATGATATTCCATGCCCATATCATTGTTTTTGCACTAGTTCTACCCTATGTCAAGAATGTTCTCCTTCCTTACCTACAGTTTTTAATTTCCTTGACTTCCTTCAAGATTCAGCTCAAATCTCAATTTCTAAGTAGGAGGTCTCTTCCACATCTATCTTGCATGTACCACATTATTTATATGTCATCTCTCTCATTAGAAGTGAGCTTCTTAAAGATAGATACCATTTTATTCTTTCTTTTTATCCTCAGGTCTTATCACAATACCTGGTCCATAGTTGGTGTTTAATAAATGCTTGTTAACTGAATGGATATCCTCTATAGTATCCCAAAGAAATGGTATCAGTGTTCATTTAAAAAACCTCCAGTGACAAGGAACTCATCTGGGGAAACCCATTTCATTCTTGGATGCCTCTATTTGTTAGGAAAGTTTTCTTTATATTGAGCATAAAGTTGACTATTCTGTTTAGCTTTTGTCCCTTAATTTCTGTCCTATGGGACAAGAAAAGCAAACAAAAAAGTCTAGTCCTTATTTCACATGACAATCCATTAAAAACCTGAATATCACAGTCATCTTCCCCATTGTTCTCTCCAGCCAAACCATCCTAAGTTTTTTTGACCAGTCTCATTTAGTAAATAGTCAAGTGTGCTTACCAACTTGATTTCTCCTCTGGATCTGCTTCCATTGGTAAGCAAAATGTAGGAAACAGAACTATTAAATATATACAATGCAGGTGTGCACTGAATAATCAGATCCAGATGTGATTTATTTGGATAGAGTATCACCTATCTTATACTGGAAGAGCACTTCTGTTAATGAAGCCTAAGATGGCACTTATTGTTGTTTTAGTTTTTTGGCTTCCATGTTTCATTTTATTCACATTAAGATTGTATTCAACCAATCAGTCAACAGAGTATTTTCTTGTCACTACCAAACTTCCAGGATATTTGGTCAAAAGCTGCCTACCTTCTTAAATTTATATCAAGAAATAGCATAGTTCAGAAGAAAATACAGGATTTGTTATCAAAGTATTTGAGTTCAATAGAGACAGTTAGGTATTGGACAGAGCAATAAATTACAGTTAGGACAGGGGAGTTCAAATCCTGTCTTATATATCTAATACCTGTGAGACCCTGGCCAAGTCATTTGACCTCTTTTGGCCTCAGTTTTTTCATCTGTACAATGGGAAATATAATAATACCTACTTCCTAAATATTACTTCATAAGCATATTGTGAGGATCAAAAGATAATTTAAGTAAAGCTAACCTTTATAGTTTAAGTACTCAGCACAGTACTTGAAACATGCTAAGTGCTTAATAAATGCTTATTAACTGAGCAATTGAATTTCCTCTACTACATTTCAAACAAGTGAAGATTTTTATGTAAAGATATATACTAATAAAAAGAACTTTGTTATTACAAGTTATAAATATAATTGTTTCTACCTGTTTAATGTTGTACAATTCATTTCATCATTATGAACCTGTCTCTTCATCAGTAAAAGGAGAGGCTAAAATATGATGATCTCTAAGATTGTTTCCAGCTTTAAATCTTATAACCCATGTCCTTATTCCAAAGCAATCTGACCTATATCTTACAGTAATTACCCTTTTAAAGGCTATCAGTGACCTCCTTCTTTTGAACAAATCCAGTGATCCTCATCTTAAATAACTCTTCACACTGTTGACTATTATTTACTCTTTTCTGAATTCCACAATAGTAATACTTTTCTTAAATGTCTTTGATTCTTGTTGCTTTGCATTGCTATTTTGATTGCAGTTTTGTCCTCATTACCAATGTCTATCACCTTCAAAGGCCTGTGCAATAATAGATGTCTGTCATAAGGCATATCTTGGTCAATACTTTCTGAGGTTAACCTATTCCAGAGGTCATAGAACTTTTATAGTGAGGGGTTCACAAGACTTTACATTGCATCTGCTCAATCAGCCTCTCAAGAGCCACAGTAACTTAAAGACAAATTATATAATTCAAAAATATTAGGGGCAACAAGTCTACCCAAAATCCAATTTATTCTGTGTCATATGAATTTGTCTTATTTACCCTAAAATAAGAATTAGCAAGATTTTCTCACATATCTACCAGTGGGGAGGGTGAGGAACAGGACATTCACACTTAGGGACAAATCATATAAGTAAATTTAATGATGAAGATTAGAGACACATATAATACACACATATAAACATGTAAATATAAATAGATTTGATTAGAATATTATTAGTCAAAGTATGTCATTTCTAGGTATAAGTTCATTTTTAAAACTGATAATTTTACATTAAAAAATATCACGTCATTATAGTCTGAACTCAGGTTTTATCTAAGCCTAATCTGAAGAAAACTAGAGCCCAAACTCTACCCAAAATGGTAACTTTATGACAAAGCTTTCCAAAGGATTGATAATTTAATATACAGGGTGTGAATTGTCACAGATCCAATCCAAGCCTTTGAGAAACTCACTAAGCATGATTTTAAACAATTGAGTCTGTCATGTGCATTCTCACAAGTCCCTGAAGAAGTATTTTCCTGACAGGATACAATAGCATTGGAGGGGATACTTGGTACTTGGATTCCCCAAGGCAGTATTTACAAGATCAGGCCAATGGTCTCTGCTTATGGCTTTGTTCTAAAAATGAAGATAAGCAGGATTTGAGGTAAGGTTTCTTTTTATTCATAATTCCTCTTAATACTACATTTAAATAAGCAAGGAACAATAAAGACACATTTTGACAATGTTATGTTTTATAGCAAACAAAAACTCTAAATGAAAGGCTAAAATGATGTTAATTTCTCATCTACTATGGAGGATAACTAATTCACACAGGATTCTAGGGATGGGAATGCATAAGACTAGTCATGATATGACTATAATTTATTATAATTTATTAATGAACATTAAAATTTGTAATGCAGAATATAATACAACATAATGTAAATGACTATTGTCCCTTTGTCATAGTTGGCTTGGGAACCCAGACATGCCACCAGTACATAAAACCTTTCTCTAGTTTTTTTGTCATAGTTATCTTTGAGACTATAGTACATTCTTAGAAATATCCTCTTTCATAGCAAATGGGCATGCATTTTAGTCTTGGAAAGAACCCAAAATCATGTAACAAATGATAATTGTGACAAATAATAATAGCTAACATTTATGTAGCATATATATTATTTCATTTAATCTTTACAACATTATGAGATGAGTACAATTATTACCATATTTTGCACATGAGTAAATTGAGCATCAAAAAGTCAAATTACTTGCTTACAATCACTCAACTAGTAAATAGTTATATCAGATTTAATCTTAGATCTTCCAAACTCTAAATACAATGTTTTCACCAATGCAACAAACTGCTGGAGTAACATGTACAAAATATAGTTTTTAATGTTTGTGGGGTGACTTGAGTGAAAATCAAAATAAAAACTTAAGAAAAGTTGAGGAAAAACAGCATCACCAGACTCTGTCTACAACCTTTCATGGTAAACTTTTTAATCATAATAATATAGACTTAGATTTGAAGGAATGTCAGAGAATATTTAGAGCAATTCCATCATTTTATAGAAGAGGAAACTGAGTTCTATGGAAGTAAAGAGACTTAACCAAGTCACCCAGATAGGCAATGTCAGAAGTAGCTTTTCAAACCAATTCCTCTAACTGATGATCCAGTGTTCTTCCTACTGCACGACTAAATCATGATCATTAGTTTATAGACATACTTCCATTGTTTGGATGAAATGGACTCCAAAGATTATCTAGTCAGATTCACACTTGATGTATGTATGAATATATGTACATTTGAATCTTTTCTAAAAAGGCCAACAATGAATAAAAGTCGTATGCACTAATGTTCATCCCTAGTTCTCTCCCTTACTACCTGAGTCCTTAGGCAAATCATTTAGTGTCTCTGAGACTCAGTTTCCTCATCAGTAAATTGATTGTCGCTAAAATCCTTTCCAACTCTAAAGTCCTAGAACTATATAACATATCATTACCTTCTGGTTGTTTGCAATGGAAAAATAACAATTCACCCTCAACCTCTCCAGAAATATAACATAAAAGATGTCATTGATGAGCTATGTGACTAAATGAACAAAGCAGCTTTCTGCCATTAACAGTGTAGGAACTCCTTGATCTAAACTGGCTTCTTCTCTAAAAAGGATTAGGATTCTTTTTTTTTTATTAAAGCTTTTTATTTGTATAACATATGTATGGGTAGTTCCCCAGCATTGATCTTTACAAAGCTTTCTATTACAAATTTTACCCCTAATCCCGTCCCCTCCCCTAGATGGCAGGAAGTCCACTACATGTTAATAATGTTGAAATACTTGACAAGTTGTGCAAGAAAAATACTGTCTACAAGAAAAAAAAAGAAAATCAGAGAAAGGAAACACAATGCAAGCAAACCTCAATAGAGAGCATGAAAATGTTATGTTGTGGTCCATATTTCATATCCCTCTCTCTGGGTGTATATGGTCTTCTTCAGTGAACAATTGGAACTGCTTTGAGACAATTCTTTGTTGCAGAGAGCCATGTCCATCAGAATTGATCATCATGTAATATTGTTGTTGCTGTGTATAATGATCTCCTGGTTCTGCTCGTTTCACTCAGCATCAATTCATGCAAGTCTCTCCAGGCCTCTCTGAAATCGTCCTGCTGTTCGTTTCTTACAGAGCAATAATATTCCATAACATTCATATACCATAATTTATTCAGCCACTCTCCAATTGATGGGCACCCCTTCAGTTAAGGATTAGGATTCTTGAAATATAAAGTCACTATGAAATAAAGTATGGAACTTGGAAATGGAACCCAAGGAATTCTCCTTTCAGGTTTACCTAGGTAGGGCCATTTATTATGTAATTCTTCTTCAAGTCACCATTTTCTGCTTTGGGAAATGAAAGCCCACCCACTTTTGCTGCAGTCTAGTATGGAAGTACAAAGGAGACAAAGTAGAGCAAAAAATTAATGGAAGGAGCAAACCATTTCACAATTCACTTTTATGGATAATGGGTGTTCCTATGTCAAGAGTCCATCCTACTGAGCTCAATCAGTCACTACAAAGCAGCCCCTTTCTCTAGGGTCTGCTGAGTAAAGTATCTGTGGACAAGTCTATTTTCATGGGAGGTGCCCTTCAGATACTTATACAAAGATCCACACCTTAGAATCTCACCAAATTGATTGAAAAGTAAAATGTAATAGAGAAATTATCAAGCTGATCAAGGGTACCTAGACAACATTGCTACATAAGACGTAGCCTCTTCATACCTTAGTGAATGGCTAAATTAATAGCTTTAGTTTCAGAGTTCATTTAATTCTCATAGACAATTCTACTTGGAATGTTGTGTATTTTGCCAGTAAGAATGGATTGAATCTTAATAAAAACATACACATTACTTTCTTTGAAAGATAATATTATTTTATAAGTTCTAGTACCACTTAATCCATTCATGAACTTGATAGCTAAATACAAACATGTATACAAATCCAAAGTAATTCCTATAATTGAAAAAAACTCAACATTTACCTTAAAAATCCTTTAGTAACATCTATTCTTAATATGGAATGGTTATTAGGATGTTCACAAAGGAAGTGCTAGCAAAATGAAATCTTTGGCAGGCCTTTTGTAACTAGAAATGTTTCAAGTACAGTCTTGGGATTACACTGTATTGAAGATATTCATCACCTGAAGAATGATTATTGGTAATGATTTTTTTTAACCACAGCAGCTCATTAAATCCTGCATTAAGACACAAAGGTATTGCAATTTACACTGGTATAGAGTATGCCAGGATTAAATTCCGCATATCTTTTCCTTTGTCCTAATACAAACATGCCCACTTATAGCATTTTACTTCATTGAGAATTTGGATTGGTTAGCACCTTACTTCATTGAGAATTTTGAGTCCATGTGTCATTAAATATATCATTTCTTCCATCTCTGCTCCTCAAAATCTCTCAACTAATGTGTAGTTATAAGAGAATTTGTCAAATATTTTCCTGAAATCAGGATATACTGTGCAATATTTCATTGATTTAGAAGTCCAATCAAAAGAAGGAAAATGAAATTAGGTTGGGATAATAATCTTAGGTAGTATATGCTAACTCCTAGTTGTTGAGGCATTTTCTTCTATTTCATAGTCAATTCTCAAGTTTCATGGAGATTAATATTGATCACATAGACTTTAAATATTGATTCATTTTTGTTCTTATATCCTCAGAACCTAACATCATTCTTTGTTCACAGTAGACTATCCATGTTTATAAAATTAAATTGACCTAAAATCTCCAGGATCTACCTTTTCCCTCATTGAAAAAATTAAGGTAATATTTCTTTGTTTATAATTTTCTGGGTTTTGTAAACTTTCCTGTAGTTTTTTTAAAATCATTAATGGTCCCAGAGCAAATGCAAAAAAATTCACTTACTTCTATTATGTAATTTTCTGACACCTCTTCCATTTTTTAGATTTTAATAGTACCTCAGTAGTTGTAGATAACATATAAGAACATGTACAATCTTCCTTTTCATGGGGAGTTATGGATGTGTAATATTGTGCATTCCATCCATCATGGTCAGTATGTTGGTTGGTTTGGCTAAAATATTGCATTTTACAAGAGAAATTTCCCTCAGCAGGGAAGGACAGGGAGCAAGGTGAGAGATTTGATATAAATATGAAACAAAAACAAAAGCATAGGTAACATTTTAAAAAACAATGGTTCAGCCATTCAAGTTCCTTCATTATTCTGGTATATAATTTACTTGGGTCTCAGGACTTGAACAAAAAGCATCTGGGTATTCTTTTTAATCTCCTCACTATTCATAGGCTTCATACTTTCTTAAAGATGTCCTACTATTTTGAACTTGAGAATTGTCATCAAAGGACTATTATTACCCTTTGTTGAAAAGAACAAAAAAAGGAGTTTAATTTCTATACATACTTTTGTAATCTGCTAATATCATGATATATGTCTTGTTTATATATAGTTATTTGCACATTGTTTCCTTCATCTGAATGGACTCTTTAGACAAAGGAATCTTTTGCCTTCCTTTGTATCCTCAGCAATTAGCATAGTGCCTGGCACATGACAAACACCTAATAAATGCTAGTTGATTGACTAATTCTATAAGCAGGCATAAGCCTTAATCAACAAACATTTATTAAGCATTTACACTGTGGAGAGGACTGTTATAGGCAATAGAGAATCAAAAAGGAAAAGTGGATTAGTTGTGACCTCAAAGAATTCACAATGCAATGAATTGGTTGAGCACAGGATGGCATAATACTTATTATAATGTAATAAATTCATGAAAAAGACAAAACAGAGATATATGAGACATTGGAGGAGGATTTAATTATGTTTATATTCGTATTTAGAAGGAAGTCATGTAGAAAATGTTTCCTAAGTTGGTCTTAGTGAAAGCCAAAGATTTCTACACGTGAAAGAGTAGAGGGAAGAGTCTATCCTAGGCAGAGAAAAATGATCTGCATAAATACAAGGAGGGAGAAAAGACAAAATATTGAAGGATAACTAGTAGTCTAGGTTTAAGAGAAGTTTTTATGTAAGTGGTAATAATATGAAATAAATATGAAAAACTGCATTATAGAGACCTTGAATGCCAACCTTAAAAGTTTGAATTTTATCCTTTAAATGGTCAATAGCCAGTAAAGGTTTATTTTTGGTCTTTTTTTTTTAACCAAGGAAGTGATATCATCATTATCAATCATATTTCTATAGCACTTTAAACTTTCAAAACTATACAAATATCTTGTTTTATTGTTAATAATAATAGCTAGCATGCTTTAAAGTTTTCAAAGCACTTCACAAATATTATGTCATTTGATCCCCTCAAAAACTAGAGCTAATAAGTGTCTAAAGCTGGATTTAAACTCAGGTCTTCATGACTAAAGGTCCATTGCCTTATTCCTCCTGTCACCAAGTACATGATACTATCTATATTTTAAAAAAAAGATTATTTTCTGACTCTAATTGTCTAGCCTACATTTCTCCATCTTTTCAAAAAATGAACAAGAGACTTCATTAAACACTTTCAGAAGACAGAAAAGTAATACTGTTATTCTGAAACTGATTCTAATCTCTAAGTGAGAAACAATTGGTGAAGTAGAGATGAAAGGATTCCAAAATTGAAAGAATAGGTGGATGGATGGGTAGATAGATAAGCATTAATAATCATTTCCTATACATCAGGTATGTGCTTTGTGGTCATCCTTTCAAAGAGGATCAATGGTATCACATGGTGATGTCTTGACTTGAGACGGAGTTGTACAAACTTGTCAGCCTCATTCCCTCTTCCAAAGTCATTGAAGTCAAGTGGCAAGACAAAAGTCAAGACAATTGAGGATGGTCTGAGATGTAGTGGATGATCTTGACTCCTTCAATGTTTGATCAAGCACTAACCAAATGCTGACTTTAGCTTCCTTCCATGGCTTTTGGAACAAATTGTTCTCATCTACCCATTTCAGGGAATGAAGTCTTCACATGCTTGCATAAACATCCCCCTAAATCACTTACAGATCTGAGGTCTGTCAGTTACCCTCAATTTGGTTTAGCCCATCAGCCAAGATGGCTTTACTGGGGTATGGTCACTGCACAAGTACCAGCTCCTTTTAACTCCAGGTGAGAGTTGGATTAAGTCAATCACCAAAGGTGAAAGAGCATACCTGAAAAGGGCTAGAAAGCTCTCACACCAGAAGCACTAGTCCTCCATGAACACCGTACTATGCTATGTAGTAGAGATCCAAATATAAGCAAATATGACTCTTCATGTCATTATAAGGAACTTATAATAAAAGAAAATAATATGTGGGGGAGGGCATCATGCTCTGGAGAAAGCAAGAAAATGGCATAGAAGTCTTAGCAGGATAAAGCAAAAGTTCATGTATCAGGGCTGCAGGTCTCAAGGGACAATGTAGAGACAATGGAGATAGATTGTAATCATCCTGAGAGCAGAGTCTATATAATCTTTGTCTTTGTGTCCTTCACACCAGAACAAGGTCTGGCCCATTGTCAATGCTTAATAAATATTTGTCTGAATTGATTACGTCTAAGTGTTTGTGAGGAAAGTTACTCACTGTGCTCATTCCCACCACACTCTTTTTTATTCGATATCAGATATTAGCAAATTTTTCTTATTGCATATGGTATAACATTTCCCTTACTTCATATCCATTCTATGATCCAATATCAATGGGTACTGACCATTTCAATTGTGTGAAGTATTTGGTGGATGTATTGGCTTTAATTAGAGATATAGTTTACAAAGGTAATTTTCTAAGCCATAGGTAGATATAGTTTTTTCATATGTCACCTAAAGCTCATTAAGGACCCAAGAGGACTTTTATGTTAGAAAATATTTATGATCTAACTTGGTTCTAGTATAGGAAAGCTGCCTCTGAACTAATTTCCCTGTCATCTGATCCATGCTCTGATTCACTCCAGGACCTATTGTATTGCATTGAATCCCTCCCTAGTAAGTAGGACTATTCATATGCCACCAGGGAAATTGCTGCATTTCCGGAATATCTACTAAGAATCAAAGAGTGTACATACACACAACCTGCAATAGGATTACCCAGCATTCAATGTCTGGTGTTATTGCAGATCAATTCAAAGATGGGTACATATGACATCTAGTCCTGCTGCAGATAAAGATTAGGGCTGCACAAGAGGTACTTTATCTCCTAGTTCACCTTTCCATCTGGCTGTTGGCCAGAGGATAGCATTCTTTTGTGAGAACCAGCTGAACTAATCTCTTCTGGAAACCCCTTCACAATTCTGCAATAAAGCCAGCCTTTTTTCTAATACTATCAGTTGGATACTTCTATTATTTGACTGCATGCTTACCTTAGAAAGAACCAGATCTCTCTCTCTCTCTCTCTCTCTCTCTCTCTCTCTCTCTCTCTCTCT
>JAJPUD010003440.1:67357-205857 GCA_023553655.1 Myrmecobius fasciatus
TAGGTAGGTAGGTAGGTAGGTAGGTAGGTAGGTAGGTAGGTAGGTAGATAAACAGACAGATAGGCAGACAGATAAACAGTTTTCTTCCTTCCTTTTCATTTTCTATTGAAAGCTCTTCAATTACAATCGTAAAACTTTCAAAAACCATGAATTCCCCAGCTCTGCCAAGTCTACTCCATTCCAGGACAGAAGACTATAATTCCTATATTTTAAGCTGTGGCACAGAAAAATTAATCAAGTTCTCATCTACCATGTGAATGGTATTTCACAAATATTTCACAAATAGGCTTTTCTTGCTGAAACCTTTGCTTTCAATCAATAGAAATAGAGAAGCAACCAAGAGAAAGAGTTAGAAACAGACAGAAAGAGACAGAAACAGACAGACACGTAATAATAGAGAGACAGAGACAGAAAGAGACAGAGCCACAGACATAGACAGACAGAGAAAGAGAGACACATAGAAGGAGAGGGAAAAGGAAAAAGAGAGAGACAGAGACAGAGACAGACAGAGACAGATAAAAGTGTGGGGATGATTAATGCAACAAGGTCCCAGAGGAAATGAAAGGTGATAGGGTCAAAGTGGCAAGAAGGGTTTATCCTTGATGAGAAGGTGAGTTATCTTAATCTAACATACTAAAGGGAAGGAAGCAAGCTTGAGTAAGGACATGGAAAGTTTTTTTTTTTTTTTGAGGGTTGGAGGCGGGGATGAAGGAGCTCACATCAGATGGCCTCAATTTTCTCATGAAAATAGGTGGCAAGATCATCTACTAGGCATCTGCTGAGCTCCTTTGATCTAAAAATATTTTTAAAAACTATTTTTCTTATCCATAGCATTTTTCTCATGTCTCAGCTCATTCTGGGTTGTAGCCTTCCCAACACTATTTTTACACAGCTGTGCCACTCTTGTATTTTTCCTTGGTTATATGCTTCTTCTTCCATCATTTATACACATTCTTTTCAGATCTTAGCTCAGCAGATTACTTCCTATAAAGCCTAATTTTTTTAGATGTCTTTTCTTTTTCTTTTGTTATTGTAGAGTCAAAATGTTGTTTTTACAGCCTTCATCTTTCTAAGTGATATTTCTTTCTAAAGTATCTTGTCACAAAATCTGTGGTACTATGGGAGCCATAACAATATGCTAATTTGGTTGCTATGTCACCAGCTAGGTAGGTAATTTATATGCTTCATAGGGCCATAGACTTGGAGTCAGGAAGACTTTTGTTCAAATCCTGCATCAGACACTTACTAGCTATATGATCCTGAAAAAAATCACAACCTCTCTCATTCTTCTTACCTATAAAATAGGACTTTTAATCACACCTACAGCTCAGAATTACAAATCTCAGAGTGCTATTTAAATGCTAATTATTATTGTTATTCATAATTGAAGTAAAGCATTCAATTATCAAGAACCTTACCTCATAGGAAGAAACAAAACATTGGATGATACAGAAGTAAATAGAACCAATTAATTTAAAATATGAAAAGGTTCATTTCTTATTGTCCCTACAATATCTGAAGTCTTTAAAATGCATAGTTCAAATATCCTGGCCTCCCAGTTCATTAAGCTCTTATGATCCATATTTTTACTTCATCTCTGTTCATGCACATTTTCCCTTCTCCATTTCATAATCTTTCTATAACTTCACTCATTCTTTCCTAAAGAAATCCGACATTTGAGCATGGATAATCATCTCCTTGCCAACTTCCAAGTGTATCTTTGATCTATCTGGTTCCATATCATTCAAGGACTTTCATACATGTTCTCTCCCTCTCTCCTTCTCTTTCCCTCTCTCCCTCCCCCCTCTATCTATCTCTCTCATTCTTTTTCCTCTTCCTTCTCCTCCTCCTCCTCCTCTCTCTCTCATCTTCCTACCCTTCCTTTCTCTTTCTGTCTGTCTCTTTTACTGTATCTCTCTGTATTTCTTTCTTCCACCCATTCCCTTTTCTCTCCCTTTCCTCCCTTCCTTCTCTCTCCCTCTTCTCTCTTCTCTTCAATTTTTTACTCTGTATTTTTTCCCTTCTGAGTTGTAAATATGCCCCTATCTTCCCCATTCCTTAAAAACCTGCACCCAACCCTGCCAATATCTCATGTTTTTATTCTGCCAGAAATTATATGCTATTCTCATCAACTCCATCTCTTTACATTAGTGAAAGAATCAACAATTTACAAATTATAAGAAACGTATGTTACCTAGTCCCTTGATCTCATTTTATCAAAGAAGAAACTGAGATCCAGAGCATTAAAACAAGAAATAAGGGACAAAGCCAGGATTCTTACCCATGTCCTAAAACTCCAAATCCAATATTATTTGCAATTCATCATATAACCCCCCATTACCATGTTAACCTTCTAAAATGTGACTTCTGTCTTTTTCTTTCTACTAAAACTACCAGATTAATGATGTCCTAAAAACTAAATTCAAAGACTTTCTTTTCAGTCTTCATTGCTACATGTCCTCCCTTCAGCTTTTGACACATAACACAGAGACAGAGACAGAGAAGTAAAAGATGGGATGATTAATGCAACAAGGTCCCAGAGGGAATGAAAGGTGACAGGATCAAAGTAGCAAGAGAGAAGATGAGTTATCTCATTCCACCATACTAGAAAGAAGGAAGCAAGCTTGAGTAAGAACATGGAGAGGTTTTTGAGGGTTGGAAGTGGGGATGAGGGAGCTCACATAAGATGGCTTCAATTTTCTCCTAGATCCTTCTCCATCCTTCTAGATACTCTCTCCTCTATTATCTTCTGTGATAATAGGTTCTCATAGTTCTCATTCTACTCTCTGAATGCTTTCTCATTCTCCTTTATTGGATTACCATTCATCTTCTGCCTTCTAAAAATGGGGATAATCCTAGTTTTATCCTGAGATCTTTTCTCTTTTCTGTTCCATGTTCTCTTCCTTCATAAACTCTACTTCTCCCACAGATTAAATTATCAGTTCTTTGTAAACATCTCCCAATTCTATATAGCCATCCCTAATCTTCTTCCTGAATTCCAGTCCTTCATCAACAATTGTTTGCTGGACATTTCCACTTCTCCTAACAGTACTTTAAATTCTACCTATTCTAAACTGATTGTGTTTCCTGCTTTTTCAAATATATTTTTCTGTTGAAGGCACCATGAACATCCCAGTTACCCAGTTACTATTTTTTCTAATTCTTTTAATTAAGATGGCCACTAACTTGGCTCAAGCTGATCATCATGGCTTCTTGCTTTGAGTGCCACAATAGTCTTTTTCCCTGCTCATTGTTATTTTTTATTTTAAACTTAAATACAAAACTAGAAAAGAAAAGAATTGTCATATATACAATAAACCATAAGAAAGAATTCAATATAAAACAAATTTATATTTCAAGAAAAGTCTGCATAATAAATACTACACCTTCTTTTCAAAGCTACCGGGCTTTTCTTTGCTTCTTATTTTGCTCTCTGCTGTGCACATTTTGCTTTATTTTTCCCTCCCCTTACCCTAAATATCATTACAATTAAGTATGGATATATATACACATATACATATAAACATACACATAGATACATTATCCACTCATACACATATATATATAAAACCATACTATGCTTATTTCTTCCTATTATTGGATTCTCTGAAAGTGGCCAACATCTTCCTTCATAGGTATAGGTCTTTCCATGCTTTTTAAGACAACCATCTCATCATTTCCTATACCACACTGATATTTCAATCCAATCACATTCTGAAATACTGGTTATGAAAGTCCCCTCTCCAATTTTAGCCTACAATAACCTTCCACTTAATCTCTCTGCTTCCATAATTTGCCATCTCCACCCCCCCAAAGCTGTCAAAATAATCTTCATAAGAAATTGGTCTGACCATGTCACATTCCTTTTTTTTAATTTTTATGACCATTTCTTCTTTATTATCTAAAAATGGTCATAAATATAAACTCAGTTTTTAAAAAAATTTGCTAATAGGTATATTCACTAAAAGACTTTTTTCAATAGTTTTGTGCCTGTAACATACTTTACCCTAAAGTTGTATGTGTGTGTGATGTTCTGAGTGTTTATGTGGGCAGAGAAAATCCTTGAAATTTTTTTTTATTTTAAATAAGTTAACAATATGCTAAAAAAAATTAATGTTCCTGGTTTTTGTTGTTCATTTGTTTCCATTGTAGCTGACTCTTCATGATCCAATTTGAAGTTTCCTTGATAAAGATTCTGTGCTTTGCCATTTCTTTCTCCAACTCATTTTACAGATGAGGAACCAAGGCAAACAAATTTAAGTGGCTTGCCCAGGATCACAAAATTACTAAGTATTCAATACTGGATTTGAACTCCTAAAGATAAATTTTCCTAATTCTAGGCCTGGCACTCATGCCACCTAGCTGCATTTTCCTAGTAGTGAGTCCCAAATAGTTTTCTCACAGCTGACATAGGCTCTAACTCTACCTGTTATACTATTTGTGATAATGAAAGCAACTTAACACTGGTATTGAATTTTAACATTTATTACATATCCTTCACAAAAAACATCATGGGTATATAAGATAGTTGTTATCTCTGTTTTGCTGAGGAATAATCTGAGTCTTGGATACGCAAAGTGATTTCCTCACAGTATGTAAGTAAGTAATAAAGTGGGACTCAAAGCTAAGTTGCTTGAGTCCCTAAGATTAAGGTAGTCCTACTACATCATAGAGTCATAGGCCACTCCTTTTTTTAGAATCATTTTCAGTATCTACTGAATAAAACCAAAACCACTTAAGTTTCATTAATGTCCACCTCTCAAATCTATGCTTTCATGAATTCTGTATTGCAACAACTATGTCCTGAATCACATTATTCTATTTCCCATTGGAATTCTTTTGCAGATTCCATATTTGGAATGTACTTCTTCCTCATCTCTATTTCTCAGAAGTATTATCTTCCTTCAAGGCTTAATTTTGGGGTCATAACCCCCCATGCACAACCTTTCTGTTAAATTTTTCCATAATTCTCAAATTGTTAAGCCTTCTACAATTTACTTATATCTACTGTGCATTATATCCCTTTACTAGAAAGTTAATTCTATGAGGTAAGCTTGTCTTTGTATGCTTTGTGCCTCACAGTTGTATTTATGTGCCTCACATCTTCCTGTCATGTGGATGGAAGTAATCTCCTTTTATTAGGTGCTCAGTCTATAAAAACTGTCAGATTGGGACAATTTCACTTTTTTTACTGCTTCTAGAAGGTGAAGATCACACATATTTCACCACAGTGTGAGTGCCATGATCTAAACCAGTGAGAAGGGAAGACTTTTTTCCCTTGACCTCCATCTTACCCCTTGTCTCCAACCTTCTTCTCTGCCTGAGGGTATTTGTTTCCCTTCTATGTCATTTTTTCCTTCTTTGTTTCCACCACAGCAGTGATTCCCCACCCCTGGACCCGGAAATGGAACCATGTCTCTCTTGGAGCCAGGATGCCAAGAGGGATGTTGCAGCTAGCCACCCTGGAACAGAAGCCCAGAGAAGTAAATTGGTTTGGAATCAGATCTTACAGACAGGAATGGAGAAGCAATTTGGACTTTTTTTCTGAGCTAAAATGTAAACCTAAGCCTGTTCCCCTTCCCAGAGACTAATGTAGTGCAAAGGGGGAAGATGATTAAGTTGCACATATTGGGGGGTAAGTTTGTATATTTACAATTATGCTTTCTAAAGTAAATATTTCCTTATAAAAACTATTCTTAGTGTTAGTGGTTAAGTGGAATTGGGTTGTAGATGCCTTCTATACTTGGAGATACACCATTGGTTAGAATTAGAGCTATTTGCAGAAAACCCAGACACAATCATCTTAAGGGGATCATAGAACCCTGGGGAAGGGGTGAAGTGTAACACATCTGGCCTGTGTTATGAAATAATTTTTAAAATTCTTTTTAAAATATAAGCTTTTAATTTCGCTTGGTGTGAGAAGCTCCTGGTGAAGAAATTGTCCCTATCAATACAGAGCAGAGTCTGCTCTGTGAAAATTAGCTAAAGAGTTGCCTAACTGTGCCCTGATCTCAAATAGCCCATATGTATCAAATGTCTTGAACACAGAACAGAACTTTTAAACACCTACCATGTGCCAGACAATAATATTTAGTACTAGGGATACAAAGAAAAGCAAAAATCGTTCTAGTCTATAAGCAACTTATTTTTTTATAAGGAAGGCAACATCAAAATAACTAGGTGCATAAAAAATACATTCAGAGTAGTTAGAATATAATTTCAGAACAGAAGGGACTAGAAACTAGGGAATCAGCAAAAGATTCCAAAAGGACTGAATCTTGAAGGGAATCTGGGATATTCAGAGATGGAGATAAGGTGGTAGAGCATTATGGGCATGGAAGGGAAATAGTACAAAGGCACAGAGATGAGAGATGTAACATAGTATTTGAAGTACAGTAAGTAGGTCCCTATTATCAGCAAACACCTTCTTCTCTAACAAGGAGCACAGCATAGGCAAAGCAGGCAGAGTCTAAAGCCATAAATTCCACAACAATAAGTTGATTTTATTTGGCTCAGTGAGGACCTTGTTTGTGATTCAGCTTATGAGTTAAATAAGCTCTTTAGGGAACAGGAGCACTTTTAAAATCTCACTTCCCTTGTGGTTCTGTAGATGTATTCCTGAGGCCACTTTACAATGTGACAACAATATGGGGATTTCTTTAAAGAAAAAAAAAAGATCAGATGATTTGCTTTCCCCATGCCTTTTTCAAAGCTGTTTTTCAAAGTTGAACAGTGCCCTCTTAGCAGCCCTCCCACAAGCTCCTAGCACCTCTAAGAGATTCAGAAATATCAGCCTTTGTTGTCAACTCTACACACCTCCTTTTGATCTCCATAATCACTGCTAAAGATGCACAGAAAAGATTCAAATTCAGTGGCTTCCGATTTAAAAAATGTAGCCCTTAATAAATGGTTAACTTCAGTATAAGTCCTTTTCAAATGCTTGTTCTTTCTGCTACACTCACTTCTCACGGACTGTTTAACTCACTCTCCCAGACATCAATTTCCTTTCTAAAGATCACAATGGACCCCACAGAGTGTTAAAGAAACAGTTATTCAATCTAGCAGAATACTTCTTTCTGAGTCTTTTCTTTTTGTGAACCTAAAATAGGAATTTTCTTAACAATCCCATGTGCCTACCTTTCAATCAGAGAGATCCATATGTTTAGGTTTTTTTACTACAGGTTTCAGGCCTTCGATGTATTGACCTGAACGTATGTCTTTCCCTAGAGAAAAGAAGCCCCAGATGGAATAGCGACCATTTTAGAAACCTTCTGCTGCAAGTGATTGTCAACAAAAATGATACCTTTTCTTAAAACCAAAGACAGCAATTTTTTCAACCCTTGATTTGTAGATAAGCATCACATTTAGATGGATTTAGGAGAGTGAGCAGTTTTATTTCATTCTCCCATTGTTGCTGTATTGAGGCATTGTTAAAACCATCAGAAGCACACGACCTCTGAAGAAAACTATTTCTTCTAGTAGAGAAGAGCAACAATGAGGTCATTCGCCCACAATGTGCAGGGCAGCAGAACATTGGACCCCATGGGGTGATAAATCACAGAATTCTAGTGAGGCTGCTTTGTTCTAAGGGCACCCATTTCCCATTGTACAATCCCATTTGATGTTATGACAGAACAATTTTCATTGAAAGGATAGCATGATGTAGGATATAAGGTTTGGGACCTGGGTTCAAATCATATCTCAGATATTTGCTAGTTGTACTTGTTTGTCATTTTCTCATCTCTAAAATGAAGGATTTAGGCCTTGATGGTTTCTAAGTTCCTTTCTAATTCCCACACAAAGACATATTTTGAAATTATAATTCTAAACATATTAGACATTTGATCTCACGAATTTTGGCCACCTTTGACTTACTTGTTATGGTAGCAGAATCATAAACAATTCTGCAAAATACCCTGGAGCCCTCTTCTAAATATCCCCAAACCAATCTTTTATTATTCCAAATGTCATAAAGGGAGAAGAACAGCATATGCATGTTAATATCAATTCTTTTGCCCAACTAAAAATAGAGGGCAAAATGGGATTCTGCCGTGATCTTGAATAAGCAATTGAAAAGCCAGTACATTCTCTGAAGTCTTAGTATTTGGAAACTATAACTCCTTCATTAAATTATTCCCACAAATCCTCATTTGCAAAGTCATGTGCTGAGTTTGAGAGGTAGGAAAAAAAGAAATCCTTTTGCCCCCAAATTTGGTAGAAATTTTCTAAAAAAAGACAAAGGCACATTTTATCATCTTTGAAAAAAGTGACTCCAGTGAAGCAGATAAAGTGCCTAATAAGGCCTAATTATCTCATGTTGTGATTTTTTTAAAATCACTTTTAACCTCAGGAAGGATTTTCATTATCTTGTATAATAAAGGCTCTCCTCATTTCACCTCCTTCTGGATAAGGGATGAGCAGGAAGGGAGGAAAATTTGGAACATATTAAATCCTTTTTTGTTTTGTTTTGTTTTTGTCAAAGATAAGCATAGTATTAAGTTCAAATTGATGTCATTATGAAATAGTCTCTACCTGGACTCCAGACTGAACCTTGTAATAATTACTTTCTTGGTCACAAAAAAGAGAATATATCCCACTGACAACTCCTAGAAAGAGACTAGCAGGACTCAAGGGGCATATGCAGCATGCCAGGTAGAAGAGGGAGAAGAGCGATTCTTTCCATTGAAGTAATGTTAATGTCATTTCAAGGTCATTTTTCCTGAAGCTGCTGGAGAAATTGCTTTGTGAAATGAGATTTTCAGAATTTTTTTCTTTATTGATCATATTTTAAGAATATGATGATTTTCTCCTTCTGAATTCTGTAATTCACCTTCCTGAAGAGAAACAATAATTCATGAATCTTTCCCAAATGAAGAAGGCTCAGTTTTCTCCTTTGGTTTCTGAATCAAACAGCAGGTTATATTTACGAGTACAGAAGGGATACAGATCTCTCTTTTTCCTCATTTTAACTCACTCCCAGAAGTTGTTTATTCACTCACTCTTTTGTCTGATGACTATAGAGCAGTGGAATTGGAGTCAGGAAAATCTAGATTCAAACTGGCTTCAATCTCTATTAATTTTGTACCTTAGGCAAATCCCAATGTCTTTAAGTCTCCACTTTCTAATTTGTAAAATCAGGATAATAATGCTGTGATATGCACTACTCAGCTCTGATACATCCTGTTAAAATTTTGAGGGGGTGGCACTGGGCAAAGAAGAAGACCCCATTAATTAGCTGCTATCAAAAGAACTGATAACTTGGGAGTAATATAAAAAGCAAACCACTAGGTTTTAAGTCTTCTTTTTTCTACCATGACTGATTTGAGTTGCCTTCCAAGACAACGGAAGCCAAGAACACATGCCTGTTTCTATTTTTTGTATGTTTGTTATTTCCTGTTTCGAGGTATATTCTGAGTTGTCCTGAGATGGGCATATCCCAAGAACCTTATGAATTAGGAAAACCTGGAGGTCCACGTACAAGCTTAATTGGTGGCTAGAATTTAACAGTGGCAGTACCTGATCCCAGAATAACAATGACTGACATCTTCAAGAACAGAGTTAGATCCTAAGATCCTGAAGAGTTGGTTACCTGAGGATGAACAACTTCAGGGACTATGACCATCTTATCACAATGAAAATGATGAGCACAGACACAAAAAAGACACAGATCCTGGGAGTCGACTAAGCATGCCACCTAGCAGAAAGTTGAAATAAGCAGAATCTAGGTGAATAATCTATGAATGAAGAAAAGTCTTAGACTAACAAGAGTTGCAAATTACCCCCTTTGCCTAACATGTTCCTTCATTGTCATAGTATTCTACTTTTAAACTCACCATATGCATAAACACTATGTGTATTGGTAGAAGAATATGCCTCAAATTAGGGGATGGGGGAAGAAGTATTTCATTTTTAATCTTCTTCCAATTACATGTAAAAAAATTTAACATTCATTTTCTTAAAATTTTCATTGCCTAATTCTTTCTCTCCTTTTTTCCCCTGCCCTCTCATTGAGCAATTTCATATCACTTATACATGTGCAGTCAAGAAAAACATTTCCATATTACTCATGCTGCAAAAGAAAACACAAACCAAAAAAAAGAAAAAGAAAAAGAAAAAGAAAAGAAAAGAAAATTTTTAAAAGTATGCTTCAATCTGCATTTGAACCCTATCAGGGAAGAGATATTTTGTGCTATATATTGTGTGTCTTAGTAAATGACTTTGCTAAAAGCTAATTAAGGCTACTGGTTGATTATTAATGAGAATCAAACTAATGGGAGCTAAAGAACTATAGTTAGAAATGTACCCCTACAGAGCTACCCTTAAGAACCCTGATCAGGGGCAATTGCCTTTTAGGAACTTAGGCCTCAAGTTTCAGTAACAGCTGGAGGAATAGCCCTAGAGATGTTGTTATAATGCTTACATGATAAGAGATCAGATTTAGAAGGCAACTCACATGTTAAAGTTTGTTGCTGATGTGTCCCTCTTCAGTCTACAAGCATACCAAGCCAAGAGGAAACCAAAAAAAGAAGCAGCACTCTATGCTCTTTAACTTTATGTATTATTACTGATATTTACATTATCTTGTCCTGATAACAGAATTTCCAATAATCAGAATTCTCAATTATATTTCTATAATTCTATAATTGCCTATTTTCTCCCATCCTGTTTTATAAAATAGTCCTTCATTGTGACTAAGTAGAAGATACTTTTTATGTTAGGATATAGATGAGATCAATGATATTCTGGAAAAGGATAAATTAGGAGAGAATTTCTCATGAGCACAGTAATCACTCAAAACTCCTTCAACAACATTGACAATGTATCACCCACCTCCATATCATTGCATAGGCTGTCCCCTCCTGACTTTCTTTCTCTCCTAGAAACTTTATCTCCTTTCAAAATTCAACTAGTGTTAACTCACTCAAAAGGTTTTTTTTTCTAATTTCCCAGTTGTAAGTGGTCTCCCAATCCCAAAATTATCTTTTATTTATTTTATACTTATTTACTAGTATACACATTTAAACAATGGAGCTCATGAAGGATAAGGATGTAAAGTCCCTGAGAGTAGGATATGGTTTTTTCTTTGCTTTGCACTTCTAGTGCATTCCCTAGAACTTAGTAGGTAATTTATAAGTGCTTGTTGAATTGAATTGAATTGAAAAGCCTTTTTTATTCATGCTGTGGAGCTAAACTTTGGTTTTATGTATTATATTCTTCCAGTCATTCAACCCAAGGTAGACCAAAGTTATAGTAAGTTATGGAATATGATGATTCAAACTAGTATCATGTCAATATGTGTTAATGTTTTCCCATTCTATGATACTAATTCATAAATGATTACTAATATTATTAATAATTAAGTTCTATAAGGTTGCCTGAGGTTCCAAGAAGTTGCCCAGGGTTATAAAACCAGTATTAGATGAACAATTCGAATCCAGATCTTTCTACCTCTAGATCTGGCAATTCATCAACTTAACTATAGGACTTAATCAATTATTATTAGCCTATTAGGTTATATGTTAGAGTATGTATAGATAAATCTTACTTAAAAGCTTTGCCTTTTTTAGATTGTACATTCTCTACCCTAAAATTTTGCCTTACCTATTAATTTTCTTTGTAAAATTATTTTTTTTCATAGAAGGTACAAAGAAAATCTTCAATTTAGCTTCTATCTAGATTATCATTCTTTCTGAATTGATGGGATACAAATTATGAGGTTTATACACATACCAATGAAGTGACTTAATCTTCAAAGGTAAAGGAAAGAATAGATATCTAGATGAAATGGATTCTTTATAAATATCTAGGACTATTTGGGGGATAAAAGGGAATGTTTGATGGAACTGCTTTTGGCCTCCTCCTGTGTAAAATGATAAAGTCTATGGATGCACCGCTCCAAGTCTCTACGGGAGCTCCACTATTATGTAGCCTCCAAACTCCTGCCGACCACACTGTGGCTGGAATATACATAAGGAGAATTGCACTGCAATGCATCTCCCAATGATCTCCTGCAATGAGGCCGTGCAGAGAGGTCGTGTCATGAAAACTGGTTGAGCAGTGATGGCAACCAAGGAAGGCTGCAGCCTTGAACTATAAAAAGTAAAGTAAGAGGAGTGCTGTCCAGCACCTGAAATCACCCACACATTGAGCTGCTGGGTAAACAAACAATAATTATTCAGTTGAACCTCTCAATCCATCCCATTTTCTCCACTCACATGGCTATCACAATGCACACTCTCATTATTTCTCACTGAGATTAATCCTCCCCCCCCCCATAAAACTGACAAATTTATATCCTAAAACCACAGTTTGGACTGTGTCACTCTCCTAGTTAAGGAATGTGGGCTCCCCCTTGTCTACAAAAAAATACAAACTATTTGGTGCTGAAAGCCCTTCACAAATTGCCTGACTCTCCAAGCTTATTATATGTTACTTCCCTTCATGTATTCTAAGTTCCATTCATACTGGCCCCCTTGCTGTTTGCTTTGCACATCTGTGTTCCTTTGCACAAGCTGTTCCTCATGCCTAGGACATACTTTCTTCTAACCTCTGCATTTTAGAATTCCCAGCTTTTTCAGCATTTCATTTAAGAGATCTTTCCTGATTCACACACACACATACATACACACACACACACACACACACACACACACACACACTCAGCACAGCACAACTCACATCCCTTCCCCAACTGTATTTATTTTGTCTATATTTAGTATTTAATTGCTCATTAGGTAGCTGGGTAGCACAATGGATAGACTACTGGACCTGGATAGAAGAAGACCTGAGTTCAAATTCACCTTCAAACACTGACTAGCTGATGACTTTGGTCATGTCATTCAACTCCTCTCAGTCTTAGTTTATCCATCTGTAAAATGGAAGTAATAATAGCACCTGCTTCCCAGAGTTGTAGGGTTGTTGTGAAGATAAGGTGAAATAATATTTACAATGTATTTTGCAAACTTCCAGTGCTATTTTTAAAAATACATGTCCTCATCACTACCATAACCAATCGAATGTAGACTCCTGGAAAGTACAGGTGGTTTCATTTTTAGTTTTGTATTTCCATACAGCAGATACTTAATAAATGCTTTTTAAATGAATGGCTAAATGAAGCAAAATGTTTTCTATGTTTCCTATGGAGTTCTATGACCATTTTCATATTAGAAAAGCTTGCCCCACCTTCTACTGGGAGCCTTTCTTGATCATGCCAAACAGCTTTATATTTAACAGCTTTGTATATATTTTCTTTTCATTTATTTTTTGGGCAAGTCACTTTACCTCTGCTACCTCAGTTTCCTCACCTGTAAAATAATAGTACCTAATTCCTAGAATCATTATAATGATCAATATTTATAAAGTGTTTATTTAGCAAAGTCTGATACATAGCAAGTCCTATGTAAAAATTAGTTATAATTATTGTTAATGATTTCATAGATAGATTTGCTATCTACCCAATTGTTTTTAAGTTTCTTAGAAACAGGTACTGTTTCATCTTTTATATCTGTATCCTCATTACCTTGCACAGTATCTAGTACATAGTAGGCATTTATTAAGTGCTGGGTTGTTTTGTGTTTTTTTGTTTTGTTTTGTTTTTAATTTTTGATAGACTGGTTACTTGAATGACACAGAAACGGGATCTTCCCTGCTGCTATTTGGGACCCTTTTGAAGAGACTAAAAGTTATTGAAATAAAAGTCTCACTAACCAGCACCATTCATCCCAGAGAAGTACTCAATTCACTAAAAGAAGAAGCTTCAGAAAGATGTTAGAGCCTTCAAAACATTTATACAGAGAAATGGAGAAGTACAAGACTTCCCACTGAGTTCCATACCATAGCAGAGCATGTTGCAGCTAAACCCCAGTATATTTTATATAGCCCTCATTTTCATGGAGTATTATGGTTCACCCTGACTAGACTGAATTGCCACCTAATGGAATAAAAAGAGCCTCAGCTGAAAATGATGGTCCCCTGCTCATTCATTTGAGGACACCCCCTGGGAAGACAAGACCATCAAGATGCTGGGCTGTACCTCGTAGGCACAATTAGAAAGAGAATGCCTTGCCACGGCTCAGTGCTACTTCTGGCTACATAATTATCAGCTTGAGAGTGGCACAAGAACATGACAAATGTAGTGAATGTTCTCTTCCTCTTCCTCCCTTTGTAATGAACACTTAGATCTCACTGTGCTCCAGTCAATGACAGAGACTCAGTTTCTATGAAACTACAGGACACATTACTATCAATAGTCCTTTCAGCCCAAACTATGCAACAAATTAACCCTGGTTTTTATTGTTTTATTTAAACTATAAGATGTTGTCCTTCATTTAAGGTACCACAGAGAGTAGAGCTCTTATTAGATTGTTTCTAGAAAAGCCTTTGTTTTAACCATGAAATATGGACATTTTTGGATTTTAGGGGTAGGAGTGTCTTTAGAAAGCATCTAGTACAATCTATCCTCTTTTTTGCATATAAGGAAATTGATTCACAAAAAAAGGTAAATGACGTGACCAAGATTACACAGGCAGTAAAAATCAGTATTCAAACCCAAGATTTTCCATTCAAAAAAAATTTCCATTCCTTATAGGGTGCCGCAATGTCTGAGAGACCTGGGTTATCACAAAAGCAAGCAAAACACAAAGTGCTACACCAGAGGATAAGCCTTAAGCTAGAAGGAGAGAAAGGAATATTGCCTAATTGGGTAATCAATTGTACTTCTCCATCTCTTTCATCCTCTCAAAATAGCTCTTCACAGTCAGCTTGGTTCTCTACATGTTTGCTTCTAGCAAGCATTCCAGATACTAACACTAGTGGACAGAGTTCTGGTCTTACAGCTAGGAAGGATTCTAGTTACATGCAAGTTGAAATTACTTCCAGAAAAATTTTAACCTGTCTATAGTCCAGGCAACTATATCTCTAAGATAAGAGCTATGAAAAAAAAATTGCCAATCTGCATTTGTAGGGGCACCAACATCAATAACAACAGTAATAGTAAGGAAGTCCCAGTGGGGAACACTGGAGGAGAAATAAAGTTGCCTTTTTCAGTCTTCCAGCTCTGCTCATTCTATAATCATTATTTAATTATATACAGATTTCTCCCTATCTCATAAAGGGTAGAGCTGATAAATTCATAAGAACTACAGAAAAACTTGTGAGATTATTTCTATCCCCTAGTCCCACTTTTGGGCATTACCATACTTAATCATTTCAGACAGATGGGGATTCTAACTTTTTTATTTCCACAGCAATTTCACAATTTCATTTCACAAGACAATGTTTTTCTCAGAAAATTGTACAATTAAAAATATTTTAGATCTAACCTGAGTCTTTCTTGCTGCAATTTGTTATTATCCTACTATACTAGAGAATAGATGAACAGATAGCCAAAAGCTTCTGGGAATGAATATTTTTAAATAAATAGGAAATTCATTTGGAATCCTTTT
Organism: Myrmecobius fasciatus; assembly: GCA_023553655.1. Classification (NCBI taxonomy): domain Eukaryota; kingdom Metazoa; phylum Chordata; class Mammalia; order Dasyuromorphia; family Myrmecobiidae; genus Myrmecobius; species Myrmecobius fasciatus. The sequence goes on from JAJPUD010003440.1 coordinate 82,801, forward strand.
AAACTCTAAAATCTGTAAAATCTTATTTATGGCAAATGCAGAACATTTTTCCAGTAGTTTTTGAAAGGCTTTTTGGCATGTTGATTTAAGCATAGATGCATTCCTTGGTGAAATGTTTAACTTTTCCTGGTTAAAAGCTTACCCAGAGAAATTTAAATTTCAGTTATTAGATGAAAAAAGAAAAGCATCATACTAAAATTCCACTTAATTTCATAGTATGTAAATGTTCAAGTGATCTATCATGTCTCAAATAGAAAAGGATTCTGAGAACCTGATTTGAATATTGAGAACAATAAATGGAACAAAATGAGTAGACTGATTAGCACTCTTGAACCTCATTTTTATTGTTTAAAAAAATTAAAATGAATTTCAATAGAAGTTTCTCCATAAAGCAAAACAATCATTTGAAAGAAAATAAATTAAAGGATATCCATGTACCTTCCATACCTCCCATACCTTGTCCACAGAAAGTACTCAATAATTGATTGAATGCATAAAAGAATTAGTCTGGCAATGGCACATTGTCTAGCTCTTCCATCCAGTAACTGACAGAGTTCGTCTTCTCTAGCTAGTGAAGTACCCTGGAGGCTCATCTCCAAATCACTGGCCCCAGCTTGCCTGTTTCTGACTCCTATAGACCACTTCTGCTGGCTACCTTTCCTTAGTTTCTCTTTTCTCTTCCTAATTCAGTCTTCATGGCACTGACCAGTTAGAGTTCCAAGACTCAAAACCAGAAAGTTAACTCTCAGTTTACCCTCAATTAGAATAATTTCCTATGCCCAGTGGCTTAAAGAGCTGACAGTCTAATGGGAGAAACAAAATGCAAATAACATTGGACCAATAAGAAATATATAAGATAAATTGGAGATAATTAATGAAGAGTTTTAATGGTTCTATAGAAATAGTATAATTTTCTCAGTTAGAGGCCCTGTACCCATCTAATGCTGTTCACTTTATGTTTACCTACATGGCTATTCTGACCTCCTTAAGTACAAATAGAGTGGGTTGCTTCTTAAACATTAGGCAATTACCACAAATTTACCAGTCCCTCCTGCTTTCTCCTCCAGAAATTGAAGAGAAAAAAAAAAGACTAACCAACCATGGAAAATGAGGAACAATATGCTCTATACTGGGTCATTTAATATGTGTAAAAGAATAGGCAATGACAGAGCAAGTTTGGACATTTACTCTTTTGGACTTCTAGAATGACAGGAACAGATAGCTGCATGATTAATGCAGCTTTATTATTCAGTACTGGTTATGAAGAGAGTCAAAATGATTAAGTTGATAGGAAAATTTAATTTGCAATCCTAGGTGGATTTAAAGTCAGAGGATGGAGATTTACATTCTGACTCTGATACTAATTAACTATGTGACATTGGGCAAGTTATTTCTTCGTCTTTCCCACTCTGCCTCATCTGTTAAATAAGACAATAATATTTATTCATCAATGATGCAGAGAATAGAATGTTGGACCTGGAATCAGGAAGATCTGAGTTCAAATAAGATCTCAGACACTTAGTAGCTATGTGGTCTTGGACAGTTGCCTCTGTTTCTCAACTGTAAAATGGGGATTATAATAGTACCTAATTCCCAAAATTGTTTTGAGAATCAAATGAAATAATATTGATAATATGTTTGCCACATAAGTGCTAGTTATTATCAATACTACCTATCTCACAGGGCAGTTGTGAGAAAGAAAGCTATTTGTAACTATATATGCCATATAAATCGGGATTATTATTATCATTATCATTATTATGTCATCATGTAGTCTATTACTTTTACTTCCAATATTTCATGTACTCTGTATTTGATTTTCAAATTTTTTATACTGGGCTTTATATATGCTCAACCTGATTTTCCCTCTCTACATGTTTATAAATTTCCTACAATTAACTAATTACAAAATAATTGTTTAGATCTGGCATTTTTTGTTCTTATAACTCTTAATATATCTACTATAGATATCTGGAAGAGGCCTTATCTCAAGGAGCCTCAATCACATTGCTCTCATTTCATTTCTTGCTCACTTTCTGGGCCATTCCAATTCCCCACCAGCTGTCCTCCTATCCTCTCTGCCTCTCCCCATTCCTTTCCAGCTCCTCATCATGCTCTGTCTTCCTTAATTAGAACACAAGTTCCTTGAGAGCAAGAACCATCTCACTTTGTTGCTTTATTGTTTTTATATTCTCAGAGTTTAGCATACTTACCTAGTAAATATTTTAAATGCTTGTCCATCTATCATCTATCATGTATTATTTATCATTTCTCTATCTACCATCTATCTATTCATCTATCTGTATGTCTTTCTATCTATAGATATAGTCATGAATTTGACTGAATGATCCCACTGCTTTCCATTTTATTTCACTGGTATAAACAGTGGTGTGGAGGAAAACAGTTTTGGGAACCCCATTTGGGATTATCTTGGCAAAAATATTGGAATGGTTTGTCACTTTCTTCTCCAGCTCATTTTACAGATGAGGAAACTGAAACAAACAGGGTTAAGTCACTTGCTCAGGGTCAAATAGCAAGTAAGTATCTGAAACCAGATTTTAAGTCAGGAAAATGAGTTTTCCTGACTCCAAGTATAACACTTTATCCACTACTCCACCTAGTTGTTATTTGAGATTCCAACAAAATAAAAGGCAAAAATCTTTTTGCTGATACCTCCCTTTATTTAATATTCTATTTTGTACCAATTAATTTCAAAAGCATAAATATGAGATTCTAAGTTATGACTCTCTTGAGTCATAACAACTTCTGAGGTTAAAAAGGATCTGCTTAAGTAATTCTAAGAAGTGCTATTATCAACACAAAGATTCAACAACCATGACCTGCACTTTACTAGTATGGACTGCTTCCTAATGATTCACTCATAGTACATGGAGTTTTTAGTTTCTTTCAGGCCCAAAGATCAGGTATCCAAGATTTGAGTTTTAGAGAACATAAGGGAGAAAAATATAAAACAAGTAAAGAATTGCTGAGAAATCAAGGCAAAACTTTGGGTTTTCCTTTCCTTGTCTAAGAGAATGCATTTGAGACAATAAGAAAGTAATGTTCCAACCATTAATTGATTTTAGCATAAGGCTGCAAGTAGATTTTAGGAAACTTCCAAGGAGGAAAGAATAAAAAATATGCAACTTTCAGGAAACAAGAGACCTGTGACAAGTAAAATCTGGAGGATAGTCAAAATTATTATTATTCTTCTGCCAGGAGTGAAAACATGCCAAGTGGTAATTTGGACCAGTTTGAACAGGCACAGAGTAGTGAAATGAACACAGGAGATGGAGTCATATGATCTGAGTTTCATTTCTGACTTTACCACTACTATAAGACCTTGAGCTAGGTGACACTTAGTTCCTCAAAGAGTCGGTTTCTTTATACATGTGTCCTATTGTCTGGTACCTCTAGCTCTGGGTTAACAGACTTGATTCAATCTTAAGGAGCAAAAATTTTCACAGATTAATCTTTGTCATCAATTCACTGATGCATTTCTTTATATCAGATCAAGCCAGATGTCACAAAGTCAAAATAAAAACTTAAAGTAGAATGGCATAGAAATAAAAAGGAATTTTAACCAACACCTATTCTCAAATTGCTGCCACACCTAACTAGCTGCAGGGTGGGCCTATCAGTTCCTAATTTACCCACTCTGTCTATGAAATACAATAGATGACAGATAAATAAGTTCCCTCATGATCGTATGTCACAATCTAAGCAATATGTGCTATTATTTTACCCATTTTCAGATGAGGAAACTGAGGCAAGTTGACTTGCCTAGAGTCACACAGTTAGTTCCTGAATGATATGACTCCTTTTGTGGAAATGCTGGCTAGAAATCACTGGGATTCTCACAGGAACCACAAGCATCTTCTAATCACAACTCTCCCATTACTACTATGTCTCTCCCATCTCTATACAGAGACACCCACATTTCTCCAGAAAAAATATCTTGTTATCCCCCAAGATGTATTTCTTTTAAATGATTTGCACAACAAATATGGCTACCCAAGAGAACAAATTTCATCACTCTATGGATTCCACACACAAGCTCCTAGGAATCATAATCCAAAGAAAAAATAGGACCATGTAGAAAAACATAATCATATATCTGTTAAATATTTGTACTTTCTGTCTCACAAAGTTCTTGTGAGGATCAAGTGAGATAATGGTTATAAAGGTGATTTGAAGTCATTATACTACATAAATGTTGATATTAACTATCTTTTATGCTGATAATTGTTATAGTCTGAGTTGTTTTGAAAAACAAAAGGGAAAATATAATAATTTCCACATAGATACAGTAAATAATTAGAACAGGCCTCTGCTACTGAAGAATAGGACTAATTTTTTTTTTTGATGGAACCTTTGATTTCTTCAGTAGAGGGAGCTCGCATATGAGAAAGTTCCCTCTACAAATGGAAAATGGCACATTGTCTGAAATTATAGTTTGAGAAAGTTGCTTGGAGTATTAAAAAGTTAAATGCCTTGCCCAGGCTTAAACAATGAAGATATAGTAGAGATGGGACATGAATACATGTCTTCCTTACTCTGAGGCCAGCTTTCTATTCCCTCTGTTTTACTGCTTCCTACAAACTAATCCCTTCTTTAAAACATAACCAACTAGTATTACTAGTTGTAATGTGTAGCTTTTTCACTGAAGGGAAATTATTTTTAACTCTGTTTCATGTAAATTCATGTCATGTTAAGGTCTAGTGAGGATGATCAGCAAAACATGGTCAACTTGAGATTAAAGGAAGGAGACCACTTAGAGAACTTAGATTGTATTTTCTAATACTCATGAGAGAATAAAAATACCTGTTCATACCTTATTGATGATTAGTGATTCAATCACAGTAGTTAAGTGGATTTGAATGGTTCAAGGTATTGACATGAATCTTGAGAGTGGAGTAACATAATTTTATTCTATATCCCTATCCTCTCCAACAAGACACAGCAAATGACACTTTTAAATGATTAGTATTTATAGAGAGCTTTAAGGTTTGCAAAGCACTTTATAAATATTATCTCATTTTTCTGAGAAATAGATGCTAATGTTATAGATGAGAAAACTAAAAATTATTATAGATAAAAAAACTCATTTTTCCTGAGAAATGGATGCTATCAGTATAGATGAGAAAACTATTGTTATAAATGAGGAAAATAATTAATTTTAGTCCAAGATCACAAAACTCGTAAGTATCTGAGACAAATTTGAATTTAAGTCTTCATGGATACAGGTTCCTCACTCAATCCACTGCTCTATCTAGTTGAGAAAAAAATGTTAGAGTTATAACTCTCATCCACATAGCCTAAATCTTTCACTACATTGTGCTGGAAAGGATAAAGTTATGTGAGTTAGACACCCAGAGTGGGGAGTGAGAATTCTCCAGACAATTGCAAATTCTTGAGTAATTTTGGGATTCAATCTTCTAGAAAGATAAGATGGGATTCCTGGGTGTCACCAACCTCTTGGATAGTTATTTAAATGTTGCAGGTGCAATGAGAAAAGGAAATTGTCCTCCTAGTAGCTCTAATTCCTTTTTCTAGGAAGAAAATTAAAACTTTTAGAGCAGTAATGTTAAACTGAACACCTGTTTCACCCTAAAGTGAAAATAGAACTCACAGAGAAAATAAGGAGAATGGTTTTTCTATAACTCATTTGAACTGTTTTTTTTAAATTTTATATAAGGTAAAATAAATGAATTATTACCTTACTTTCACAGACTTCTTAAATCTCCATTTTCTGGTATAGGCTTAATTCTCTCTCTTTTTCTGGAGCTCAGTGACTCTCTTGCTAATTCTGCTTGACCCCATTTAGAAGATCAGTGCAAAGGAATACCTCTTATGTTTCCTGTCCACATATTTTCCAAACATGTGTGTCCTCCATATTCTTTGGCTACCTGTATTCTCTGCATGTGCATCCTAGGAAAGCATGCTCCATTGTGAATGGCTAAGAATCTTTTTTGTCACTTTATTTCCTCTGCTATTTGGATAAATGTCTTTTTCAAACAAAAAAAGTGTTCTCTGGTTTCTAGTAAAAATAAAAACTGAAAGAGGATTCTGGGAAGATGACCGAGCAAGTTTATAAATTTCAAACTCTTCAGATTTTTCCAAAAAATAGAACAAACTTCTGCCTCAGGGAGAACATATACTATTGAAAAATCAAGAAGACTCGGGACAAAACAGGGGTCCTCCTAATACAACCCAAGAAGATCCAAAGAAAGACACAGGGGATTAAGCTGAGTGAGGTGCAAAAACTTCCAAGCTATCTCCATAGAAACACCAGGTAGGTGATCTGAAACTAGTTGGGTTTGGTTGGAGTCTCAGCAGGAACCACAGAAACTTTCACCTCCTGGATGGTTTGTAGAGTCAGGGGTCTGAGACTGTAGTACTGATTAGGAATCCCAGGCTTAGCTGAGCTGTTGAAATGTGACCCTGGGAGAGAAGAAACCAGCAACACTGTGAGTTCAGAAGCAGGGAGGCAGGGGCACTCCTGGCTGTGGATACTTGCAGGAAGGGGGAGTTCTTGGTTTGGGGTTCTTCTTTAGAGGAGAGAGCTGAAGTAAAACCACTACCATTCCCCCCCAGAATTAGAGGTGCTTACACTAATAACTCTTATTTAAAAAAATGAATCAGCAAAGAAGAAAGAACTCCACCATAGAAGCATAGTATGGGAACAGGGAAGACTGGGATTCATCTTCAGAGGAGGACACTGAAGTAAAAAAAAAAAAAAGCTTCTACCCCAAAGAGTAAGGCAAAATGGCTCCCTGCTCAGAGAGAATTTATAGAATTCAAAAAACAATTTAAAACTCAAGTGAGAGACATTGAGGAAAAATTTTTAAATTAAAAATTAAAAATCATTCCTGAAAAACAAGAAGATTATGGGGCAGGTGGAGTTAAATAACTAGAAAAAGAGATTCTCAAAGACAAAAAAAAATAACTCTGAAAATTAGAATTTGGCAAAGGGAAGCCAGTGAAACTATGAGACCAAGAAATAACAAAACATTATAAAGAATGAAAAAAAAAATACAACAGAATGTGAAACATCAGAAAAATGACAGATTTGAAGAACAGATCAAGAAGAGAAAATATAAGAAAATATAATTCAATTATTTGAAAGTTGCGACCAAAAATAAAAACCTTCACACAATAATGCAAGAAATAATCCAAGAAAATTGTCTTGGAGTGATAGAACATGAGGGGAAAGTAGAAATAGAAAAAATCCACAGATTAGCACCTCAATGAGATCCCTTGTGGAAAACACATAGGAACATTTCAAAATTTTGAAATTTCGAAACCCCCAGATTAAAAAAAAAAATTGCAAGAAACAAGAAAAAAACAATTTGAATATGCTAGAGCTATAGTTAGAATTATATAGAACTTATCAGCAGCCACAATAAAAAATCAAAGGTCCTGGAATCATATCTATTGACAATCAAAAGAACTAGGCCTATAGGCAAAAACATCATATCCAGCAAACTTATCTATAATATTGAACAAGGAAAAAGATGGACTTTCAATAAACTTGCAGATTTTCAGGACTTTCCATTAACCAAACCCTAATTTAATAGAAAATTTAATATAAAAGAACCAATACCAAAGACCAATTTCAAAGAACTCAGCATGGACAAGTTGTTTATGTTTTTTAACATAGAAAATGTATGCCATATGTTTAAGATTGACATTAACAATAGGGCATCTCAAAAGAAAGATTGGGGCATAATTAAGATAAAAATAGTAATTATATCATATAAATGAGGTGTGGAAGAAGAATAGACACAGATGCATGGGGGGGAGGGCTCTTAGTTCTGAAAACCTACTCACATCAGTTACCAGTTAAAGAGGCAACACTACATATATACCATGAAGGATATAGCACCCTCCAAAATCTATAAAGAAATATGGGGAAAGGGATGGGTGCATTGGAAGCAAAGGGTGAGGGAAGAAGACAAGGGAGGGATTCATAGGTAGGGGAAGGTTAAGTAACAGGAAAACAAATTAGGAGCAGCATTAAAACAAAAAGTCAGCAGGAATAGGAAAGATATGTGTGGGGATGTGTGGGAATGTGTATGTGTGAGGATGTATGTATATGTATATATCTACATATGTATACATAAATATATCCTTTCTTAACTATAGATAGACTGCTTAGGGATGGTAGGGGGATGAAAGGGGAGAAGAATATAGTTTTTAAAAAGGTAAGCAATAGAGAACAAAGGAACAATTTACAAAGAAGTAAAGAAAATATGGACATTTATGAATTTAATTTCTTCTATTAATATATATATATACTTTCTTGATCTGGTAGTTTGTTGATATATATTTGGAATCATCCCTGATGTTCTGCTGGGAACATGACAATGTTCTATTTTTTGTTTCATTTTGTTTCATATTCCTTTTCTATTTTTCTTTTTTATTCACATTCTGTTTTTTTAATAAAATGTTTTTATTTAAAAAAAAAGTAAAAACTGTGGTGGTAGATAGTGTTTTCATGAGCTATGGTTTTGAATGAGTACTCACCCATACATACACTTGGGCTAGCTTTTCTGGGTCCACTTATATGGGATGAGAGCTTTGTAATAAACTAAAAAGAAAAGTCAATATATTACTTTCCTTCATAAATACTATCCTTGAGGGAGGTAAACATGAAGAGATAAAAAGCAAAATCAATAATTTAAAGAGCCAAGGAGAAATTGAATGTGGAAGCTGTCAAAATGTCAAAATATTTTTTTCTATTTGTTTTCTATGATTCTTGGGAATGAGCTCTAGAAAAGACAAAGAGATTACAATTTCATTTTTTAAAAAATGAATTCAGGAATATATTTGGCATTATGCTATACAAGCCTGAGAAAATAAGAGGAGCAAAAGAGGCTACAATAATAAAGATTTCCTACAAAAATAAAGTTTTTTCTGATCTATCTCTCTAGTGCAAGGAAAAGCAGACCCTGTATTACTGAAAGAAAGAATGGGAAGGAATTTGGAAGAAGCTGCTGATGCTGTCAAAAGCAGGGCATTGTTAGAGCATCAGACTTGTTTTCAATTGGTAGGTAGCCAAGAGAAAGGGCTTTGGAATATCCTTCCCAATTCTGAAACAGATAAAATATAAGAGCAAGGAAGGATATTAGCAAATATCCTAAATTGAACAGAAAAATGTTAAATATTTTTGTGCAGGTAAGCAATAGGTACCTTGGCAACACAGAAGTTATAAGAAGATCTAGATTTTAAAAGGACCAATAGAATTAGGAGGGGAAGAATGTTCTAGTTCAGTTGCAGAAGCCTGTGGATCCAAAGCAGCACATTCTATGAATAATATGGGCAGGTCTATACTGATTTCTTTCTTGCTTGTTCCTTGAATACAATTCAAGGTTGATTTTTTTTTTTTTTTTTTTTGCTGAGGCAATTGAGACTTGTCCAGAGTCACACAGCTAGGCAGTGTTAAGTGTCTGAGGTCAAATTTGAGCTCAGGTCCTCTTGACTTCAGGGCTGGTGCTCTATCCACTAAACTAATTAGCTGCCCCTCAAGGTTGATTTGAAGAGTACGTAGTTCAAATTAATCCTACACAGCATGGATTATGATTACCTTGGAAATGATCTTTTTCCTAGGTTTTTATGGAAAGTTTTACTAAAATATAAAGAATATGGATATTAGAAAATATAGAAACATGAAATTTTTCAGAAAATATAAACTATGAATTTCAGGCCAGCATACACTTTGTATTAAATGTCTTAATTGTTTCTCCTGATCATTGTGTCACTAACTGAAGTAAAATATACATACATACATATATATATATATATACATATATATGTATTGGGTAAGATGGAGGGGAAATATGCCTTGATTTAAGTAAATCTAGTATATTAGTATAGGAGACAGCCTTGCCAAAAAAAATTAGGGAAACTAATCATTTTTTTAAATGACTATAGGATGTTTAATAGCAAGCTTGAAAGTTACATTTAAAATCTTATTCCATTAGCAAAAAAAAATCTAATTTACACAGAACTTATCACTAGTCTTACCCTTCTCAGAACTCTTATTAAATTGATATATACCTAAGCATTTAGCTCTTATCACATTATTATATAGAAACATATCATTTCTGTGTCATGGTAACAGCAATTAAGAAGATCTATGTTCACAAAGCAAGTTTATTTTTCCAAATACTAAAACTTATATTTAACTGTTTGAGAATTGTTCTTCAAATAAAACCACAATATTTATTAGCTATAAGACTCTGAGCAAGTTGCTTAATCTCTCCAAGCTTAATTTTCCTAATTTTAGAATGGGAATGAAAATGCTCATATTGCCTAAGGTAGGGCTTCTTAAACTTTTCCAACTCACAACCCTTTTTCACCTAAAAAAAACTTTTACATGATCCTAGGCATATAGGGATATAAAATAGACACACAAATCAAACATTTACTACCAATAAATCATAATTTCATGACCCCCCCATATTCACTTACTAGATCCAATATATATTCACAAACCACAGTTTAAGAAGCTGGGGCTATGCACAGGTTTGATAAAGTGAGTGAGAGAAATTTATTGCTAATAAGATACACATGTGGCAATATAGTAAGGCCATTGGGAATGATGACTCTACCCTCTAGACTTAACTATTGTTCTTGCTTAGATTCATGTAGATAGCAAACACAAAGAATTTGGGGGCTAGAAAAGTAATTCATAGTGTTGAGCCCACATAATTCTGAGGATTCTATAGAAAGTTCCATTTAGTCTGGAGACTAAGATTCTCAGGAGAAATTTGGCAGAAAGCTAAGTGGACTTTCCAGTCTTAAAGCAAGTGATCAGCAAGTTGAAGTGAAAAAATATATAATTAAATATGAAAGTATTATTTATATAGGGCTGTACAAAAAGCTTGGCATCTGGGACAAAGAATCTCATGCAATAAAAGAAAAGCCCCTTCTGGCCAAGGATTGCCTGTCTTATGGGGGTTAAAAACATCGAATTTTGGTTTTTTTTTCTGATCTGACAACTAGATGTGTTAGACAATGAAAGACTACATGAAACATTCATATGCCTAGTAGAAACTATTAGCCCGACAGAAACTATACATCTAGCATAGAATAGATGCTACATAAAACAAGAAGGAAGTGGGACATGAGACAGAAAAAAAAAGATTCACATGAATTTCTATAAGAAAGACAAAATGTGTTTTTAAAATGGTATTTGTCCTTGACCTATCTGGACAGATTTTGACAAGAGATTACAAATCATCAAAGGGAAGGGGGAAAATTAGAGAAACATGCCTTCTACTGTTTCCAAGCTAAGTAGGACAATTTAAATCAAGTTAATATGTGCATTAAGTGCCCTTTAGGATAGGAGAGATATGACACATACACAGATAAATATAATTCAAGGTAAAGAATGATGAAAGGAAAAGACATATCCAGGCAAAGTGCTCTATGAATGTTTGAGGAAAAAGAGCACACTTTGAAGCAAAGTGATTTGCCTAAAGCACATGTGACTCTGTTTTACTCTAATCTCTAATCACTCTCTATCACTTCTAATTTCAGATATAAACTCTTCTGTTTGGCCTTCAAAACCCTTCACAATCTGGTTTTAATTTACTTCACCTTTTATAACACTCCATTTCCTATGTGTACCTTTGCACTGTTTATCCCCATTTCTAGAATTCCAAACTTCAAAACTCAATCGATGTCACTTCTAGTGCTTCCCTGTCCCCCATTGTCCCTCCACTTATGTACTTGATTCTATCTTCTTCATCATGGTCTGAAAATTCACCACTCAAGAAATATAGTGGAAAAATCATTGGCTCTAGATTGGTTCAAATTCCTTACTTAGATAATGATACAACATTGGGCAAGTCACTTAATTTCCAATAGCCTTAATTTTCTCATTTCTAAAGAGAAAAGATTGGATTAGATGGCCTGTGAGGTCACTTCCAGCTCAAGATCTATGATCAAGATTTATCTCTTGCACCTTCAATTGTTCCCTTTCCACAGGCTCCTTCACCCCGACTACAAACTTACTCAGCTTTGCACTACCATTAAAATAAAATTAATAATCTTCTTTCTACCTTGTCAGTCCCTTAAGCTGCTATCCAATTTCTGCACCCTTCCCTGATGTTTCTAAAAAGAGTAATTTAAAATTTCAACTTCCCTTTTCTCACCACCTACTCATAATTCCATAGAAATTGCTTTTTCAAAAGTCACTAATGATTTCCTAATCCTTAAATCTCATGGCCCTTTCTTAATTCTCATCTGCCTTGACCTCTGTGTAGCATTTAGCACTCTTGGTCATTTCCTGTCTTTCAGATACTTCATATTCTTTCACCTTCCTTAGCATTTCATTCACTTCTCTCCCTACTTCAATAACTACCCCTTTTCTTTTTCTTTCACTGTCTCTATTTGCTCCTTAATGAGCTTGAAATGTGGGTACTGCCCAAGGCTCTCTCTTTAGTTCTCTTCTTTCTTCCTTCTCTCTTCATTAATAATTTTTCCCAATCTTAGTTTTGATAATCATCTTTACATTAATAATTACCAAATCTATATGTTCAGACCTGATCTCTCCTGATCACTAAACATTCATAGAAAACTGACAAAGGATTATATTTAGTTGGTGATATTTCAAAAATTCCAAATTCAATACATTCAAAATTGTCTCATCATATTTCCTCAAAACCTACAATTTCCCTTAAATTCCAATTTTCTCCCAATAGTGGCCCACTTCTCTTGGTCATCTGTACTTGTCCCCTTAGTCAGTCACCTTTGACTTTTCCATTTTAGTCCATCATAGCTAATTAGATGCTGAATGCTGTTGTTTCTACCTTCATAAAGTCTTCTTTTTTGTTCCAGTTATTACCACTGTTATCAAGACTCTTCTTACCCTCCCAGGATTATTCAAATTTCTCCCAAAATTGTTTATTTTTGGAATATATTAGCCAAATAATAGGGCATTTCATTGGCAATTTTGTATAATCTGTTAAACCTTCCTAACACTACTAAGAGATGAAGATAGTACAGAAGAAATAAGCATTTATTAAGTGTCTATTATATGCCAGTCACTGGGCTAAACACTTTACAAATATTATCTCATTTGGTAAAAAGATAAGAAAAGGACTTGCAACTTATTGATGATGAGGAACCCCTAAGCAAGAAATTCCTTTCACCAGTGTAGTTAGGAATCTTCTCTGAAACATACAAACTTAAGAGTATGCTGAGCATTGAGAGATTCATTAACTCACCCAAGGATATACAGTCATTATATATTAGAAGCAGGGCTTAAATCCAGATCTTCCTAACTTCAAGGCTCTCCTGTCTCTGTCTAATTTCTTCCTATCTTTATCTCTGTCTCTGTCTCTCTGTTTCTTTCTCCCTATCTCTCTCTGTCTCTATCTCTTTCTCCCTATCTCTCTCTGTCTCTGTCTCTTTCTCCCTATCTCTCTTTTTCTCTTTCTTCCTATCTCTCTCTGTCTCTGTAGCTTTCTTCCTATATCTCTTTGTCTCTCATTCTCTTTGTCTCTGTGTCTCTCACAGTCTTTGTTTCTTCCTCCCTCTTTCTGTCTTTCTTTCTCTCCATCTCTGTCTCTTTGTCTCTGTCTCTCTGTCTCTGTCCCTCTGTCTCTGTCTCTCTGTCTCTGTCTCTCTGTGTCTCTGTCTCTCTGTCTCTGTGTGTGTGTGTCTCTCTTTGTCTCTCTGACTCTATCTCTTTCTCTTTTTCCCTATCTCTCTCTGTCTCTGTCTCACTGTCTGTATGTCTCCTTTCCCTGACTCACTATGCCATAGTAATAGCAATAACTAAAACTCCCCTCTTCCCTCAAACAATAGTCATATAGCATAATTTCAAGCCATTTACTATCTGTAATCTCCAGATATTAAAATCAGGAGTATCTTGACATTGGCTTTATCCTATCTTGGGATCCTGCATTCAAGAAACCACAAATACATAAATATCTCCTGGAAAGAGACAGAGAGACAGAAAGAGGAAGAGAGACAGAGAGACAGAGAAACAGAGAGACAGAAATGGAAAGAGAGACAGAGAGAGACAGAGACAGATAGACAGAAACAGATAGAGATAAAGACAAAGACAGATAGAGACAGAAACAGAGAGAGAAAGACAGAGAGACAGAGGCAGTGAGAGAAAATATTTACCATGCCTATAGGACTAAAAGAATATTGATTTTGTTTGTTTTTTACTGGACCACAAGTTCAATAAATAAATAAATAAAACTCAACACTTTGATATGATAACCAAAGAAATGTAATATAATCTTAGGCTGCATAATATCTAGTACTAGGGAGGAAATGTGCGGCTTTTCTTGGCATTAGTCAGACCACATTTGGAGTATTAGTCTTAATTCCAGATGCCACACTTTAGGAAAGACACTGATAAACTCAAAAGTATTCAGAGGAGGAAAGCAATGATATAAAGAGCCTTGAGATCAGGTCACATGACAATCAATTGAACAAAATGGAGTTATTTCACTAGAAGAAATGATTAGAAGTGGCAAATGAGCTCTCTCCTGGCCATAGAAGGGATGCTATGTGGTAGAATGAATAGGCTTATTCTTCTTTGTCCTGAAGAATAGAATTAGGTAGGGACAATTGGTTAATTTAAAAGAGTAACTGTAAACTTAATTTGCGGGAATATGTATTAATAGGGAGGTGGATAAGTTCCCTCTTAATGGAGATATTCAAACAAATGAAAATAAAATGTCTAGTACATTGTAAAGGAGTGTCTTTTCAGATATGACCTTGAAGAGATCCTTGATCCCCCAGGACCTTAACAAACTTAAGACACTGTGATTTAAAGGCTCCAAGATTTAATTTCTGTAAGCATTAACTCCACCCCTACCAATCATATCCCCACTACAGCATTATAAATGGTTTGAGTATTTCTGCGGCCAAAAAAAATCTTCTCCCAACAACCAACCCTGTAAGATGCTTCTCCAACTTAATTACACTGAACCTGGAATGACAAAAAAATATAGTTCATACCAGACCCATATTTTAAATGTTTCCAGGGTAGCAAGTCTTTCAGAATATCCCTTGTGCTGTTACAGCATTCAAGAATTCAGGATCATTTTTATAAAACAATGAGGCATCAGACTAGAATTCTACTGAAAAGAACTGTTAATTTCTTCCCATACCTTACTATGTAGCCCCAGTGCCTGACACATAGTAGCCACTTAATAGCCGCTTATTGAAAACTGATACTTATTTCTAATTATCATGTGTTTCATTTTCTGTGTACATGTTATAGCTCTTTTCCCCTAACATCTCTAGGAAAATTCAAGGTCCATAAAAACAAACATTGTTTTATTTTTGTCTTTGCACCTCCAGAAGCTAGCAGTATTGGTTTACATAGAATATGTTTGTGAAATTGAATTGAATTTGGTGGAAATTCTAATTCAAAGACAAAGATACCAACTAGCTATCTTGTTGGACAAGTCATTTAACCACTTGTGCCTTACCTTCCTCATTTGTAAAATGAGAGGACTGAATACATTATTCTCCAAGTTCCCTTCCAACTCTAAATACATGATCCTATGGTCTATGATAATGGTCCAAATAGCCTATTCAATGGAAAAGTTTAGTTTTACTAAAAAAATAAAATAAAAAAAAAACTTTAACTATCAGGTCACATTGCAACAAGGAGAAGAAAATTATATTTTTGAGATGTTTCAGTGAGCCTTTTGAGTCTCAATTATGAGCTAGAAGAGATCCACAAAGACACATAAAGAGCAGAATAATAATAATAATAATAATGTTAACTATTAAAAATAACGTCCAAAGGGACAAAATAACAAGAGTACCTCCAAATCCAAGATCTCAGATGTAGAAAGAAAATCCTATGTAGAGTAGTTGAAAGAAACTCCTGCTTTAACTAGTTGTCTTCAAAAAAATAAAGAAGGTTCCATGAGGTCACAAAAGTACTCCCAGGTTCCATATCTCATGTCCACACCAGATTATATAATAAGTTGATACAAATAAAACCCATTTCAGTTTTATATTATTTTTCTTAGTTATACATAAACAAAAAATTGACATTTTTTTTAAATTTTGCATTCCATCTTCTCTCCCTTTCTTCAGTACCTTCTGTACCCATTGAGAAGACAAGCAATTTTATATAGATTATGTTTAATTATGTTAAACATTTCCATATTAACAAAAAAAATGCTTGTCAGAAAAAAACAAGAATAATAAGAAATTTTTAAGTTATGTTTCAATATACCCAAAAGGCTATCAAACTTGATTCAGCAGTGTCTCTACTGGACCTGTATCCCAAAGAGATCATAAAAAAGGGAAAAGAACCTACATGTGCAAAAGTGTTAGTAGCAGCCTTTTTTGTAGTGGCAAGGAACTGGAAACTAAGTGGATGGCCATCAGTTGGGGGATGGCTGAATAAGATATAGTATATGAAGGTTATGGAATGGTATTGATCTATAACAAACAATTAGCAGGATATTTTCAGAAAAGCCTGGGGAGACTTGTAGGAACTGATACTAAGTGAAATGAGTGTAACCAAGAGAACATTGTGCACAGCAACAACAGGATTATGCAATAATCAGTTCTGATGGACATGGATCTTTTCAGCAATGAGGTGATTCAAGTAAATTCCAATAGACTTGTCATGGGAGAGCTATCTGCATCCAGAGAGAGGACTGTTGGCACTGAATGTAGATCACAACATAGTGTTTTCATCTTTTTCTTGGTGTTTGCTTGCTTTTTGTTTTCTTTCTGATTTTTTAATCTGATTTTTCTCGTGCAGCATAAGTATGAAAACATGTATAGAAGAATTATACATGTTTAACATATATTCAATTATTTGCTGTCTAGGAAAGATAGTGGGGGAAATGGAGGGAGAAAAATTTGGAGCACAGGGTTTTGCTAGAATGAATGTTAAAAACTATCTTTGCATATATTTTAAAAATAAAAAGCTATTGCTTTTTTAAAATGTTTCAAGCTGCATTCAGACTCTGTCAGATCTTTCTCTGGAGATGGATATCAATTTTCATTATAAATCCTTCAAAATTGTCTTGAATTATTGTATTGGTGAGAATAGCTAAGTCATTCACGTTTTATCATCACACAATACTGCCAATACTGTGGACAGTGCTTCCTGGTCTTTTCATTTCACTTTGCATCAGTTCATGTAAGCTTTCCAGGTTTTTTCCTGAAAGTATTCTGCTCCTCATTTCTTATAGCACAGTAGCATTCCATGACAATAACATACTACAACTTGTTGAGCCATTCCCCAATAGATGGGTACCTATTAATTCTTTGCCAACACACAAAAAAAATTATTATTTTTTGTATATATGGGTCCTTTTTCTTTTTTTCTTTGATCTCTTTGGGATACAGAATTAGTAGTATTATTGTTGGGTCAAAAGGTATGCACAGTTTTATAGCACTTTGACCATAGTTTTAAATTGCTCTGCAGAATGGTTTAATCAGTTTACAACTGTACCAACCATGCATTGGTGTCTTTATTTTTCCACATCTTCTTCAACATTTGCCATTTTCCTTTTCTGTCATATTAGTTAATTTGTTAGGTATAAGATGGTACCTCACAATTGTTTTAATTTGTGATTCTCTAATCAACAATGATTTGAAGTATTTTGTCATATGACTATAGATAGCTTTATTTCTTCTTCTGAAAATGGCCTGTTCATATCTTTTGACCACTTCTCAAATGAAGGATGATTTATGTTCTTATAAATTTGATTCAGTTCTCTCTCTATATATATATACACCTTTATCAGAGAAACTTGCTGCAAAATTTTTTCCAGTTTCCTGCTTTCCTTCTTGGCTACATTAGTTTTGTTAATGCAAAAAGTTTTTAATTTGATGTAATAAAAATCATAAACTTATTTCAAGTCTTCATTATCTCTCATTTTTTGGAGAAGACTTCTATATCCAATCCATCTTTTGCACCACTGCCAGATTAATTTTCGACAGTTAATATATACTACTAGGCATGTATCCAGAGGAGGGTAAGAAGAAAATCACTTATGTGCTCCAAAATATTTAGAATAGCATTTTTATGGTAGCAAAAATAAATAGAAACAAAATAGATGCCCACTGATTGGATAGCAGTTAAATAAGTTGTGGCATACGAATATAATGTAATATTACTCTACAGTAAGGTCTTAATACATGCTTATTAAACTGAAATTCACAAAATCTGGCCAAGTTTTTCAATGTTCACACCCAGCCATTTTGATGTTTTGACTCCATCTCATGCTCAGCCTACTCACGCACAAATAGAAACTATCCTATGTATTCCAACCAGTTAAAAGGTTGAAGGGTAAAATATTAATTCCTCCCTCTTTCACAGAACCTGACATCTTGACAGCACCACACAGACACTCATTGCCAAGGATTGTAAGTATCTCTAATTTGCATACAATGAAACAAATACTGGAATTAAAGAAGACCAGAGTACTAAAAACTAAAATAGCCATCACCCTGCACCATGTCCAAAGAAGAGACAGCTGTCTATCAATCTATCCTTGTGCAAAGGTCTTTAGGTCCCTTGGGTTGACCAAAGCATTATCTGAGGATCTGAGGTTTATAATCACTCTGTATGAGGTAAAAGGTTGGTTTCCTGGGCGTCTTTCAGTCCAGAATCTCCCAGATGATCAAGGGCCTTAGAAATTATGAGAAGAACAGGGGCCATAGAAGTGCTTTCTCCCTCTAGAAATCAAATGATCATAGATTTAGAGTGAGTAGAAATTTGAGAAGGCTACTAAATACAACCTTCTCAATTTACTGATGGGGATACTGAAGCATAGAAAGGATAAATACGTTTGCAAAGCAGGATTTGACTCCAAGTCTTCCTGACTCCAAATTCACCGCCCTATTCATAAAGCCATGCCAGAATCACTAACTTCCCTCAGAAGTATACTTTGGGTGGATATTGCCCTCCAGTAAGTCAGTAAACCTGACCAATTCCAAAGGTATTTTACACTGGAGGAAGTTTTTATTGTCATAAGAACCTCCTGGAAGGGAGTCTGGTAAATTCTTCCCCTTTAAGTCAGCTAAGTGGTACAGTGGAGAGAGTTCTGCATCTAAAATTCAAGATAAATTCAAATTCAAATTCAGATGCGTAGCAGCAATATAATCCTACTACACTTCTTTTGCCTCAGTTTCTTCATTTGATCATGGAGAGCATATTAGCACCTTTCCTACATAATTGTGGTAAGAAACATAGAAGATAACTTTAAAGCATTTAGCAGAGAGCTTGGCATGTAGTAAGTGATATATAAATGTTAGTTATTATATTTATTATTCATGAGCCATGAAATGCTCTTTCCTACCTCAATTCTGCTTCATGAAATTCCCAGATCTCTTTAATGTTCCTCAGTTCAAGTGCCTCTTCCTTCAAAGCCCTTGCCTGATTTCTCCCTGTTGTTAATTCCCCTTCTCCCAATAACTTATATTATATATATATATATGCATTTACTTATCTGTGAACCTGTTATATCCCCCCAAGTAAACATAAGTTATTTGAAGGCAGAAACTAAACATCATCCCTTTGAATTCCCATCTTCATTGCCTAGCACAGAACCTATGATATAGTAGATACATAATACATGTAGATCAACTGATGGATTCATTGATTATAGGCCAAATGTCTTTCTGAAAACAAAGGTAGTTTGCTCAATGCTACCTGCCAGGATACTATCACCAAAAGGATACCCAATTGTTATAGTACCATGTAAACAAACTGAGAATAAGACCTGGATCTCTGTCTTCCCATTCTTTTCTTTAATTATTGTTGAGGAAAGAAGAAAATGTTTTCTACTCTTTTGAAGATGTCTAAAGCAAACTAAATCATCACTGAGATCCTTTTTGACAGAAATGAAATCACTGTAAATACCCTTTCAAGCTCAGAGTGATTTATTCTATTCAAAATCCAAGTCATTCTAGTCAGTGGCTCTGGTCACTTCTAGCAGTCAGGAAAGTTACAGCTAAATCACAGCACAATGCTCAGGAGGGCATTAGTTTCTTTCACTGCTTTTCTCAGAGATTATTTTTAATCCAGTGCAGGAAATGTTCTCTACCTTCAAAATTGAATAGGCATCTCTCCCCTTCCTTCCCTCCTATAGACAAGCTACAAAGCAAGGTAGGTGAATGTTCCTGTAAATTGGCTTTTCCTATGAATCGTTGTTGTCTGTTCTTCATTCTCAAAGCGAATCATGACTTCAGGGAGGGGATGCCATGACATGCAAGTGAATTGGATTTAAATGGGGGAGGGCTGGGCAAGGTCACCTGCCTCACTTTACCCTCCAGAGTCATTTGGGTCCGATTGCCAGATATAGATCAGAACGACTGAAGATGTTACAGACACTGTGGCTATCAGATGACAAATTCTGCTTCTATAAAAAGTCAGAGGCTTCTGAAATGAACATTCCAAAGCTGAGTATGTTCTTCAAACCCCATCTTGTGGCTAAATCGAGATGATGCAATTAAATTCAACCTCTTCTCCCTGGTTGTTTCCCCAGTGAAAACTGTAAAAGCTCAGGTTATAAAGCTTTCGTTTTTTCTGTACTTTGTGGCAAACTATAGTGGCATCTTCACAAAGAAATGGCCGTAGGTTAATAAATAGCATTTAAGTTCTATCCTGACATTAAGGGAAAGCAAACAATTAATAGTTTGCTATTTTTCACTTGGTTCAAATACTTCATGATTCCTTTTGAGGTTTTCTTGGCAAAAATACTGAAATGCTTTGACATTTCCTTCTCATTATACAGATGAGGAACCGAGACAAATAGGGTTTAAGTGACTTGCCCAGAATCATACAGCTAGTATCTGAGGTCAAATTTGAACTGAGGAAGAGTAGTCTTTCTGACTGTAGGCCCAGTCCTTTATCTACTTTGCCACATACCTGCCTTAAATAAGAGCTACTATTAACAGCATTGCATTAATACTAAGATTAATAGTATGATTAATATCAATTATTAATATAGTTTATAATTATGAATAATTAAATTTATATGAAAACTTGTATATTTGGAAGCAATACGGCAAATTCTATATGACAGATTTATAGTTTCATGTGCAATCATCTTTTTTTATTGCTTTGTGTTATGGAAATGCTTGTTTTGTTCCCTAAGTTGAAAATAAAATAAATTTCTTTAAAAATAGTTATTAATATATAATGCTTTAAATGCATTTTATCTAATTGGAGCTTCAGTACAGCCTCTGAGGATGGTACTATTGGGTATCATGATGTTCAGATGAGGAAATTGAAGCTCAAAAAGATGAAATGATTTCCAGGGCCATGCCATAGCACTCATGATGTCAGCAAGATTTGAATCCAGTCCACTTCCAGTACTGTCCATTATATAATTTTATCTTCTCAAAAAATCAATCAGGAGGCAGTTCAGTCCTGATTGTGTTACAACTGAAGACAATTTTGCTAGTCTAGTTTTCTGTCTATTTTTGCAACAAAAAAATCATTTATTAAGGGAATATAATCTAGGAAGCCTCTCCCATGTAGGTCCCCAAATTGCACTTAATCTCATCTTTCAAATAGCCCTTTAAATCCTCCTTTTTTTCCTTTGAAAACCCATCATGGATTAATCAGAGAGAACATTTGTTGGTATTTTCTTGGTTCCCCATCTGACTCTTACAGCCTCACTTGCATCATTAGTGCATTTATAAGATGCACGTGACTCCACTGAAGATGTATGCTGATATCTTATTGTAGTATGAAGGTGATACTGGGTTCTTAAACACATACAGAGCAAAAACTCTGACAGTTCTATCTAGCTGGAAAATTTACTACATGAAACTCAAAATAATATAGAAAGAACTAGTATTTTATAATGATTTATTTAAGGTTTGCAAAGTATATCCAAATATCCCATTTTATCCTCACAACTCTGAGAAGTTCTATTATCATCCTCATTTTTCAGATCAGTTAACTGAGGCAGACATAGACTGAGTTGTCTAAGGTTATACAGTTAGTTAGAGTGTAAGATTTTTCTGTCCCTGGGCCTAGAATTTTTGTCCACTACACACTTAGCTTTCTGATACCTGATGATGAATTGTGTGACTGTTACATGAGGACTAGACAACACAATTTTCAAAAGGGCTCAAGATGCAAAAGGAGAAATATTTTGCTCGTGTCAATACTAAGATATCTACAAAGTGGGATTGCTATCAGTCATTAGAAGCAATTGATCAATCAATAAACATTTATTAAGTACCACTGAATACCACATAGATGAAATTATATATATCTTTGAACTATTAACATGCTGAAGAATATTATCAAACTAGAATAATAAAGGAATATTAGGAAATATATGAAAATTTCAAAAACAATAAATATCTGATTGGCTAAAAAAAGAATACATGCAACTTAGGTTATGTCTAACAACAAAATTATTACCAGAAGCGCCAATAGAAGTTATATATTTTCCTCTATAGAGTTTCAGAAATAGAATAATCTTTCACATGCAGATTAGGTATAAAGACAAGAAATTAACTATTCAGGCAAAGTGAATTTTTACAACCCTATCTAGCTTTATTATATGAAAGTTCTATAATATAATGGGTAATAAAACTACAGATAGCTGAACCGTATTCTTTCAAATCCTAAATAGAAATGCACCTCAGACTCAAAAAAAATGAAATACTCTAAGTAGTTGTATATATGTTTTATTTCTGCCAGTGTTATCTGTATGTGACAAGCCCACATTCAGACTAGTTGAAACGACTAGGTGGTTTTTTGGTCTCCCCTAAACCTCTCTCAAAGCTAAAGTTTCCACACCAGAGATGCTACACCTAAGACTGTTGATTGCCCCTATCTTTAGTGACAAAATGTAAAGGATCTTTAGATAAAAATTTTAAAAATGACTTACTAATCTCTCCTTTCACCATTACATCTTTCTCAGCTGGTGGAAATCACTCATCACTCCCTCAATTATGAAGAGTCCTTGTCTCTACAATTCAGATTATGCCTGTACAGACAAAGGGATGTAAAGTCTTGACAAAAATCCAGGCAATGTGATCCCCAAAATTGGTCAAACCAGAGAAATCAGTATGAAAATGGATTGGTGTTTTGGGGGTCAAGGGGTTAGCAGAGGGGATAAATCCTAAATTTGACCGTTGAGAATGTTCAAATCAATCATAAAATTGTGAAATCCCTTCCTTTCCTGTGAGCTGTGAAGACATTAAGTTCTTACATTCTTATGGCACAGCCTCAGGGTAACATTCTCAGTGCTTTTTGGAGCCAAAAAGATTCTTCCAGTATTATTGACACATGTCCCTTCCTCAGGCTAGAAATAATGAATTACATTTTTTAAGGCTACTTCTCTAGCCTTTCAAGGAAACCTTAAATAATTTTGAAGGAACTACTTTTATCTTCTTTTACTGTCTGTTTTAGCAGCTTTAATTAAATCATATGCTTATATCATGCTAATTTGCCAAACAATAAAAAGATCAGTTGTAGCTGATTAAAAAATACCAACATATTGGTGATTGTGGCATTAGTAATTATTCTCAAGTTCCAATTCATGTAAATGCTGTCTTTATTCCTCATTTCCCACATTGATATCATATATGTCTATTTATTTCATCTTTCTTTTAGAAGATCATTTTTTTCTTTTGCTAATATTAAGAAAACATTAGTTTTAAAAGACAGAATTATTTTTCTTTTAAATATGTAAATATATTAATTTGTGGAAATGCCATTTTTTACTCATCAAAGTAATCAACATTCTCTCATCTCCTTCCTTTAAATATGTAAGTATATGGATGTATTTCAGGTCAAATTTGGCTTGTAAACCTTAAAGTTAGAAGCAGTGCTCACATTTCAAATAGCAAAGAGCAAGTTTTCCTGATTATGTATAGAGTAGATTATGATTAATACTTAACACATAGTAAAGATCATCAATCTGAAAAATAAAGGTTTGTAGTACACTGGAAATCTCAGGTACAACTAAGAGAATTCATTTCAAACAAAATTTTAAGAGACTGTGCTCAGCACTGTGCTATGTTACAATATACTTAAGACTCTAAGAATTAAGATTACAATTTAATTTATTTATATGTTCTTCTCAATACCTTGCTTTGCATGTAATGGATGCTCAGTAATTATATGTTGAATTGAATTGTGAGGAATGAAAGAGAAATATTATAAACTATTCATTGTCTTTAAGAAACTTACAGCCTTAATAAGAGAAGAAAAAGAGATAAAAGGAATTAGAATAGGTAATGAAGAAACCAAATTATCACTCTTTGCAGATGACATGATGGTATACTTAGAAAACCCTAGAGACTCAACTAAAAAACTACTAGAAACAATTCACAACTTTAGTAAAGTTGCAGGATTCAAAATAAATCCATATAAATCATCATCATTCTTATATATTACCAACAAAGTTCAGCAGCAAAAGATACAAAAAGAAATTCCATTCAGAATAACGGATGATAGCATAAAATATTTGGGAATCTATCTGCCAAGAAAATGTCAGAAACTATACTAACTAAATTACAAAACATTTTCCACACAAATAAAATCAGACCTAGTCAATTGGAAAAACATTAAGTGCTCATGGGTAGGCCAAGCAAATATAGTAAAAATGACAATACTACCCAAACTAACTTACTTATTTAGCACCATACCAATCAAACTCCCAAGAAATTATTTTACAGACCTAGAAAAAATAGTAGCAAAGTTCATTTGGAAGAACAAAAAGTCAAGAATTTCAAGGGAATTAATGAAAAAAAAAGACAGATGAAGGTGGCCTTGCTGTACCAGATCTAAAACTATATTATAAAGCAGTGGTCATCAAAACCATTTGGTACTGGCTGAGAAATAGAGCAGTCGATCAGTGGCATAGGATAAGATATCAGGACAAGCTAGGCAATAATGTTAGCAATTTAGTGTTTGGTAAACCCAAAGACCCCAGCTTTTGGAATAAGTACTCACTATTCGGCAAAAACTGCTGAGAAAATTGAAAACTAGTGTGGAAGAAATTAAGGCTGGACCCACACCTAACACCGCACACCAAGATAAGATCTAAATGGGTTCATGATCTAGATATAAAGAGTGATATCATAACCAAATTAGAGGAACATAGGATGGTTTACCTCTCAGACCTGTGGAGATGGAATAAATTTATGTCCAAAGAAGATTTGGAACTCTTCACTGAACACCAGGTAGATAATTTTGATTATATTAAGTTAAAAAGTCTCTGTACAAACAAAACTAATGCAGACAAGATTAGGAGGGAAGCATCAAATTGGGAAATCATCTTTACATTTAAGGGTTCTGATAAAGGTCTCATCTCTAAGATACATAGAGAATTGTCTCATATTTATAAGAATTCAAGCCATTCCCCAAACGATAAATGGTCAAAGGATATGAACAGACAATTTTCAGATGATGAAATTAAAACTATTTATAATCATATGAAAAGGTGCTCCAAATCACTATTGATCAGAGAAATGCAAATTAAGACAACTCTGAGGTACCACTACACACCTGTCAGATTGGCTAAAATGACAGGAAAAGATAAAGATGAATGTTGGAGGGGATGTGGGAAGACTGGGACACTGATGCATTGTTGGTGGAGCTGTGAACAGATCCAACCATTCTGGAGAGCAATTTGGAGCTATGCTCAAAAAGTTATCAAACTGTGCATACCCTTTGACCCAGCAGTGTTTCTATTGGGCTTATATCCCAAAGAAATCATAAAAGAAGGAAAGGGCCCCACATGTGCAAGAATGTTTGTGGCAGCTCTTTTTGTAGTGGCTAGAAACTGGAAACTGAATGGATGCCCATCAATTGGAGAGTGGCTAAATAAATTATGGTATATGAATGTTATAGAATATTATTGCTCTGTCAGAAACGACCAGCAGGACGATTTCAGAGAGGCCTGGGGAGACTTGAATGAACTAATGCTCAGTGAAGTGAGCAGAACCAGGAGATCATTATTCACGGCAACAACAATACTATATGAGGATCAGTTCTAATGGACATGACTCTCTTCGACAATGAAATGCTTCAAACCAGTTCTAATTGTTCCGTGAAGAGAGCCATATACACCCAGAGAGAGGGATGTGAAATGTGGACCACAACATAACATTTTCATGTTCTCTATTGAGGTTTGTTTGCATTGTATTTCCTTTATCGGATTATTCTTTCTTGTAGATATGATTTCTCCTGCACAAAAAATGATGTAATAACTATATTCAATTTCTTAAGTATTCTAACATAATTATCATATAGTGGATATCCTGCCATCTAGGGGAGGGGTAGGGAGTAGGGGGGAAAAATTTGTAACAGAAAGCTTTGTAAGGGTTAATGTTTAGGAATTACCCATACATATGTTTTGCAAGTAAAAAGTATTAATAAAAAAAAAAGAAAAAAGAAACTTACAGCCTTGTTGGTGACATAAAACAAAAACCATTAGCTTTGCTTCCATTCAGTTATATTGAACAAATACTTAATAAGCACCACTGGATGCTAAGCTATGGAGATGAAAAATGCCAATCCCTATCCCCAAGGACCTTATAATGCAACAGAGGATAGGAAAGAATAAGACATATACACAAGGGAGTATTATGATATATGGCAGATAGAATGTGATAAGGGCAAAGAAGTCTAAGCCTGAATGTTGTAAGAACCAAATGTTATAAGAAATTTTGTGGAAGAAATTTCTTTAAGCTGGGGGAAATCAGGAAAGGTTCTTTCTGTTTATTTGGTTTTTTATTTTTGGTTTTTTGTTTGCTTGTTTTTAGTTTGAGGTTGGGTTATTTTGGGGGGGTATGGCATGAGTAATTTCCTCAAACAAATAAGCCTCTGAGGAAGCAAGAGGAATAATCTGCAAAAATGCACCCACAATGCCTGAGTGTACCCCAGAGCTCAATGCTGGATCATCTTCTATTCTCTCTCCAAATTATCTTGCTGGTCTCATTATCTCTCACATGGTTAAAATATTACCTCTCTATACGGGAAATTACCAGATATATCATCTGGCTTTAATCTATCTCCTGATTTCTAGACCTACATAAACAAAGGAAAATTTTCAACTGGCTATTTCATAAGTATTTCATGTGTAACATGTCCAAATCAAAACTCATCAACTTTCAAAACTTTCCTTTTTTCAAAACTCCTCCATTTCTGTCAAGGCCAACACAATTCTTTCAATCACCCTGATTCACAACCTAAATCATTTTTGTCTCTTCCTACTCTATCTCCCTTCATATCTATTAAGTCATCAAATCTTATAGATTTTACCTCCACAGTGCCTGGCACACAGTATTTTCTTAATAAATTCTTCTTGGTTGATTAACATTTGTCTTTTGCTCTTCTCTCACATAACCACCAACATACTTCAGATCTTGATGACTTCTCCAAACTATTGCATTAACCTCCTGATTGGTCTCTCAGACTCCAATATATTCTCTCTCCAATCTGTCCTCCACACAGTTAGCAAATTGATATTCCTGAAGTTCATGTCTAACTATGTCATTCCTCTCTTCACAAAGCTTTAATGGCTATTACCTCTAGGGTGAAATATAAGCTCTTCTGTGTGATACTTGATGTATTTCACAAACTGGTTCCAGTCAGACTTGAAGTCAGACAGACTTCCCTTAGATAGCTATTTGACTCCAAACAAATGATCTAATTTTTCTTAGTCTC
This sequence comes from Myrmecobius fasciatus, assembly GCA_023553655.1. Classification (NCBI taxonomy): domain Eukaryota; kingdom Metazoa; phylum Chordata; class Mammalia; order Dasyuromorphia; family Myrmecobiidae; genus Myrmecobius; species Myrmecobius fasciatus. The sequence continues at coordinate 110,462 of JAJPUD010003440.1, forward strand.
AGGCTTTATCATTTTTAATATTAGGGCAATAAGAGTACCTACCTCATAGGTTGTTGTAAGAATTGAATTAACATACTTAACACACTTTGCAAATCTTAAAGTGGTTAATGGAATTCTATGTTCTATGTTCTAGATAAATTGTCCTGTTTACTATTTTCTGAACATAATATTCTCTTTCACCTCCATGCTTTTGCATAGGCTATGGCCCATACTAAAATATCTTTTTTCACCCCACTCTTAATATATAGAATTTTTAGTTTCTTTCAGATCACCTTTTAAATGATAATTTCTACAAGAAGCTTTTAGTGGTTTCCCTTAGTTGCTAGGTCTTGGCCTTGGAAATTATTTTGCATATATTTTAGTTACTTATATGTGGCTATTGTTTCTTTTTTTAAAATTTTTTTATTTGCATAACATATGTATGGATACTTCCTCAGCACTGATCTTTACAAAGCTTTCCAATACAAATTTTACCCCCAGTCCCCACTCCTCCCCTAGATGGCAGGATGTCCACTACAAGTTAATTATGTTAAAATACTTGACAAATCGAATATATGTGTACATATTTCCACACTTATCATTGTTGTGCAAGAAAAATCGTATCTACAAGAAAGAAAAATCAGATAAAGGAAACACAATGCAAGCAAACATCAATCGAGAGCATGAAAATGTTATGTTGTGGTCCACATTTCACATCCCTCTCTCTGGGTGTATATGGCTTTCTTCAGTGAACAATTGGAAGTGGATTGAAACATTTCATTGTTGAAGAGAGCCATGTCCATCAGAATTGATCGTCATGTAGTATTGTTGTTGCTGTGTATAATGATCTCCTGGTTCTGCTCATTTCACTCAGCATCAATTCATGTAAGTCTTTCCAGGTGGCTATTGTTTCTATGTAATAGAATGTAATTTCCTTGTGGGCAGGAATTATTTCATTTTGGCCTTTCTAATTCCATATCCATCAGTTTTACAACATAGTAGGTTTTTAAAAAAAAATGCTTTGGAATGAAGATGTCATATAGATGATTAGGAGAACCTATCACACAATTCAATTATACTTTAGGAAGGGGAACTTCCCATAGAAATAGACCTGAGTCCCTTGTTGAGAGGATACAGGGAACTCTTATGTTTGGTCCCAGTGATTGGAACTAACTCCAAAATAATTGATGACTTAGATTCAAAAGGGACAGACTGATTAGAGGAGCAATCTCTATGTTCCATAAGAGAAAGCTTAAAGATTAATCATCTTTTTCTCTTTTGTCTCTTACATGTTATCTTTTTCTTGAACTTCCAAGCTAGAGTGAAACACAGATATTAGAGCTAAAAGGGACAAGATATTTCTCTTTATTTCTCTGATTAAAGAGCAAAGGAAACACCTGGAGAGCGATCTATTCTTGACCTGGAGAGCTTAGGAGTCAAAGTTTCTGGACCTCCAGTTCCTTGCTGCCTTCTGCTTTTTCTGTTTCCTTTCCTGAGTTGATGGCAGAGACTACTAATCTCGAAGATGGACAATTCCAGTCTTGGAGTACACTTTGTTAAGTAATCCTGACCTTGTTCATAGTTTCACGAGTTTGTTCATAATTTGAAGAGTTCCTGAATTCAATAATAGGGGACTTACCTCCTAATAGGAAGTTTCCTTAATAACTTGTTTTTTTGGAGAAGGATATAGGATACCTCAAAAGCAACTCTCCATATCAAAGACTAAAATCATATTTTCAGGAGCCAAGAGATCTGGCTTTGCCAAACTTCTATAGTACTTCTGTAAGTTAGTTAGACAATACAAATATGAAGTGAATGTGAAATAGTTGTTCAATAGTCCCATTAAGGGTCCTTACTTTCTGGGGAAGTCAAAAGAATTTAATAGGCTATGTTAGTATTTTATATTTCTACATTTAAAGTCATGGGCTACTGAGTCCTTTGAATTATAAGTATTTTTGTAGAAACTGAAATAAAAGATATCTTATTACTGATAGCAATCTGTATATTGAATATGTTTGTGAGAAGGTTGGCAGTTGGTAGTGCAGGAGGCATTGCTGACAATCTTAAGGGAATTATCATATTTCTCATGGTTCACTCCCATCACGAACATGGGGGCATCAGCAGAAGGCGCAGAGATTATGACACGCTTTGCCCCACCCTTCAAGTGAGCCCCAGCCTTTTCCATGGTGGTAAAGACGCCAGTGGACTCTAACACATACTCGGCTCCAGCATCTCCCCATTTAATGTTGGTGGGATCCCGCTCCTGGAAGATGGTAATGGCCTTCCCATTGATCACCAGCTTTCCATTCTCAGCCTTGACAGTGCCCTTGAACTTGCCATGGGTGGAATCATACTGAAACATATAAACCATGTAGTTAAGATCAATGAAGGGATCATTGATGGCCACAATTTCTACTCCGTTGGAGCCGAATGCAGCACGGGTCACCAGGCGTCCAATACGGACAAATCCATTGACTCCGACCTTCACCATCTTGTCTCAGGGATGTTACCAAAGCAGGGGATCCTGGCACCGAGCTTGGGAGAAGAGCTGAGAGCCGAGGCAAAGATTTTATTAACTAAGTCAGATAAAAACATAAAGCTTTTTAGTCGAAAAGGGGTTTTAGCAATTAATAAGGGGCCTAAGAAGTCATTAAGGAGGAAGATGCCATTAGAGGGAAACCATCTTTAAGCCATGGCAAGTTGGGAATTATACCATTGACTGGCAGGCTAAACCTAAAAAGAAGTTAGGGTCTTAATAGGCATTAGCCGAATTTACAGTCTGGGTAGATTATTAATAGGGAAAATGTAACCTAGTGTTGACGTCATAACTTGGCTTTCTGACTGGATATAATAATTGTGGGGTTATGGTATTTTGTCCCAGCCAGGTATTCACAAGGAACAAAAGGTCCACTCTAGGCTAAAATGCCCCTATCAGTGCTCTTTCCTACTTGGCTCAGGAGGGAGCTAGGTTTCCAGATTGTTTACTGTGTATCAGGCTCTCCCTTAATATCACTCCTTGCTACCAAAGACCCATCACTTCCTTCTCCTGCTTGCTTTACAAATAAGGAAAATGAATTAGTGACTTGCCTAGGATGGCACAGCTAGTGTCCATGGCCAAATTTGAACTCAGGAAGATGAGTCTTGCTGATTCCAGGCTAAGCACTTGATCTGCTTTTCTACCCAGCTCCACCACCAGAATCACTTTAGTGCTCTGTAAAATGAGAGGTTCTCCAGCAGTGTTTCTATTGGGCTTATATCCCAAAGAACTCTTAAAGGAAGGAAAGGGCCCCACATGTGCAAGAATGTTTGTGGCAGCCCTTTTTGTAGTGGCTAGAAACTGGAAACTGAATGGATTCCCATCAATTGGAGATTGGTTGAATAAATTATGGTATATGAATGTTATGGAATATTATTGTTCTATAAGAAACGACTAGCAGGATGATTTCAGAGAGGCCTGGAGAGACTTGCATGGACTGATGCTGAGAGAAATGAGCAGAACCAGGAGATCATTATACACAGCAACAACAATAGTACATGATGATCAATTCTGATGGATATGGCTCTTTTCAACAATGAAATGTTTCAAACCAGTTCCAGTTGTTCAGTGAAGAAAGCCATATACACCCAGAGAGAGGGATATGAAATGTGGACCACAACATAACATTTTCATGCTCTCTATTGGTTTGCTTGCCTTGTGTTTCCTTTCTCAGATTTTTTTTCTTGTAGATATGATTGTTTTTGCACAGCAAAATAAGTGTGGAAATATGTATACATATATTTGACTTGTCAAGTATTTTATCATAATTAACATGTAGTAGATTTCCTGCCATCTAGGGGAAGGGAGGGAACTACAGGGGGAAAATTTGTAAAGGAAAGCTTTGTAAGGGTCAATGTTGAAGAATTAATTACCCACACATATGTTTTGCAAATAAAAAGTTTTAATATTAAAAAATTAAAAAAAACAAGATAGGGTCACTTCCAAATGAAATGGAAGGTTTGATTATCTGCTTTAAGTTCTGAGTTAAAAAGAAGCAAAGGTTTGAAACAGAAACTGTTCAAAATGAGAGAAAATTGATAAGGATTGTTGAATAAGGGAAAGTCCAGCTGAATTGTATAACCTAAATTTTTAGTTTGATGAACTCAGCCCAATTTGTGAGATTTTTCCAGCAACACATTAGTTCTAGGGCAGGAATGGGGAAATCAATTTTCTCAGTGGAGTAGGAAGTGAAGTCATCTAGTTTAGAATAGCTTCTTTGGGGAACATGATTGGAAATGATTCAGAGATGAAAATCAGAAACCATAAGACACTATCATTAAATAACAAGTTTAGCAGTATCAATTATAGGAGTTCAGAAATCCAATGAGGACTGAGGTGCCTGATGAAGGATAGTCATTTGAGAGGGGCCTTGAAAAATAAATAATATACGTAGATACATAAAAATTTTAAAAATCCCTACTCAAGATTCACATATATAAAAATACTGGATTTACAGATCTTTTCTAAAAGAAATTAAACAAAAAGATTCTCGAATACTTGAACAATGCATTTTGTTTGAAAATATTTCTTAAAATATTCTTTTGAAAACTCTTGAGGCCCAAGTCCTACATGACAGTTAAAGTTAACCTGTTTTCTTTCCATTCAAAACCTCAATTTCTGGGTTTAATATCTTGGATTTTTCAATCATAGAAAATAGAAAGATGGTTACAGAGAGTAGTTACTTAAAGAAGAAACTTCCAATAAGCAACTAAGAGCAACTACATATCATCTTTTAAAATGGATAAGTAAGCAGTCAAAAGAAAAAAATATATTGAAGAGGAAATTACTAACTCAATTGAGAGGATAGATCCAGGTAGGTCAAACTGTTTTTGTCATTCTCTATAATACTAGTAGATATTGTGGGTAGGAAGCCCAGCTATTTTCCCCATGTACAATGGTTTATAAGAGCTTCCTAAAGTGTAATTTTAATAGTATCAGGGATTATCTTTTTATCTGCTAAGCAAACAAGATGAAATTATGTCAGCACAAGTCTCTACAGACAATGTATGTCAAGAAGATAAATTACATAATTTATATTTGCATTCCTTTGCATTTTTAATATTGTTATATTCTTTGCATCTATAATTGTATTTGCAATTTAAATATTTGAATTCCTTTTTAATTTCAGAAGGGAAAAGTGACATGATATAATTAGAGATGCATGGATATGGGACATCAACTGACCCTCTCATTCTCCCTTTGCTGCATTTAAATATTTCTTTCTTTCCCATGTGTTCTCCACAATAACCTCCCCATCCTCCACTCCCCTGAAAAATGTGTTCTTAAACCAAACTATTGCTGATCATGAAATATGCCTATTTTTTGACTATCACACCTGGCATGCCTATCTGAAGAATGGAAAAATTTCTTCAGTTTTGTTGAATGTTTCAATGATAGGGCTGGGTCACTGATGTTATGTGAACTGAAGATATGGCAACTAATTAGATGCATGGGGCAAGGAAGAGCAGTGAAATTGAACCACACCAAAGAAATATTCTCAGGATACACAAGCCCACATTTAGAAGAGTGTACAACTCAGCTATCTTTTCCTACCAAAAGTCTCATTACCCACCAAATAGCTCAGGTCCTTGAGTCAGTATTCCAGACTAAAACATAGAGGGGACAGTCAAAAAATATTATTGGACCAACACTCACTTCAAAGAAGCTATATGGACAGAACCATAACTGAATTCATCTACCAATTTTGCCTTTTAGATTATACTCTTTAACAGTAGGGGATTGTTTCATTGTTTGTATTTATATCATTATCTTGTTCAGTATCGGGCAAGGTAGGCCCTTACTAAACACTTACTGGTTTATTGAGTCACTATAATGTTTTTCACATGCATAATACAAGTCATTTATGCATGACGACTCATCGTGAGCTACTTTTGTCCATCTTCACCCCATGGGCCTTAGAGCCTTGCATTAGATTTCCTGATGATATATCAATATTAATGGAACATGAGATCTATTCATTGTTTAACCTTTTCTCTCACTATGACTCAACCATATTTTTTCCAGTTATACAACTTCTTCCTGGTCTTTCTATGCAATGTTTTGTCAGTAACAAAATAAAAATAACTCAATCCTCTCTCCTGACCTTTGGGTAATATATAACTTTAATTTTTCAGATTGTTAGTGTTCCCTGACTCAAAGCCATATATCATCAGAAATCTACTGATGTTAAAAAAAAAAGATGAATATTTGTTTCAGGGAGTAGCTTGGGGACACTAAAAGTATGAATTCCTAATTCACAGTCTTCTTCACCTTCAAAACTCCTGCTCTTTTGCTGATTTAATATTCATGCTGATATTCTTTCAAACATCCTAACCTCTCATTTCCTATCTCTTCAAGTCACAGGATCAACTCATATTTTGCCTTAGTTGCAAAAAAAGATGATTAGATCCTGGATCTCAATCTTGCTAATGGATGCTATATTTCTATTTTCAAAAAATGGCATTTCAAAAATCAAAACTTATCATTTCTCTCTATATATTATCCCTCAAGTCTTTTTTTAAATTTCACTTATTCTACCAATACCTCCACCATTTAGTGTTTTAGGCCTTCCAAGATTCCAATCCCATATGAATGCTCCCATCTACTTTCTCTAAACTTATTCATATGCTAGGAAACATGGATGAAAAATGTCAACTAAGCTATTTGGATCCACTATGAATTGTTATGCAGCATCAATTAGACCTTCACTTTTGGAGAATAATCCTTTTATTCCTCCATAATTGAATCTTTATCACACTTCCTGCAGAAGCATTTCTTAACATTCTTTTTTCCAAATTTCCCTATTTCAAACTCAATATACCAAAAATAAAACATATCCTCTTTCCCCAAAAATATATCCTTCTTCCAAATCACTATTTCTATCTATCTAGAACACCATCTACCTTCCAGTCATAATGGTTCACAACCTCAGGATCATACTCAAAATCTTGCTCTTCCTTGCCCCATGCATCTAATTAGTTGCCATATCTTCTTGTCTTTCCCTCTAAAACTCAAGTCAGGTCCTTTTAAGTCAGATCATTAAGTTCAGATCTGACCATGATATTCTCCTTATCAAACTCCAGTTGCTTTCCATTGTCTCTTAGAACTCCTTCACTTGGATTTTAAAGCCATTCACAACCTGAATCCAAACTACATACAGCACTCTCTTTATGACATGCTAGGGTTCAGTCAAACTGGCCATCTTGCTATTTCTCTTATATAACATTTCATTTCCCACTGCCATACCTTTGTACTGACTGCCTCCTCATGCCTAGAATGTACTTTTTCCTCTCTGCTTCATAGAATCCCTTTTTTTCTTCAGTACTCCATGCAAGCTCTGCCTTCTACATGAAACCTTTCCTAATTTCCCATATGCTCATGTCCTCTCTCCCAAAATTCTTATATTTATTTCATTAAATTCACACACAAATACACAAAAAACATATATATGTATGTGTATATGTGTTCTATATACATATGTGTATATATATGTATATATGTCTATGTCTATTTTGTGTTTGTGTGTGTGTGTGTGTATTCCTTCCCCAATAGAATATAAGTTCTTTGAGGATTAAAGACTCTTGCACTTATATCTTCAATGTCTAGCACAGTACCTGGCACCTTGTATTTGATAAATTCTCTTTGGTTTGTTTATTGATTTCTAAATGTACTATACAATTTCCCAAAGGCAATATAACCTAGGTTCTTCTTCCATTCAATCCTGCATCAATTCATTGTATATCCATATTGTGTTAGTCCATGATATGCAAAGTTATGGCATCAGTTCTATGCATTATCTGTCTAATTCTGTTTCATAGTCTGGAAAATTATTGCTTTCATACATTAGATTTTCCTATGTAAATAGTTAGGCTGAATTCTTGAATAATTATGAATATCAGTGTATTCTACAATGTTTTTTTATGATACAATGTGCACAAAATAATCCACAAAGAGAAATATGTGGAGGACTGTGCCATTTATAAGAAACCTTTTCACATCTAAAGTTGGTGCTAGGCATCCTTAAATGTAAATACTTTTGGCAAGCATATATCTCCCTGATTTTTACTGTATTTAAAATTAATAATCAAAGGGTCATAGAACAAAGTTATCTGTGTTGTTAAATCTTTCAAGGAATCATATATGACTTTGATATATTAATGGAAAACCTTTTTTGGAGGAGACTCCAAAGATTCTATCATATCAAAAAAGGGGGGGGTGTTATGGTCAATAAACAAGTAAACACAGTGGGATTTATTCTCTGAAACTTTCAATCAAATATGTGACTGTAAAAATGTGTTCCAAAATGTGGTCCACTTACAAAAGTCTGTCTGTTCCCTTTTTATACCTACTATCATTCTGCCATCAATCATACAGATTGTCAGGCCTAAAGTTCACAAAAAAGTAACCGTAACCAACATTTATAATCCAGTGCCCCAAGTAAGAACAATTTCAATTTTGTTAATACCAAAATTTTCCAAAAAAATGGTCCCTGTATTTTTTTTTTATTTTTATCCTTCCTAGCCATTTAAAGCTATAAACTCATCAAGGGATTTCTGTGTCTTTTAAAATCCTATTTCATTCACAGCATTTGCCTATTCCCTTCCTGCCTATCAATAAGACCTGCAACCTATGTTCCATCAACTTTTGAATTCAATATATAATTCTTATTCATGCCTATTTCTTCACTTATGCTCTCACATATTTCTCATCCATTTCCTTCACTTCTACAGTTTCTATTTTGGGTTGACAATTCTCATGTCTACCTCACTCCATCTTCATTCCTTTCTTTTCTAGTTTGACCTATTTCTAGAACTGTCACTGAGATATATCTTTTTAAATATTTCAGCAGTATCTCCAACTCAATTCAAATTGTAGATTGCAAATATAGGGATATCTCTTGAAGTTAGACAAGTATCATAGATATTGATGCTGAAGTGAACCTTAGAGATCATCAAGTCTGATTATAGTTTTCTTTATCTCTAATGCATAGAATCTGTAAGTCAGTAAAGGTAAAGATGTAGGTATGGTGGGTATGCCCAGGCTACCTTGGGAATTTAGAACCTAGTTAACCAGCCAATCAAGCAATTGAAAAGTAATTAAAAGTTATTGAGTAACGACTATATGAAGGTACTATACTGCAAATACAAAGATAAAAATAAAATGGTCCCCACTCTCAAGAACCTTAAATTCTAATGGGGGAGATAACATGTATATATGTAAATATACACAAACCTATATCTCTAAGAAAATCCTGAAGGAAGGTACTAGAAATTACATATATCAGGAAACTTGTGGTATTATTGGGGTTTTTTTTCTTATTTGTATGTTTTGTTTGGGAGTTTTAGGAAATAATTTGGATTACATTACTTGCTCAAGATGCTGCAACTAGTAAGTGCCTGAAGCCAGATTTGAATTAAGGGAATCCTGACTTCAGGGCCAGTATTCTATCTGTTGTACCACCTAGATACCCTGGTGAGCTTATTATTGAAGGAAATTAGATATTCCAAAAGGCAGCTCAAAGGAGAGAGCACATTCAAAACATCAGAATCAGTCAATGAAAAGTATAGAGATGGGAGATGGCATGTACTTTGAAAACAGGCACTTAGCTATATTCTTTATAGAATGAGTGAAAAAGAGTAATGTGTGGTAAGGGCAGAAAGGTGGTGATAGACTATAAAGAGCTTTAAGTGTCAATATATTTTATATTTAATCCTACAGATAATGGGAAACTATTGTTACTGATGAAGAAGGTAGGGACCTAGTCAGATTGAAGCTTTAACAAAACCTCTTTGGCAATGAGGACTTTTTCACTTTCTATAGGTAAGAATGTTAAAACAAAGTAATTAGTGGGGCAATCAGAACAGTGGCATTGACAATTTTACCTATATAAGGTATGATAAGTTCTCATTGTCCTTTATTCTATAGTTAATGATATATCCTTAAGCAATGGTTAAATTCATTGACATTTTTACTTATAGATACAAAAGTCTCCCTCAATGCATTAAAAATATATTCAGTGACCTTGTCAAGGCATCCAAATTACTGCCATTTTTGGCTGCTTTCCCCTAAGATTCATCTCTTTCTCTATAAATAGCTGAAAGATCTTAATCTTTGATCAATTAGACAAAAAAAGCATTACAAATGCTGTGCTCTGCAAATCAGAGGACCTTTATACAGACATGATTTTGTCTTTGTCAAAAATTTTACAACTGCTCATGGTGACTCTTGTTTTATTCAGAATCCATTTATTATCTACCTTGGCAACAACATTGTGGGGATTTTAGTGTGCTGTACTTGGAGTCAGAAAACCTAAATTCAAATGTTAACTTAATCCCTTACTAATGACAGGATCTAGGTTAAGTCACTTAGGTTCTCTGAATCTCAATTTTCTCTTTAGTAAAATGAATGATTTGGTCTCAATCTCCAAAGTTCCTTTTGGATCTATAATTCTATGGCTCTATGAGCCAAGAGTATCCATACTTCTCCCCTTAAACTATTACTAACATACCTGGTATACTGGTACATAAGGTCAAATTTATCTTCTTGCATTAATTTTTCAATAATTCATGTTGTTTATTATCATACATCATGTATTTATATATGAAGTCAGGGAAGGAAAGAAGGAAACATGTTATGTGCCAGGCTTTGTGTTAAGGACCTTGCAGATAACTTATTTGATTCTCACAGCAATCCCTAGGAAACAGGTGCTATTATTATTCCCAATTTATAATTGAGGAAACAGTCAGGCAAAGATTAAATGACTTGCCCAAGATCACACAACTAGCAAGTGTTTAAAGTGTAATGATTTTTCTACTCCACTAATCCAGCTACCCTATGAGTTTTAGTACTGTATTGTCCTTGTTTGTTCCTTTAAGATTTTATATGCTCTGCCATTTGGTGTACATGTGTCCAAAATTGTGATTACTTCATTGTCTATTTAGCAAAATATAGTTCCCCCGATTATCTCTTTGAATTAGGTCATTTTGCTATTGCTTTTTCTGAGATTATGATTGCTACTTTTATTTTAGTTAAAGTGAAATATATTCAGCTAAAGTGAAATTTATTCTACTCTAGCCCCTTGTTTTAACTTTGTTTATATCTTTCTCTTTCAACTATATTTCTTGTAAGCAACATAATGTTGTATTCAAGGTTCTTTTTTAAGCAAGGCAATTTATTTGGGGGGCTAAATGACATACCCAGGGTTACACAGCTAGTAAATGTTAGGGGTCTGAGGCTGGATTTGAACTCAAGTTCACCTACCTCTAGAGCCTGTGTTGTATTCACTGGCTCTCTGGCTGCCCCTGGATTAAAGTTTCTAACCCATTCTGTTATCCACTTCTATTTTATGGGTGAGTTCATCCCATTTACATTCATAGTTATGATTTCTAACTCTTTGGTTTGCCTCTCCTATTTTCTTCTGTTTCTCTTCTTCTCTCTCTTTCTACTTTGTGTTCCCTCAAAAGTTAGTTTTGCTTCTGATTATGGTCTTCCTAAGCATCTCTTTTATCACCACTTTCTCTTTCTTTCATTCCCTTCCCCTCCTACTTCTCAGTTGGATAAGATAGATTTCTGTACCTCTGTATATGTATGTATACATATACACACACATATATACATATAAATACACACACATACATACACATATACATGTATATGTGTATGTATTGTATGGATATACATTTTTTTCTTCTGTCCTTAAACCAATTACAATAAAAGTGAAGTTTGAGAGTTGCCTGCTATTCACACCATTTTCCCCTCTACTCTTCCTTATGTGACTTTTATGTGAGATAATCTTCCCCATTTTTCTCTGTCTTCCCCCTTTTCCAAGCCCATTCTTTTTTCTCACCCTTTCACTTTTTTTGAGATCATCTCAATATAATCAAATTATACCAATGTCCTCTGTCTATGTAGACTCTGTCAACTGCCTTAATAATTATAGAATTCTTAGGAGTTATAATCATCTTCTTCCCATAGAAGAATTTTAACACTTTAACCTTATTAATTCCCTATAATTTCTCTTTCATATTTATCATATTATGCTTTCCTTGTCAAATTTTTTATTCAGTTTTGGTCTTTTCATAATAAATGACTAAAAGATCTTTATTTTACTAAATATCCATTTTCCCTCAAATACTCCATTTTGCTAGGTAGGATATTCTTGATTGCAGTCATAGGTTCTTTACAAGCCTTCTGCTCCTTTTGGGTAAAAACTGCTAAATCTTATGTGATCCTTACAGTGATTCCATCATATTTGAATTGTTTCATTCTGACAGCTTGCAACATTTTCTCCTTGAGCTAGAAACTGGAATTTTAATATATTCCTTGGCATTTTCATTGTAGGATCTCTTTCAGGTGATGATTGGCAGACTCTTTCAATTTCTATTTTGCCCTTTGGACTTAAGATATTAGAGCAGTTTTCCCTTACAATTTCTTGAAATATCATAGGCTTGTTTGTCATGAATTTCAGGTATTTCAATAAATCTTAAGTTATCTGTCCTCAACATTTCCAGTTGTTTTTCTAATAAGATATTTCACATTTTCTTCTACTTTTTTCACTTTTGCTTTTGTTTTATTGTTTCTTCATGTTTCATAGAATCATTAATTTCCACTTACCCAAATCTAATTTTTAAGAAATTATTTTCATCTTTGAGCCTTTGTACCTTTTCTTCCATTTGGCCATTCTGCTTTTTAAAGTTTCTTTTTCTTCAGTGAATTTTTGTGCCTCTTTTACTCTTTGATCAATTCTATTTTAAAGTGTTATTTTCTTTAGTATTTCTCATGCTTCTTTTACTAAGCTGTTAATTCTCTTTTCATAATTTTCTTGCATCTTTCATTTCTTTTCCCACTTTTTCCTCTACTACTCTCATTTATTTCTTTAACTCTTCCAGGAATTCTTGTTGAGCTTATATATAATTTCCATTTTTTTTCTTTGAGGCTTTGCTTCTAGCTGTTTTTATATTATTGTTTTCTGAGTTTTTTGTCTTGATGTTCCCTGTTACCATAGTAGCTTTTATGACCTGCTTCTTTCTTTGTTTTTGCTCATTTTTTCAGACTATTCCTTGACTTTGAACTCAGTGTCAAAGTTCAGCTCTGCTCACCTGGGAGAGAGGCAGTGTCCCAAGCTTCATGCATTTTTATGCTTCTGTTTGTTCAGAGCTAGTCCTGGGAGGTCTCTAAGTTTTCAGTGCTTTCAAAGTGTGGTCACTATTCTCCTGGTCTGTCTTCTGAACTTTATGCAGGAATGGCTTCTGTTCCCTCTAGCCATAAGAGCTAATGATTCCCTCTGTACTAAAATGCCTCTGGGATGAATTCTTAAAATTGCTTCTACTGCACTTTTAGTTGCCTCCAAGACCTACTGTTAATACTTCCGCCATATACATTCCAGGCCAGCACCTTCACCAGGGTCATAGACCTCTCCTTCAATCTCATAGGTTATCTTAGTGTGGAAAAATGCCTCATCCCAACCTTTTGTTGCCTATGCCACTCCAGAATTAGATTTGGTGTATTATTTTAAAATTGTTTGAAGGGAAATATTAGGAGAATTTGGCTGGATTGCCTCTGCTCACTATTTGGCTCCATTTTTCTGTAAGTCTTTTTTTTTTTTTTTTTTTTTTTGCTTTTTACTGAGGCAATTGGGGTTCTAACTTGCCCAGGGTCACACAACTAGGAAGTGTCTGAGATCAGATTTGAACTCAGGTCCTCCTGCTTTCAGGGCTGGTGCTCTATCCACTGCTCCACCTATCTCCCCCCCCCCCAAGTCTTTTTGATGTATTGTCACTATGACTTTCTCTGCTGACTGTCTTAGCAGTATGGACACCTCTCTATAAGTTTTGAAAATCCTTTTCTCAGTCCTCATCCTTTTTAACCTCCCTGTACTTAGGACTGTTCATCACCCTCTTTTTCTGAATACTCTGTTTTCCTTAGATTTTTTGCGACACTATTCTGTTCTTGTTCTTCTCCTATATGTTTGACTGCTCTTTCTCTGTATCTTTTCTTTGATCTTCATCCAGATCATGCCTCTAAATATGGATGTCTCCTATGCTTTATTCTGGGCCTTCTGCTCAGTTTTCTGAAACCTATGACCCTTCAAAGAATAACAATTTTTTTTTTTTTTGCTTTTTGCTGAGGCAATTGGGGTTAAGTGACTTGCCCAGGGTCACACAGCTAGGGAATGTTAAGTGTCTGAGACCAGATTTGAACTCAGGTCCTCCTGACTTCAGGGCTGGTGCTCTAACCACTGCGCCACCTAGCTGCCCCAAGAATAACAATTTTTAAATAAATTAATGGAATGCAAAATTTCATTTAGAGATTAGTGATAATAATATGTAATACCACTCAAGTTCACAAAAATCCTTAGGAATCTGTAGACTTCTGCTTAAGAACTTGTTTGAAGTAGAATCAAAATATTGTATACAGTAACAATATTGTAACAACAATCAACAAGAAAAACTTAGCTATTCTGATTAATGTAATGATCAGATAATGTAACAATCTAAAGGACTTCTGAGGGAAAAAATGCTATCCATCTACAGTAAAAGAACTGATGAACCCTAAGTACAAATGGAAGATTTTTTTTCACTTCCTTTTTTCTGCTTTTTTTTCCACATGAGTAATATTGAAATATGTTTTGCATAACTTCATATGTATAATGGGTATTATATTGCATGCCTTCTCAAGAATTAGGGGAGGGAGCAGGGAAAGGGAGAGAATTTGCAACTGAAAAAATAGATAGATAGATAGATAGATAGATAGATAGATAGATAGATAGATAGATAAACAAATGAGCTAACTCACTTAGTTATCTCATTAGCCCCCAAAGCTTCAGCTATCATTTCTATGCAAAAGATTGCCAGATCTGTGTATATATCACTAACCTCTAGCCTGAGCTCCAGTCTCTCATGAACTATCTTTTGAAAATAGTGAATCAGATATCCTAAAGGAATTTCAAATTCATCAAATCCAAAACAGAACTTATCTTTCCCTCTAAACTTTCTCCTCTTCCAAATGAACCCTTTACACCACACTCCTAGTACTCATGATTTAGTCTTGATACCATCCTTAACTCTTCAATAATAAGCATCTCTCATGTTCAGTTGTTTGTCATTTTCCCCCTTCTACCTTTTCAACATCTCTTGTATATTACTTGTATATTGTATTTTACTCCTTCCATTTATTGTCACCACCCTCCTTCAGATCTTCATCACTTCTTGCCTAAGCTATTACAATAAACTTCCAATTAATCTCCCTATTTCAAGTGTCCCTCTCTTCTAATCTATTTTCCACTATGTGGCCAAAGTGATTATCCTCAAATGCAGGTAAGACCACATCACCATCTCACATCTTTACTCAATGTACTCTAGTAATTCCTTAGTATCTCCAAGAATAAATATAAATTTCTATTTGACATTTAAAAATGCTTCTGATCTCTCTTGTCTTTTAATATTTGATTCCCTTACATGTATCCTGTGATCTAGTTATACTAGTCCACTTGGCACTTCATGCCTAGAATTCTCTCCTGATTCACATATGACTCCTAGTTTCCCTGGATTCTTTCAAGAATCAGCTCAAATCCTATCTTCTACAAAAGGCTTTCCTGGCTCCTTCCACCCTTACTTCATAATGAGATTAATATATATATATATACATATATGTGGAATATAATATAATGTATATGGGAGTATATATGGAAAGTAATATATATATAATATATATATCACTTAATAGTGAGATTACTATATATATATATGGAAAGTACACATATGGAATATAATATAACATATATACATATATAGAAAGTATACATGTGGAATATAATATAATGTATATGAGAGTATATATGGAAAGTAATATGTATGTAATATAATATGTGGGACATAATATATAGTAATATAATATTGAAAAGTATCTATATGCATGTATATGAAAAGTCATATATATATTAAATAGAATGGAATATATGAAATATAATACTTAGTAATATATAGTATAGTAATATACATGGAAAGTGTATGTGTATATATGGAAAGTAATATCTATGCAGATAATATATATGTGGTATATAACATATAGAAAGTATATGTGTAAGTGTAAGGAAATCATGAGAGAGAAAGAAAGAGACAGAGAGACAGACAGATAGAGAAAGAAAGAGAGAGAGAGAGAGAGAGAGAGAGAGAGAGAAGGGAGACAGAGAGAGAAGGGGGGAGAAGGAGAGAGAAAGAAAGAGAGAGAGAGAAAATATTGACAACTATTTTTTTTTTTTGCTATTTTAGTGAGGCAATTGAGATTAAGTGACTTGCCCAGAGTCACACAGCTAGGGAATGTTAAGTGTCTGAGACCAGATTTGAACTCAGATCCTTCTGACTTCAGAGCTGGTGCTCTATCCACTGTGCTACCTATCTGCCCTATTGACAACTAATTTGCATAATATCTCCCTCATTAGCACATGAGTTCCTTAAAAGCAGAAACTATGTTTTAGCCTTTTTTGTGTGCCCTGTATTTAAAGGCAAAATGCCTGGCATACAGTAAATTTTTCATTAGTTCTTGTTGACTAGCCATGTGACAAATTCCTTGAAAATATATTTTTATCAGACCTTGTTGGGTGCACTGAATTCTTGGAAAAGCATCTTCCATGATTGTAAAAGGGGTAGGGGGTCCCAAAACTCTTAGTGTACCTTTAAGTTATTAAAGCTTAAAACTGCACTAAGACTTTTGGAACACCTTGCATTTTAAATCATGGTCCAGAAATTCAAATCCCTTTCTCAGATAGTATCTTCTTAACTAGCTATTTACTTTCCAAAATTGTTTGTCTCTGCTAAATCCCAGACCTCCTATCCACAGTAGCGATGAAAATGCCACCTGTTTCCCTAAGGGCTTCAGTTTCTTGCCCAGTACTTCATAATCCTGAATTATGCTTTCCAGGTTCCTTCTGGCAGTATCATTTGTCCCCATATGGGACAGGAGTGGGTAGTGGTTGTCAGGTTTGACAAGTCTCAGGCATATTTCTGCAGTATCCTGGATATATGCCTCAGGAAGACATCAGAACTCTCTGAAGTTAAGATTTCTTGAAGGAGAGAGATCTGAACTGGGTCTTGAAGAAAGGGTAGAATTTTAATGGCTACAGATGGAATAGAACCAAGAGGTTTTCCTGGCATGAGCAAAAATTCACAGACAAATGGATGTTTGGAGAACTCGAATAGTGCAATTTGGCTGAAGTTTAGATCTCTGAAAAGCTGCATTTTAAAGACTGTATTGTGGAAGAGGAATGAGATGTGTTCTATTTGGCCTCAGAAGAATTTAGAGCTGGACCAGCAATGGCCAAATAGAGTTATGTTCCAGTTATTGATATTCTGTAGGACAAAATTCCTTCCTCTGGTAGCCAACTTCCTATCTCCCGCCTCCTGACTCCTAACATCCCAATCTATCCACTCTCTACCTTGGTCTACCACTACCACCACTACCAGAGTTCCAAGTGGACTATAGTCCCAACCATCACAAGGCAAACTGCCTAGCCTTGGGATCTATAGCACACAGAATGCCCATGTTCAGTGCTGGATTGGGTAGGCAATAGAGCAAAGAAGGCAGTTTGGTAAATGCACCAACTACCACTCCCCAGGCCATTGTAAACTCATTCCTAGTCCTAACACAGTCATCATCTTCTTCTGCCAGTCAGCCAGGGTTGTATTGGATCAAGCTCCTAAAAACAACTTGTTAAAAATAGTGTGAGCTGAACGTGAACATAAATCTTTTCCTCCAAGATTTCTTTCCATTTTCTGGTACTGAGTAAAATGTAGATTTTTCTTGTATACATGTCATCTCTTGGCTCCTTCTCAAGAACTGGCCAGCCCTCCTGTCATAGAAGGCCAAGAACTGTAGTTTACATATTCCTTATACTCTATTAACATTTCCAGATCCTACCTGGACCATCATCAACAACAGTTTCTCCTGTGAAGTTTACAGTATCATGTATATATTCTTGTTGCTATCTCCAAGTGACTCTTTCTCTTCCCTAAGTTCAGCGTCTGGGTTACTGTACTGTCTTTTTTTTTTCAAAGCAAAGGCATTTACTAAAATTAAGATAAATCATAATAAAAAAACTTCCATTTCCCCCATAAATCTATGGAAATATTCTCCTTAAAATACATATATCATTAGAAGGAAAAATGGACACATAAGAAGAGTTACACATAAGAGAGATATAAACACAGAGTAAGCACATGGGAACAGGGCACAGGTGTAGAGAAGTACCTCATGGCTCCAATTAGTCACATTATCTGAACTCTAACCTCTACCTCTCTTCAATAGATTAGCTTTTCTGGTTTCTCAAGTTTCTCAGTTCCAATGACTTACATATTGTCTACCTAAGCCATGAACAAGAATACACATTTTAGAGCCCTCTCTTTTTGATTATATCTATGATCCAGTTTAATTGAATTTGTCTGATGTGTCAGAAATCTTAGGGGTCTGAGAGATCTGGGAAGAATAGATACATGTTGCAAAGAAGCAAATAAAGTATGGCCTAAGGATGATTTCTGATAACTAGATTTGTCCAGAAGTGAAATTAATTGCTTTAGCAGACAAGTCTTCAAGCAAAGTTTTGTCATTTGTCATTTATGTTGTGATATGGATTATTATTTGGAAGATAAGAGCTGAACTAGATGATCATTGAAACCCCTTCCACTTCCAAGTTTTGTCTGATCCTATGATTTAAAGCTCAAAATTGGACTTTGGGATGTCATTATATTAGATAATATTAAGGATTGAAAGGCAAGAGAATTGGATAAGTGATTATGAAGACTGAAAGGTTCAATAAAATTTGTGTATTTATGCAGTATGAAAATCTCCATAGCAATCAATCATTCAACAAGTTTACTGTTGACCATTGATACCCACTTATATCAAATGATGTAGATAAAAAGACAAAAATAAAATAATCCCAATTCTCAAGAATTTCTCTTTTCATGTAAAAAGATTGCACATATTGTAATTTGCTCTTTGCCTCTCCCATCCATTGTTCTTAAGTATATTTTAGTATACACAGATACAAACATTCACACACACATACATGCATGCATGCATGTGTACATACATACATACTAACAATAGCACCTAGGGATATCAAGAAAGGCTTCATGTAGAAAATGGTTCTTGAGCTTAACTTTGAAGGAAACTAGGGATACTAAGAAGTGTTGTGAATGACATTAAATGCCAAAGATAGAAATTTTTTATTTAATCTTCCAGGTAATAGAAAGCCACTGAAGTTTATTGACTAGAGGAGTGAAATGGTCAGATCTGTGCTTGTGGCTAGCTAAGTAGAGGACAGAATAAAGAATTTCAATTGTGAGGTTTTTTCTAAAAATCATCAGAATGCTACAAATTAATGGCACCTGTACTCTATATATTTAACCTGAAATTTAAGCTGAAATACTGTCACTAACAGAAATAGATACTAATAGCACTGTCATACACTGAATGATCATTTATCCTGGAATGAGAGAAGTAACTGATTATCTCATTCTCTGTCCATCTGAAACAAATTTGAAGTGTGTTCCTTCAGAAGGGGTGGAAATGAGTGTTACCATGTAACAATAGTTAACAACCAATTCTCCAGAAGAAGAGAAAAAAAGAAAAATGCACACTATATACCTTTAAGATAAATCAAATCTTGATTTATAGAATTTGCCAATTTCCTAGATACAAATACACAGAAAATTTAACAATCAGCTCTCTGAATTGATGGGAGCTGGTTATAGTATATTCCAGATTGGAAGTATTTGTAACACTAAGAAAAGAGATTTAAAAACAGCTTTAATGTTTGTTAAGAAATGAGCATGTTTGAAATTTCCACTGAAGTGAATGACTGAAGTCAAATATCTTTGAGTCATGCTGGAAGCAATAGGGAGCAGATACTTATAAATCTAAAAACTCTAGTGTTTCATAAATGAACTGTTAGTATGAAGTTAAGTCCCAATGTGATTCATCTGAGCTCAAATGTCCTGAATGTATTGAATATCCAGGAATGATATATTTCTCTTTTCCTCAATGCTAGTTCCTATTCTCCACAATCTTAAAGCTTCCACACCCTCCCTTCTTCCAAATTATATTTGTTGAAGACCTCATCATCATTCCAGTCTCCCAAGTTCATAATTTCATTATCCTGTACTCTTCACTCTAACCTTCGCAGTGATATGTTGATAAATAAATGTTTAACAAGTCATGCTACAGGGGAAAAATATGTACAACACCCACAACAATCTGAGTTCTTAACATTTCCTCCAGTACTTTTTAAAATCTGGTCAATCAATGAAATAATAAATCGAGGCTTGATTTGTAATGAATTCCCTTTTGTGAGGTTTAAAAATGTTCATACTAAAAATTCAACTATCATTTAGGGAGCCAGTAAGAAATGACACCAGCACAACCCTGCTCCTACCCCTATATCCAATTGGTCACCAAATGATGCCATTTCTACCTCAACAACATCCCTCACATCCAACTTCTTCTCTTTACTCAACTTCCACAGCTTAGTTCAAATCCTATTCACCTCTTGCTTAAATTATTACAACTTCTTAATTTATTTCCTTGCCTCAAGTCTCTTAAAACTCCCATTCACCCTACACATTGAAGTCAAAGCATCCTTAAGCATGTATATGTTCATATGACTGCCTTACTCAATCAACCACAGAGGTTCCCTATTGCCTTTAGAGTAAATAACCCTTGAAGCCCTTTAAAATCTACCCCAACCAAATTTTTCAGCATAATTGAACATTATTCTCCCTACTGCTCTTGGAAATTCAACCATTCTGGCTTCTTGGTTGCTCATACAGGATACACCATGCCCTATCTTTGCACATCCCATCCCTAGAAATACTCCTCATTACCTCTTTTGTATAGAGTCCCTCTCTTCTCTTAAGACAAAATTCAAGCATTGTCATATACAAGAAACCTATCCTAATCCCTCCAACTAGCAGTTTCTTCCTTTTAATTTAAATTTTGCTTCCATAAATCACATTTGTATATGTATATGTTATATACATACATATGTTATACATATATGTATATTTGTACATATATGTGTGTTTATTAACTTTAAATTTATATTTTCACCCCATTAGGATATAAGATCTTTCTGAATAGTGATAATTTCATTACATAGGTTTGTATCCTCAGCTTTTAGCACATATCATATGTATACAAATTACTTTTTGATTGATTAATTGGTTAAGAAAGAAAAGAAATTCAATTCCTCTTGTTTTTTTTAGCACTTATGTAGACAGGTGAATTTTTTTACTTCCCTGTTTTAGGCATCCAAATTTTACATTTTCAATTGATCAATCTTAAATCATAGATTTAAAGAAAAAATTATGTTTCCAAAATGTCCAATATAATCTCATTTTATAGTTGAAGAAATGGAATCACAGAGAAAAAATGATTTACCCAAAGTCATACAAGTAAATAGCAAAACCAGGATTTAAATCCACATGCCCTGGGTTCCTTTCTGTCACTTACCTGGAAAAGGTGAGTTGGAAACAGGTTGTGAAAAACTTTTAATGCTAAGCAGAGGACTTCATATTTGATCCTCAAGGTAATAGGGAATGCCTGCAGTTTACTAAGTAATGGAGAGATATATTCAAAAATGTTCTTTAGAAATATCAATTTGTACTATAGACAAAATTAAATACTTAGAGGTCTACTCTGCCAAACAATTATAAAACACTTCCCACATAAATAAAGTCAGATCTAAACAACTGGAAAAATATCAATTGTTCATGACTGGGCCAAGCTAATATAATAAAAATGAAAATTCTGCCTAAATTGGTCTAGTTGTTCAATGCCATACTAATCAAATTGCCAACACATCATTTTATAGAACTAAAAAAAATAATAACAAAATTTATCTGGAAGAACAAAAGATCAAGAAAATCAAGGGAATTAATGAAAAAAATACAAAGGATAGTGGCTTACCAGTACCAAATCTACATCTATATTATAAAACAGCAATCATAAAAATCATTTGGTACTGGTTAAGAAATAGAATGGTGAATCAGAGGAATAGATTAGATACACACAACACAATAATCAATGCCTACAGCAATCTAGTATTTGATAAACCCACAAACTCCAGCTTCTGGAATAAAAACTCACTATTTGAAAAAAATTTCTGAGAAAACTGGAAAATAATATGTCAGAAACTGAGCATAGACCTACATCTCAAATTCCATACCAAAATAAGGTCAAAATGGAATACATGATTTGGGCATAAAGGATGATACCATAAGCAAATTAGGAGAACAAGGGATAGCTTACCTATCAGATCTTTGAAGAAGGGAAGAATTTGTGACCAAAGAAGAACTAAAGAACATTATGAAAAGTGAAATGAACAACTGAAAATGTTAAATTAAAAATTTTTGCACAAAAAAATTGAAACAAGATTAAAAGGGAGTACAAAGCTGGGAAAAAATCTTTACAGTCAGTATTTCTGATAAAGGTCTCATTTCAAAAATATATAAAAAACTGTGTCAAATTTATAAGAATACAACATTTCCCAAGTGATAAATGGTCAAAGGATATGAACAAACAATTTTCAGATGAAGAAATTAAAGCCATATTTAGTAATATGAAAAAATGCTCTAAATCACTATTGATTAGAGAAATGCAAATTATTTTAATTTGCATTAATTTAATTTGCAATAAAAATCTGAGATACTACCTCACACCTCTCAGATGATAGGAAAAGATAATGATAAATGTTGGAAGGGATATGGGAAAACTGGGACACTGATGCATTGTTGGAAGAGTAGTGAAATGATCCAACCGTTTGGAAAGCAATCTGGAACTATGCTTAAAGGGCTATAAAACTGTGCATATTCTTTCACCCAGAGATTCCATTACTGGGTCTGTAACCCAAGGAAATCATAAAGGGAGGGAAAAGGATTTACATATGCAAAAATGTTTGTAGCTGCTCTTTTTGTGGAAGAAAAAAATTGGGAAATGAGTAGATGTTCATCAATTGGGGAATTACTGAACAAGTTGTGGTATATGAAGGTAATGGAATATTATTGTTCTACAAAAAGTGATGAATAAGGTGATTTTAGAAAGGCCTGTGAAGATTTTTATGAACTGATGTTTTGTGAAGCAGGCAGAACCAGGAATAATACATTGAACAGAGAGAGACTGTACTATAGTGGCAAGTAGCCACATAGGTATTTTCTTCTATTTTGAAAAGAACTATGTTAATTTCGCTCATGAAATTACATAAGTATCACTCAATATTTTTCTATTATCTGTATCCCTACTTTTTTAACCCATTTTAACTTTATTCTTGTCCCTTACTTTCAATTGCTAAAGTTATAACTAAATGTAAATTGAGTCCATATTTAAACGAGACTGGATTATTTCCAAGAAACTGCAAAACTCCTTTACTAATCCCAAACTATTCCAGGGGGGAAAGCCAAGCTAACAGTATTTATTAAGTGGTTGCTACCTGCAAAGCCATGCACTAAATTCTTAGAATTTGAAAAAAAAAATCCAAAAGACAGTTTCTTATCTCAAAGAGCTTATATTCTAATAAGGGAAGACAGCACATAAACAGGGAGGATGCCTGAGAAGACAGAGTAATGGAGAAAAAAAGTCTAAAAAATCAAGAGGAGAGCCCAGAAAGGAATGAAGAAGTTGATACAACTGGCTTAGAGGGCCATTCCTTAAAATGGAGTAGCTGATCAATCAAAGGAAGGAACTTAACTAGGTTAAGAAGGTTACTGAAGGATCTTCCAGGGTAATAAAGGTGTCTTCCAGGATGCTGGGACATGATAAAAAAAAATCTCTGGAGATTTGAAGGGTAGGATAAAATAAATGTGAGGAGGTGTCAATTATAACTGATGAGAAATTTTGAAGAAGAATGGAATTAAAATGTCATCAGGAAAATGAAGGAAACAAAAAAAAAAAAAAAAGAAAAAGGAAGGAAAAAAGATGGGCCAGTCCTGTGATAATGAAAAACATGACAGGTGCCCCTTCTTAATATCTTTGTGATGTTAAAAGAGAACAAGGAAGATGTCCAGGATGTGGAATAGATGTTATGTGGTAAATTTATGGGAGGAAATGGAGAATATTAAGCAGGAATGGAAGAGTGGTGCTCTACATCATTATAAGGAATACTTAAATACTTAGTAAGATCTGATAGAACTGATTATTAAATAATCAATGATTGGGAAGACTTGGGGTTTTTTCCCCTTTCTCATTTGAAGATTAGGTCAAAGATTAGTTTTTGAAGGGTAAAACAGATGATGAGATGAAATCTTGGAGTTTTTGTTTCATCCAACCAGGGAATCTTACAAAGAATTTAATGTAAGACAAATCCCAAAGTCAGGATAGATATAAATTCTTTGCTTAGACTACCCAAGATTGAGGATGATCTGGAAGTAAATGATATAATAAGAATCATGGCCCCTGGTGCTTTATTATAATAGGCCCATATCTAATTGTACTATTCATTCTTCTTATTGTTAATCAATCAGACCTGAATGCCACACTCAAGAATACCACTCTTCCAAGGACATATAAGCATTGAGTGGGTTCCATGAAGAGTCTTGGGCATTTGAGAGTGCCACTGACCACTTTTATTATTTATTGCTAGCATGATTAATAAAATGATTAATTATGATCAAAGGATATGAACAGACAATTTTCAGATGAAGAAATTGAAACTATTTCTAGTCACATGAAAAGGTGCTCCAAATCACTATTAATCAGAGAAATGCAAATTAAGACAAATCAATTACCACTACACATCTCTCAGATTGGCTAAGACGATAGAAAAAGATAATGACAAATGTTGGAGGGGACATGGGAAAACTGGGACACTGACAGATCCAACCATTCTGGAGAGCAATTTGGAACTATGCTCAAAAAGTTATCAAATTGTGCATACCCTTTGACCCATCAGTGTTTCTACTGGGCCTATATCCCAAAGAGATCTTAAAGGAGGGAAAGGGACCCACATGTGCAAAAATGTTTGTGGCAGTCCTTTTTTGTAGTGGCAAGAAACTAGAAACATCAATTGGAGAATGACTGAATAAATTATGGTATATGAATATTATGGAATATTTCAGAGGATGATTTCAGAGGGGCCTGGAGAGACTTACATGAACTAATGCTAAGTGAAATGAGCAAAACTAGGAGATCATTATACATGGCAAAAACAAGATTATACAATGATCAATTCTGATGGACTTGGCTCTCTTCAACAATGAGATGATTCAAACCAGTTCCAATTGTTCAGTGATGAAGAGAGCCATCTACACCCAGAAAGAGGCCTGTGGGAACTGAGTGCAGTTCACAACATAGCACTTTCACTCTTTTTGTTGTTGTTTGCTTCCATTTTATTTTGCCTTTTTTTTACTGGTTTGATTTGATCTTTCTTGTGCCTCATGATAATTGTATAAATGTATATTCATATATTGGATTTAACATATATTTCTACCATATTTAACATATATTGGACTACTTGCCAGCTTGAGGAGGGTGTGGGGGAAGAGGGGTGGAAACTGGAACACAAACTGGAACACAAGGTTTTGCAAGGGCTACTGTTGAAGAGTTGTCCACGCATGTGTTTTGAAAAATAAAAAGCTTTAATTTTTAAAAAGCATGCTAAAACAATAAATAAAACAAAACTATTCTTTCTAAAAATAAATAAAATGATTGATTACCCAGAAATTGTCTCCCAAGCTTTTTATATGCCACAATTCACAAGCTCAATTAAGTATTTAAATAGTAAAAAAAAAAGATTAAAGTTAAAAAAAAATCTAAAATGTGGATAGGCTGAGAGCTTGGGCTCAAGATGGCTCTAATAGTCACTGCTTGGGTGACCTTGAGCAAATCTTTGAGTCTCCCAGTTCCTTCAACTATGATAGGAGGGGGTTGGACTAGATAATCTATATTTTCCAGCTCCAAATTATGCAATCTGAAATGTTAAAACAGCACAACATGATTTTATTTTTATTGAAATCCATTGCCCAAGAAAATCAGAATGGGCCTTCTCTTATCAGAACTGAATGGGATCTGGTACCTTCTTTTTTGTTATTAACACCTAAGCATCCCAAAAAGCAGCAGGAAAGGGGCACAGAAGGACATATTTTTCTATCCAGAAACTGAAATCGTTCTATAAGCTTTTTAAATAGTGCAGGCCAACCACGGCCTCTCTGAAGGAAATTTAAGAGCCAGAAAAAAGTAATTTCAACCTTTGTACTGATTTCTACCCCTACTCCCCCAGACTATAGAAGATGTAGCCTCCGGCCATGCAGCTTCAAACGTGCTAACTGAGATTGGAGCATCCTCTTAGGAACCCAGAAATTCACTGCAGGCTCAACAGAACCCTTTAATGGATTCAGCATTAGGACTCAAATGCAAAAGCTGAACTCACACAGGCCCTTCTGAAGCTTAAGCTGTTTAACAGGCAAGAACAAAAGCTCACCAAGTGCCCTCTTTCAAACTGCTCTCTGTGGCAAAACATCTATTTTTTTCTGAGAGAAACTTCTTTTTTGGAGCAATATCAAGACTCCTATTTAAACTTGAAACATGGGTTTGGGGAGCCTCATATTTGCAGAGAGAAAGGATACAATCTGGACAGTAAATATATGTGTTTCACTGTGGCATATTAAGGGGAACAAATGCACTGATTCTTAAAATGATTTAAACTATTCCATTTCAGAAGGGAGTCTCTGTAATTGCTTTGAGGCTGCAATTCATGGCAAGAGAAAACAAGAAACCAAAGAAGTCTGATAACACTATTTAGTGAGGGGAAAGGAGGAGGTAAAAAGGAAAAGAGAGTTGATAAACTAGTTTCTTATCAGCTCTCCATCATCTGTTGTAATATTATAGAGGAACCTAAAGATTTTTACCTAAGCAAGATTTAAGTGGAAAATAGATTCAGAGATCATGCAATGAGAATTGATAAGTAGATTATAAACTCCATGAGGGCAAAAAACTCACCTTTTTCATTCAATCTTTGTCATCTTAATGGGGTGCAGCTTTTAGGAGAAATATAGCAATAATCCCCAGACTTTAATAGTACTATTCTTCTAACAATCTGTCTGTCAATGATTCTAAAATCTCCTGGCTTTAGGAATACCATAATACAGCCCTACAATAAACCAGTGAGGGAGTCCCCATTAGTCCACTTTGAGTTGCTATAATCATTGGAAAGTTTTTCCTTATATCTAGCTTAAATCTCTCTCTCTTTGGCTCTCGCTTTACAAAATAAAAGTCTGTATTATTGGATCTGTGTTAGTTTGAATCATGGGATTCAGCACAGGATTATACACTTAGAACTAGAAGAAAGTTCAGTGGTCTCCACATACAGAGAAACACAACAAAGAAATTAAAATCTAGCCATTCTCCAATTGATAAATGGTCAAAGGATATGAACAGACAATTTTCAGATGATGAAATTAAAACTATTTCTAGTCATATGAAAAGGTGCTCCAAATCACTACTGGTCAGAGAAATGCAAATTAAGACAACTCTGAGGTACCACTACACACCTGTCAGATTGGCTAAAATGACAGGAAATGATAATGACGAATGTTGGCGGGGATGTGGGAAAACTGGGACACTGATACATTGTTGGTGGAACTGTGAATGAATCCAGCTGTTCTGGAGAGCAATTTGGAACTATGCTCAAAAAGTTATCACACTGTGCATACCCTTTGACCCAGCAGCATTACTATTGGGCTTATATCCCAAAGAAATCTTAAAGAAAGGAAAGGGCCCCACATGTGCAAGAATGTTTCTGGCAGCCCTTTTTGTAGTGGCTAGAAACTGGAAGCTGAATGGATGCCCATCAACTGGAGAACGGTTGAACAAATTATGGTATATGAATGTTATGGAATATTATTGTTCTATAAGAAATGACCAGCAGGATGATTTCAGAGAGGCCTGGAGAGACTTGCATGGACTGATGCTGACTGAAATGAGCAGAACCAGGAGATCATTATACACAGCAACAACAATACTATATGATGACCAATTCTGATGGACATGGCTCTCTTCAACAATGAAATGTTTCAAATCAGTTCCAATTGTTCAGTGAAGAAAGCCATATACACCCAGAGAGAGGGATATGAAATGTGGACCACAACATAACATTTTCATGCTCTCTATTGATGTTTGCTTGCATTGTGTTTCCTTTCTCTGATTTTTCTTTCTTGTAGATACAATTTTTCTTGCACAACAATGATAAGTGTGGAGATATGTATACATATATTCAATTTGTCAAGTTTTTTAACATAATTAACATGTAGTGGAATTCCTGCCATCTAGGGGAGGGATGGGGACTAGGGGGAAAAATTTGTAACATAAAGCTTTGTAAGAGTCAATGTTGAAGAATTACCCATATATATGTTTTGCAAATAAAAAGTTTTAATAAAAAAATAAAGAAATTAAAATCTAGAGAAATTAACTGATTTGCTCAAAATCACACCAACCTGAGTTTCAATCTCAACTGAATTTCAAATTCAGTGCTCTTTACATTAGACAATCTCACTTGAATGAAGGTGAAAGGATGAGTATAAATATTTCAGAGTAATTGATTAACAATACAAACTACTACTAGGTCATTGCCTACTCAGCACATGTGAAGTATACCAGGTTCTCCAAATACCAAATTTCCCAAAAACCTGTTCTGCTTGTAGACTCTCAGTGCTACAGGCCAGCACAGTGTGCTGATACCCCCTATCTGGTTTCAGAAAACCTAGGTCCAATCCCTGAGCCTGTTACTTCTTAATGGTGTGACATTTGATAAGTAACTTGTCCACTCAAGTTTTCAGTTTTCTCCTCTGCAAAAAAAATGAGACAGCTGAACAAACCAGAGGATCTCTAAATTCTTTTTTTCATCCAAATTCTTTTTCCTCTTTGCCTGTTAGTTTCCTATCTACTCTTAAAAGCCTGACTTAAATTCTACCTTTTCCACAAAGCTTCCTTGCTTACATTGGTCTATAATAATACCCAAGTTCTGTACCAATATATTCTAATTCATTTTTCATAAAACATATATCATTATCTGTGACTGCATCTTTTAACCCTGCTAGACTTTTAAGTGCATGAGGTCAAGGACACAGTCTCCCAGCTATGAATATACAGTAGGCACTTAATTTGTTGAAATGCTTATTCTTAAACCTCTAAATCTAGGTTTCCTTTCTCCTACATGCAAAATCCCTAGTTACTTTACAGCCATATTTCAGATTTTAAGAGAGGAGTCAATGATATCTACATCTCATTAGAAAGAAAGTTCCTAGTTACTTCATATATGTTACTAATCATCCAGTAGAATTTAAACAGAAATGTGAAATGGGTCAGTTCTAGGCCAAGCAATTACAGAGGTTTGAAAAGTCCCCAATGCCTCCAGTAATGGCCATGCATCTCAATAGCCACTGCAAGGCTAATTCACTCTGACCTCTTAACCATATCCTTCAAACCCAATTCTTTCCAAATATACAAATCTTAGATCCCCACCCTGACAAATGGTATCACAAAAAAGTAAAGGGGACTATATTATACACTTGGCTGTCTTTATAAAAGGGGACAAGGTCAAGCTGAGAAAGTGCTTGGTAGAATCCAACAAAATGCTTTTTGAATAAATAAAAGGAGTTAATTCATATATGAGCATCTCCTATTCTCTCCCTTCACACCTCTATAAGGAAGTTGAGGGGGCTTTAAGTCATATGGATGCTGAAGACAGAGGGTCTACAGGCAAGAGCAAAAAGCAGACTGCTTGTGTGATAGCTCCGCCTCAGTGTGGTACATGCCAACAGAGGTTTGTTATGAAAACAAGAGAGAAGAGCTGCATTGCAGAATTTTTCCTCTGGAACTCTGCAGCTGTCTTACAGTTCCAAGCATATAATAAAAGGACTTTTGTTTACAGTGTTCAAATGCAATTTGAATGGTAACTGTTAAAAGAGGCAGATGAATCACTGCCGGCTTCCCAGCACTCTGTTTGAGTGGATCTATCATAAAGCTATTATGTTGAAGCAAAATTATTTCAGGTCCCCTTGCAACTAATGTACCTTGCTTTCACAGGGACTGTCTGCTGTTAATAATTATAACTCTTTAATTCCTTGTGTTTAGAATAGAACTGTCCATTTGAAAACAATATCTCCTGAGTCTCCAAAAGCCAAGAAACTTTAAGCAAAGCTGAGAAGTTCAGAGAGGGTGGAAATGAAAAAAACTTTTATATATCGTTTTTTAAAATTATTTCTTTCTTCGGGTAGTTTTTTATGGTATCCTCTTTCATTTCTATTAAGCCTCACCTCAAAGATGCCTGTTATCATTGTAGAAATTTCTGTTATCCAGTAAAATGCGACTGACTGTCCCTCTCCTATCCTTGTATGCCTTCTAGAATATGCAAAAGACCTAAAGTCATCACTCTGTGTCTCTTTTGGTTCCCTTCTGTCCTTATATTTCTGTCTCTATTTGTCTCTTTCTCTGTCACACACATACACACACACACACACACACACACTCACATTTCCTTTCCAATACCTCCTCCAATTGTCCAATAATTATTCTCTTAATAACAGTACTACAACATTCAGGCAAAAAGCCTCAAACCAAACAAACTCTGATCCAAACTACAGCCACCAGCTTAGAAACCTGCTAGCAGCAAGTGACAGAAAACAATAGGCAGTAGGAACCAGAAACAAAGACCTTGAATAATGGAAAGAAACATGACTAGGTGTCTTTTGTATGTTTAATTTTTTAAACCACTTTATAAAATTTTCTTAAGCATGTTCTGTAGGTCTTTACTATTTGGTATGAAAAATAGAGAATTGTCCTACAATCCTAATAGTTTTATTTTAGGAGCAGTAGATTAAACAATTAGTCTTTCAAACATCTGGTGAAAGAAGGGATTAATCAGATTTGTCCTGTTTTGCTCCAAAGAATGAAATTAGAGAAGAAGAGAAAAGTTGCAGATAGACTTAGTCTTTTTTTTTTTTGTTAAAGCTTTTTATTTGTATAACATATGTATGGGTAGTTCCCCAACATTGATCTTTACAAAGCTTTCCATTACAAATTTTACCCCCAGTCCCCTCCCCTCCCCTAGATGGCAGGAAGTCCACTACATGCTAATAATGTTGAAATGCTTGAGAAGTTATGCAAGAAAAATCCTATCTACAAGAAAAAAAAAAAAAGAATCAGAGAAAGGCAACACAATGCAAACAAATGTCAGTAGAGATCATGAAAATGTTATGTTGTAGTCCATATTTCATTTCCCTCTCTCTGAGTGTATATGGTTTTCTTCAGTGAACAACTGGAACTGGTTTGAGACAATTCTTCGTTGCAGAGAGCCATGTCCATCAGAATTGATCATCATGTAATACTGTTGTTGCTGTGTATGATGATCTCCTGGTTCTGCTCGTTTCACTCAGCATCAGTTCATGCAAGTCTCTCCAGGCCTCTCTGAAATCGTCCTGCTGGTCATTTCTTACAGAGCAATAATATTCCATAACATTCATACACCATAATTTATTCAGCCACTCTCCAATTGATGGGCATCCCTTCAGTTTCCAGTTTCTAGCCACCACAAAAAGGGCCGCCACAAACATTCTTGCACATGTGGGTCCCTTTCCCTCCTCTAAGATCTCTTTGGGATATAGGCCCAGTAGAAACACTGCTGGGTCAAAGGGTATGCACAGTTTGACAACTTTTTGGGCATAGTTCCAAGTTGCTCTCCAGAATGATTGGATCCGTTCACAGTTCCACCAGCAATGTATCAGTGTCCCAGTTTTCCCACATCCCCTCCAACATTCATCGTTATCTTTTCCTGTCATTTTAGCCAATCTGACAGGTGTGTAGTGGTATCTCAGAGTTGTCTTAATTTGCATTTCTCTGATCAATAGTGATTTGGAGCAACTTTTCATATGACTAGAGATGGTTTTAATTTCATCATCTGAAAATTGTCTGTTCATATCCCTTGACCACTTATCTATTGAAGAGTGGCTTGAATTCTTATATATATGAGACAATTCTCTATAAATTTTAGAAATGAGGCCTTTATCAGAACCATTAAATGTAAAGATGATTTCCCAATTTGATGCTTCCCTCCTAATCTTGTCTGCATTTGTTTTGTTTGTACAGAAACTTTTTAACTTAAAATAATCAAAATTATCCATCTGGTGTTCAATTAGGAGTTCCAGGTCTTCTTTGGACATAAATTTATTCCCTCTCCACAGGTCTGAGAGATAAATTATATTACATTCCTCTAACTTGCTTACAAAGTCCCTCTTTATATCTAGATCATGAACCCATTTAGATCTTATCTTGGTATGTGGTGTTAGGTATGGATCAAGCCCTAATTTCTTCCACACTAGTTTCCAATTTTCCCAGCAGTTTTTGCCAAATAGTGAGTATTTATCCCAAAAGCTGGGGTCTTTGGGTTTATCGAACACTAGATTGTTAAGGTTATTGCCTAGGTTGTCCTGATAACCTATCCTGTGCCACTGATCGACTGCTCTATTTCTTAGCCAGTACCAAACGGTTTTGATGACCGCTGCTTTATAATATAGTTTTAGATCTGGTACAGCAAGGCCACCTTCATCTGCCTTTTTTTTCATTAATCCCCTTGAAATCCTTGACCTTTTGTTCTTCCAAATGAACTTTGCTACTATTTTTTCTAGATCTGTAAAATAATTTCTTGGGAGTTTGATTGGTATGGCACTAAATAAGTAGATTAGTTTGGGTAGTATTGTCATTTTTATTATGTTCGCTCTGCCTACCCATGAGCACTTAATATTTTTCCAATTGATTAGGTCTGATTTTATTTGTGTGGAAAGTGTTTTGTAATTTAGTTCATATAGTTTCTGACTTTTCCTTGGCAGATAGATTCCCAAATATTTTATCCTATCATCTGCTATTTGGAATGGAATTTCTTTTTGTATCTCCTGCTGCTGAACTTTGTTGGTAATATATAAAAATGCTGATGATTTATGTGGATTAATTTTGAATCCTGCAACTTTGCTAAAGTTGTGAATTGTTTCTAGTAGTTTTTTAGTTGAGTCTCTAGGGTTCTCTAAGTATACCATCATGTCATCTGCAAAGAGTGATAATTTGGTTTCTTCATTACCTACTCTGATTCCTTTTATCTCTTTTTCTTCTCTTATTGCTAAAGCTAACATTTCTAATACAATATTAAATAGTAATGGTGACAGTGGGCAGCCTTGTTTCACTCCTGATCTTATGGGGAATGGTTTTAGTTTGTCTCCATTACATATGATGCTTGCTGATGGTTTTAAATAGATGCTGCTGATCATTTTAAGGAAAAGCCCATTTATTCCTATACTCTCTAGTGTTTTTAATAGGAAAGGGTGTTGGATTTTATCAAATGCTTTTTCTGCATCTATTGAGATAATCATATGGTTTTTGTTAATTTGGTTTTAATATAATTAATTATGCTGATAGTTTTCCTAATATTGAACCAGCCCTGCATCCCTGGTATAAATCCTACTTGGTCATAGTGTACTATCCTGGGGATGACTTTCTGTAATCTCATTGCTAATATCTTATTTAAAATTTTTGCATCAATATTCATTAGGGAAATTGGTCTATAGTTTTCTTTCTCAGTTTTTACCCTACCAGGTTTAGCTATCAGCACCATATCGGTCTCATAGAAGGATTCTGGCAGTATACCTTCTGTCCCTATTTTCTCAAATAGTTTGTGTAGTATTGGAATCAATTGTTCTTTGAATGTTTGGTAGAATTCACATGTAAATCCATCTGGCCCTGGAGATTTTTTCTTAGGGAGTTGGTTAATGGCTTGTTCTATTTCTTTTTCTGATATGGGGCTATTTAAATAATTTATATCCTCTTCTGTTAACCTGGGCAATCTATATTTTTGTAGATATTCCTCCATTTCATTTAGATTATCAAACTTACTGGCATAAAGTTGGGCAAAATAACTCCTAATTATTGCTCTAATTTCCTCTTCATTGGAGGAAAGTTCTCCCTTATCATTCTTGAGACTAACAATTTGATTTTCCTCTCTCCTTTTTCTTATCAAATTAACTAAAGGCTTATCTATTTTGTTGGTTTTTTCATAGAACCAACTCTTAGTTTTATTTATTAACTCAATAGTTTTCTTGTTTTCGATTTTATTAATTTCTCCTTTTACTTTTAGAATTTCCAATTTGGTATTTAATTGAGGGTTTTTAATTTGTTCTTTTTCTAATTTTTTTAATAATAGGCCCAATTCATTGATCTTTTCTTTCTCTATTTTATGCAAGTAAGCATCTAGAGATATAAAATTACCCCTTATAACAGCTTTGGCCGTATCCCACAAATTTTGGTATGTTGTCTCCTTATTGTCATTCTCCTGGATGAAATTATTGATTGTGTCTATGATTTGCTCTTTCACCCATTCATTCTTCAGGATTAGATTATTTAGTTTCCAATTACCTTTTGGTTTATTTTCTCCTGGACTTATATTGCATGTGATTTTTATTGCATCATGATCTGAAAAGGATGCATTTACTATTTCTGCCTTTCTGCATTTGATTTTAAGGTTTTTATGCCCTAATATATGGTCAATTTTTGTATATGTTCCATGGACTGCTGAGAAAAAAGTAAACTCTCTACTGTCTCCATTCAACTTTCTCCATAGATCTATCATACCTAACTTTTCTAACAATTGGTTTATCTCCCTAGTTTCTTTCTTGTTTATTTTGTAGTTTGATTTATCTAATTCTGAGAGAGCAAGGTTGAGATCCCCCACTAGTATCGTTTGGCTGTCTATTTCTTCTTGCATCTCTCTTAATTTCTCCCCTAGGAATTTGTGTGCTATTGCACTTGGTGCATATATATTTAATATAGATATTGCTACATTATCTATGGTACCCTTTAATAGAATATAGTTTCCTTCCTTATCTCTTTTGATTAGATCTATCTTGGCTTTTACTTGATCTGAGATAAGGATTGCTACCCCTGCTTTTTTTTGTTCACCTGAAGCATAATATTTTCTGCTCCAGCCTTTACCTTCATCCTATATGTGTCACTATGTTTTAAATGTGTTTCTTGTAGACAACATATTGTGGGATTCTGGTTTTTAATCCAGTCTGCTATCCGCTTCCGCTTTATGGGAGAGTTCATCCCATTCACATTCACAGTTAGAATAACTAATTCTTTATTTCCTGCCATCTTATTTACCCTCCTTATGTTTTCCCCTTTCCTTTCCCCTTTCTCCCTTCCCCCCTCCTCAGTACTTTGCTTTTGATGACCCCTCCCCCAAACAATACTCCCCTTTCCTTTCCCCTTTTTCCCTTCCCCCCTCCTCAGTACTTTGCTTTTGATGACCCCCTCCCCCAAACAATACTTCACCCTTTAGATCCCCTCCCCCTGTTTTTATTCCTTTCCCCTGATTCTTCTATTTTCCCTTCTATTAGTTTGTCCCTTACTTTTCCTCCTTTTCCTCCCACTTCCCTCTAGCAACAGACAAGTTTCTATGTGAAATCAAATGTCTGATATACACTTTTAGAGCCCAACCTGATGAGAGTAAAATTTACACAGTGCTCATCTCCCTCTCCTCTTTCTCTCAATTATATTAGGTTTTCTTTGCCTCTTCAAGTGATTTTA
Organism: Myrmecobius fasciatus; assembly: GCA_023553655.1. Taxonomy (NCBI): domain Eukaryota; kingdom Metazoa; phylum Chordata; class Mammalia; order Dasyuromorphia; family Myrmecobiidae; genus Myrmecobius; species Myrmecobius fasciatus. Next base: position 146,088 of record JAJPUD010003440.1, read on the forward strand.
ACCTTGTTTTTACCTCCTTTTTTTTTAGATCTTATTTTACCACTTTTTCCCTCTTTTCCCCAGTATGACAACATTTTCCCCTCTAGTTCTCTTTTTCATATTATCAAAGTAATATCTAGTTAATTATACCCCCAAACTTTGAGTATCTCCCTAGTAGCAATAAAGTTCTCAAGAGACCTTTCCTTTTTACCTTTTTATGCATCTCTTGAGTTCTGTGTTTGGGTGTCGAATTTTTTGTTCAGATCTGGTCTTTTCATTAGAAATAGGTGAAATTCACCTATATCATTGAATGACCATCTTCTTCCCTGGAGGATAATGCTCATTCTAGCTGGATAGGTTATTCTTGGCTGTAATCCAAGTTCCTTTGCCCTTCGGAATATCTGGTTCCATGCCCTTCGATCCTTCAGTGTGGAAGCTGATAAATCCTGTGTGATTCTAATTATTGAACCTCGGTATTTGAATTGTTTCTTTCTAGCTGCCAGCAGAATCTGTTCCTTGGTGCTATAGTCCTGAAATTTAGCCACGATATTCCTTGGGGTCTTAATTTTGGGGTCTCTTTCAGGAGGTGATCGGTGAATTCTTTCGATGTTGATTTTGCCCTTTGATTCTACAATCTCAGGGCAGTTTTCTTTCAGGATTTCCTGGAAGATAGTGTTTAGATTCTTTTTTTCATCATGGCTTTCAGGAAGTCCAATAATCCTTAGATTGTCTCTCCTAGATCTATTTTCCAATTCAGTTGTTTTTCCTAGGAGATATTTCATATTTTCTTCTAATTTTTCATTTTTTTGTTTTTGTTTGACTGATTCTTCAAGTCTTAGTGAGTCATTCACTTGCATTTGTTCAATTCTTATTTTTAAAGTGTTGTTTTCTTCAGTTACCTTTTTAAGCTCCTTTTGTAACTGGCCAATTTGTTCCTTGCACTCTTTTTCCACTTCACTAATTTTATTTTTTAATAAATTGGTGTCTTTTTCATATCTCTTTCGCAGGGCATCATATCCTTCTTGCACTGATTTCAGTTTATTTTCCCATTTATCCTCCAGCTCTCTTTTGAGGTTCTTTATGCAGTCTTCCAGAAAGGCCTTTTGAAAAGGGGACCAGTGATGGTCCTGGCTGATGTTCTCTGGATTTTTGTCTAAAGGAACCTCTGGCTCTGCGGTCGTTTCTTTGCCTTGATAAAAGCTGTCTATGGTGAGAGCTCTCTTTTGCCTCTTCATCATATTTTTTTTTTTTTTAGACAGTGTGGATATCTCTTTAAGGTAGGGGAAAAAAAAGCGGCGGCTGCAAAAAGCTTTGCCCTGGGGCACTTCGGCGAGTTGACTTAAGGTGCTGGGCCGGTGGGGGCTAGGATTAAGTCCGAATTACTCCTTAAACAAGGCAAGTCTGCCAGAACACCTGTCCCCAATCAGGGCAGAGTGTCCCGAGTGCCTCAGATAAGCTCCAGGTGTTTGGAATTTGGAGTTTGGAGTTTGGAATTTCTTCCACGATGAGCCGAGCTGAGTCCCACCCTCACTTCCGGCCTGCACAGTTGTCGTCTATTTATCTCTCTGTCCGAGTCCGACTAACCTGATATGAAGTTATCCAGAGAGCTGTGCCCAAATATTTCTGAGTTCGTTGACTTGAAGATCAGTTCGGAGGCTTATTTTATTGTTGATTTGAGAGAAGATCGGAGGAGAGGCAGAAAGTCACCTTTTCACTCCGCCATCTTGGCTCCGCCCCCTAGACTTAGTCTTTACTAACATAAGGGATAATTCTAACCATTCTAATAACTATAAGATCTATCCCAAAAAGGAATGAGTTACCTTAATAAGCCATGGGTTATCCATCAATGGAAGAATTCAGGTGGAGCCTGGATAATAGTTTTTCAACAATGCCATTGAGAAATTTCCTGTCCAGATGGTATTAATTGGACTAGATGGTCTCAATTATCTTTTCCAACTCTGTGATGCTCTAAGGTAGAGAGAGCAGGTAAAAAAGATTTTGCTTATAAATACCAACAAATTAAGACAGATGGTGTCAGGTTTTTTAATAACTTGGTTGGTTTTGCTGAATAACTTTTCTTCTTTTAAAATAAATGTTATAAGGAGTAGCTTTTTGTGAGAGGGAGAAAATGTGTTATAACTTTTTTTAAAAAATCAGAATACAATCAGTATTCTAAAAGTCCCTCCAGGATAGGAACTGTTTATTTTTGTCTGTATCACCAATATCAAGTGCAATTCCTGACACATGTTAAGTGCCTTAAAAATGCTAGTTGATTGATTAATGAAACAGAATTACTTAACAAATTAATGGATCTTAAGAAATAAAACATTCTGTTTGAACTTAAATACATGACTTTCCTAAGATAATTTTTCTCCAACCAAAGGTCCATTTCCTGGTTGCTTAGTATGTAATTTTTTTTCCTTCAGAAAGAATGAGTAATCAATTAAAAGTCTTCACAGACTCACAGAACTAGAAAGAATTTCAGGAACCATTCAGTCTAAATAAAGTTCATCTAATGATAAATAAGTATCCCTTGTAAAACATGCCAAGTTATGCAATAATAGTTTCAGTGAAGAGAAATTCAATACTTTTTTTGGTAGTTTATTCAACACTTTGAGGAAAGTATAGTCATTCAGTATTTTCTTTCTCCCCTAGCCAACTTCATGTCCTTTACTCAAATCATTTCATAACTGGAAAAACCTCCAGATGAATGATCATTAAATCATTAAACTTAGCCTAAAAAACTGATTTGCAATTGGCTATGCCTATCTTGAGATCAGAGGTGAAGATGTTGAATCTTTAATTAACTTGCACCTCTCTGAGAAACTACTAGAATGTTCCATTCCTAAACATTAGACATTAACTCCTTTTGGAATAACTAATATCTAGGGATATGAAATAAATCATCTTCACAAAGGCTGTAGAGCTTTCTTAATAAATGTTCTTTCTTCTTATGAAATTGCCTCTGCCATGGAAACCTTTGACTGCCCCTCTAATTTCCCAGATATGAATTCATTCATGGATAACTTTATGAATATATCCACAAAGGGGAAAATGGAATGAGAAGGAAACAATTCACCCCAACCTTCTCTGAAAAGCATGCTCCTTCTACCAAAAATGTGTAATTGCTCAAACTAAACTGACTTGTAATAACAATAGCTACTTTGTTGACCTTTACATTTCAAATGATGACCTTCTATGATGGTCACCTTCAATTCATCTCTTTTAGCATATAATTACCAGGTAAAAGATGTGAAATGAATTTGTAGTCAATCAGTCAACAAGCATTTGCAGAGGTAGTTAGCAGAGCTCTCAATGCCTCAGTATGTCTCTGGTGCAATCATAATAAAGGGCAATAGAGCCCATTCTATGTAACTATGTTCATTAGCACTTATTTCTTCTTTAAGGATGGGATGACAATGAAGATACTGGAATATTTCTTCCTTATTTGAATAAAAATCAAAATAGGGATTTACCTCCCCATTTAACTCAAAAACCTTGCAAACAGAAAGAGAAAACTCATCTCTTTATTTCCTTCTAATCCCCAACCCTCACCCATCTCCCAGTGCTCAAAATATTTGCATTGGATTATGAGAAAAGAAAGCAAAGAGGAAGAAGAATGGAGAAAGAATACTCACCAAAATGTGATAAAGAATTCAAAAATTCAACTTAAGAATTCAAAGAGGACATCTCTAAACTGATTGATCATTCAGATATGTCCAGCTCAAGTATTCACTAGCTGCCCCTAACTGATTTCTTGAACTGAGGGATGTTCTTTTTTCTAACCTTCTACTCTCTAGCCTTCTGCAAACTTTCATTATATGGATACATACCAGAACTTTTCATGCTAAGATTTAGGGTCTCTACATGATCAAAAAATAACCAATCAATTCAATCCAAAATATTAAAGTAAATAAGAATTTAAGGTGTGGTGATTTGCATAATGGATATAAAACAACCAGTGAAGCAGTTGCAAATTTTTTAACCAGTTGTTGAAGTGGAGTCTCTGACTCTAGCTGACAAGATAAAAGTGAATATAGCTTCTAGTCTCATTCACTGAGACAGGAAATTAGATTTAGACCTGGAGATGCTCTTTCAAGCCATATAATACAAACCCCTTGTTTTATTGTTGAGAAAACTGAGACTTAAAACCATAAAAAGATTTGTTTAGGTCACACAAGTAATACAGTATGTGGTAGAATCAAGAATCAAACCCCAATTCTCTAACTTGAAATTTAGCACTCTTAACTATATCACTCTGAAACATGAAACAAAAATTGCTCATTTCCTTTCATATTCTTGTCATGATTATGACTAGAGATCACAATTTTATTGTATATTTCCCAGACTCTAGGAAATAAGAAGTAGAGAAAAAGAAATAGAGAAAGGAAAGGCATTTGAAGTTATTAGGAGAGAAGGAAAGGGGATGAAATTGAAGAATGGAAATACCAAGTAAGGATCCATATGCTGCTTGAAGAAAAAAGCAGGGAGTAGAATAGATACATTATATCTGCATACTTAAAGTGCCAGTTTTAAGCATTTGGTTTTTCCCTGTGTGTGCTTGTATAAAAAATATTATGTTTAATATAAATTAAGGATTCAGTCATAGTTTGAGTACTACATTGATAGTTACTTTGAAAGCATAATACTTTGACAGAAGTGTGATTTTATTGGGGAGAGGGCATTTCCTTCATTGATATAGACCATAAATCTTCAGTGCCTTTTTGTCCTTTGTAATCTTTGTCCATGTTTCTCAATGATAATTTTTTTTTATAATAAGGAGTCTGACTTCAGTGTCAAAACAGGAGGGTACTAATGTACCTCCTTGGTAGTCTCATAGTTCACTTACCCTCACCTACTTAAATCTTCTCTTTTTCCAAGATAATCTTCTTTGGTGTGTTCTTCACCTTCTCATTAACCAATTTACTCTCCTCCAGAAATATTGCATATTATCAATGTCTCAGTTAGATTGTGATGCATAGAATCTAGCACAATATTACAGAGGTAAATTTGCTGGAGAAATTACAATGAAAGTATTGCCTTCATTCCAGATACTATGCTTTTCTTTATGCAGTCTAAGGTGACATTAGTTTTTTGGGGTCCTAAATCATCCTGTTGAGTTATACTAAGCCTATTAAATTAACAGTAAATTGACTCATTGAATATACTCAATTGTACATCCCATTTCATTATTCATCTGTAGCACTTGCCCAATGAATGCACATTTAAGAACTAATTCAACAATCCCTACATCAAAGCTGCCTGTCATAATGTATGTTTTTCATCCATTTTACTTTTCCACTTTTGATGGTTAAACCAAACTCTTTCAGTATCAGGTCATTGCACTTTATTATATGGTAGCACTTATTATAAATGAAACAGTCCTTCACCATCAGATCCAAATTCAGGCAAATCCCAAAATGTGCCTAAGGAGAGCTTTCAAAGACATTTTGTTCCAAAAGAGCAAATCTTTTTTTTAAAATCAATGAACAATAAATAGAAAGGGGTTTTATCTTCTCTATAATTCTCAATCAGTTTGTAATCATAAAGTGTGGCCCATTATAAAAAATTATCTGCAAAAAATTCCTTTTAACTAATTAAAAAATTCTAAAAACTAAAAGTTCTTTCTAACTAACAAACTAAAAAATCCTAACTAAGAGTATTCTGAGGCTCAGTCCTAGTCTTATCTTCTCTTTAAACCATCTCACATGAATATCTCACCAATTCCTAATTATCATTTCTATGGTAATTAATTAATTAATCCATAAAGACCTATATATTCAATCCTAATCTCTCTACTGAGCTCAAGATCTTGAGCTGCCTATTTCAAATTACATATCTTACAGCTATGTAAAACTTAGTATGTTTAAAACAGAATTCATTACCTTTTCCTCAGTCCATACTTCTGAACTTCTCTAGTTATCAAATTGTAATGCTCAGGAAGAAACTGAGGCAGTATCACACATTGGAAATTAGGTAATACTTTATTGATGTTAATTGAGAGTTCAGAATCCATAGTTATGGATCAGTACTGCTAGGACTCATGTCTCAAAGCACACAATCCAGCCCAGAGAGTTAGACTGACAGACATGTCAGCCGACTGAATAGTACAAAGTATTCAGCACCTCATTGGTGGGGATCACAAATTTCATAATCTCCATAGCCCAGGGAAACAAAGAACAGCTGAGCACATCTGGTGTCCAAGGAAACCATAAATTCAGTTCTGGCAGGTAGGGAGTGAAGAGTGCTGAGACAGAAACTGGGCAAGATAGACAGTAAGTCTGGGTCATAAAGATAGGGGGTATATTGATGCTGGCCATCTGGAGGTTTTATAACTCCTTTGGAATGTGAGTCCAATTATTTCTGAAGGTCAGGAAGTGGGGATTGCTATTTTTGGGCAGAACAATTAAGGGAAACTGAAACAGCAACTGAGGGAAACTGAGACAGGGAAACTGTGGCACAACAAAATTTGCCACCATTCTTTCTGCTAACCAGGTTCATAGCTTCAGTGTCATCTTAAAACCTTGCCTCTCACTGATACAATTGGTTGTCAAATCTTTTCTTACCTCCACACCTCTTCTCCACTTAAATAGCCACCATTCTACTTAAGGCTCTCAACACTTCTTATTTGGATTATTTCAATAGACTCGTAATTGGCCTCCTTGCACAAAAATATTTGCCCATTCCTTCCACCTTCTACACAACTTCCAAAGAGATTTACCTTAAGCACAAATCTGACACTGTCATTCCCTTTCTCAATAAACACTAATAGCTCCCTATTACAGCCAGGCTTAAAAACAAATTAAAAACAAATCTTTTGTAATTTAAAGCCTTCCATAACTTCTTCTAATCTGCCTGTTCAGAATTTTTATATATTATTCTACCTCATGTACTCTATGATCAAAACCAACCCTTCTATGCATGACACTCCATTTTCTGTTTCCATAACTTTGTACTGGACTTCATTTCTGGTATCCGCTCTCTCTTCACTTCTCATTCATAGAATCCCAGTTCTCCTTCAACATTCATTACAAACACTATCTTTTACATTATCCTTATCCTCCATCTACTAGTGACTGCCCTTAAAATAACTTTATCCCTATTTTGTTTTTCACACACATACACAAAATATATGTAGCTGTGTATGTGTATATATACATATAAAATACATATATGTGTGTATGTAGATGTTGTCTCCCCCCCCAAAAAAATACAAATTCTTGAAGACAAGAATTTTTTTCATTTTTGACTTTGTATCTTCAGTGCCTAGCATAGTGCCTGTCAGAGAGTAACCAGTTAATAAATATTTGATGGTTGATTGACTGCAAAATTATATCTGTTCTATTTTCCTATTTTTATCAAGTTCTATCAGTTCATTGGTAAACAATTCTCATAAAAAAATTATAAAGATAGAAAGCAAACATGTAGGTCAGTATTTGTTAATGTCTTCTGGATTATATTTTCCCCCAGTAAAACAGTTTATGATTTTTTCCATTCTTTTTTTTTAAATATGCCCCTCTTAAAGATATCTTGAGAACTGATCTTTCTGTGCCTTTAATATTGCATCAATCAGCAAATAAGTCTTTTTAAGTCTTACTATATATTAGGCTCTATGTATTATCTTTTTTGACCTGCTTTTGTTTGTGAATATTTCAGCTAATTTCAATGCTTTGCATCCTTCATTTTTTTCAAGTGACATTACTCTCTTCTTCATTACAATTGGACATCAGCACTTAAAGATAGTAGAATTTAAATATGGGGATACCTACTCTTATTGCTAATGAAAATAAATTAATGTCGAAAAAGTCTTATTTATTGTTTCTTCAGTTCATAATAAAAAAAAGTATTCAGAATAATCTAGCTTTGTTGGATCTCTTGCCAAGATCTCCACAGATTTATTTTCTCCTTCATTAATTTTGCTGCTTCATGAAATGAGTGGCTTATAATTTTTCATTCTTCTCTTCCAAGGTACTTTCCAAACAAACTTATGCTGACATTCCTCTTGCCTGTGGATGTCCAACCATATGACTTAGAATTGATATTAAGTATTTATTACTTAAAGTGATTGTGTTTGCTTGCTTGTATCTGTTTTCCTTTTTTTTCAGTTACCAACTTGTTTAAATATGTTCAATTGGAGTTATTGAAATCAAATGGAGAGGCAATTTTTCATCTTTGTTCTATTAATTTGTTGGTAATGTCTGCAAACATACAACTAATCTTAAAATTACTACAAATACCTTTGACTATCACTTTTTTTCCTGCTAAAATATAGTCACATTGAATCATAAACTAAAAGTTGAAAGAAACTTTGAAGATCATGAGATTCAATCCATATGTTAGTGATTTCCCTAAGAATTCAGAATTTGGATTCATCTTCTGTGAACAGGAAATTCATTAGCTCCCATTTCTTTTTTTAAGTTTTCTTCTACCACTCTTATTTGATGCTTAAATCATTCTTCGCCTTTTTATCTATTTAGCTCTTCTAGGAATTCTTATTGGACTTGTGTCCAATTTGCATTTTTCCTTTACATCTTTTCTTGTAAATGTTTTCACATAATTGTCTTCTTCTGAGTTTGTATCTTGAGCAGTTCTCATCATAGTAGATTTTTAGTCAAATTCTTGTTGTTGTTGTTGTTGTTGTTGTTGTTTGCTCATTTTCCCAGCCTATTTCTTAAATTTGAACTTTAGGTTAAAATGTGACTGCTTATCTGGGTATAGAGTGGGGAGGTAGGGAATTCTCAAGATTCAGGCTTTTTTGTTCTGCTATTTTTATAGCTAGTACTGGGAGGGGGAGAAGGGATCTGTAAATTTTAGTGCTTTCAAGATGGCATGATCTAGGGGGTAGCTAGGTGGCGCAGTGGATAGAGCACCAGCCCTGAAGTCAGGAGGACCTGAGTTCAAATCTGATCTCAGACACTTAACATTCCCTAGCTGTGTGACCCTGGGCAAGTCACTTAACCCCAATTGCCTCAGCAAAAAGCAAAAAAAAAAAAAAAAAAAAAAGATGGCATGATCTAGATTTACATTTTGGTCCTTACCCAACTAAGAGCTTTGCTCCCTGGCAACTTCAAGTTCTGGTGTTCCTCTTTACCCTGAAACCATAGTTCATATGGAAATAAGGCTCTTGCTTTCTTTTTGTCCTTGAACCATGACGAAGGCCTCTCCTCTCTTGTAACTTCAAGCACTCCTCTCTATTCTGGAACTGCAACCCAGAAATGGGCAATGGGCAATGGAGTTGCTAGATGGTGTCCAATCTTGAACCTAATGACAGTATAAAGATCCTCTGTAATCTCTTCCTGACTAATTACCCAATCTTCTTACTGTCTTTGAATAGTAAGACCTCCTAGAATTGCTGCTGCTGCTATTGACACTATACCTATAAGACCCACAGTTGCTGTTACTACATTACCACACTCCAATTTATCCCAATCCAGTATCACTAATATTTTCTTCCAACCTCCAATGTTGTTTTGGATTAGAAAATTGTCTCATCCTGACTTTTTGTTGGATAGGATGCACCAGCATTCAACTTGATGTGTTATTTCAAAATTATTTAAAGGTAATATTGGAAGAATTTGGATTAAATGTTCCCTCTCCTCTGTACTTTATCTCTACCATCATCACCACCACCACCCATTAGCTCCCAAAAGAACCCCTTTTACCTATTAATAGACCTAATAGTAAATTCTTCACATCAAGTCAAAATTTGCCTCTCTGCAACTTTATTCATCATTTGTACTTTTTCCCTGTAATAATAAGAACAGAAATTTATTTAAGACTTGACAATGCTTTATTTTGCTTCTAAAATACTGTACATGCATTATCTTCATTGAGTTCTTATGACAACTTTATAAGGTAGCTAATACAAATATTATTATTTTTATTTTATAAATGAAGTCTTAGAGAGATAAAATGATTTATCCATATTCACATATCTGCTAAATTTCAGGGGTGGGATTCAAAATGAGGTTTTACTTGACTCTAAATCCAGCACTCTTCATTTTATACTAGCTACCTCCAGGAAAACAAAAATTCTCCTTCTATATCATACCCTTTCAAATCCTGTAATTCATCTGTCATATGTCTCAACTCTCTTCCCAACATATAAATATATTCTTAGTTCTTTCAACTAATCCTTAACAATTTTTCCTTCTTTTGAACAGAATCTAGCTTATAAATATCTTTCCAAATGACACCAAAAACTAAGCACAACTTTTAAGATGTGCTCTGATCAAAGTAGAGTATAGCAAAATATTTATCTCCTTTTACTCTACCTCAAAAAGTAAGGTAATCCAGAAGGCGAATTCTATATTGGGTATGATTCTCGCCAACAAGAAAGAAATAATTTCTGTGTGGAAATCAAGGTAACTTTAGTGGAGAGCAACCACAATTGAAAATTTGTGAGAATAAAGAAAAGGAAAAATAAGGGACAGTGAGATTCCTAAGAGTTTACAAGAGTAGACTTGAAAGAAGTGCAAGAAAGGATAAGTGGAATTCTAAAATTGAATAGGGAAATGTGGGGAATTTTAAAAATAAAATTCTTTTTAAAATGTATTTATTTAGGGGCAGCTAGGTGGCCCAGTGGATAGAGCACCAACCCTGAAGTCAGGAAGATCTGAGTTCAAATGTGGCCTCAGACACTTAACACTTCCTATCTGTGTGACCCTGGGCAAGTCACTTAACCCCAATTGCATCAGCCAAAAAAAAAAAAGTTTTTATTTAAAGCAAATACAAAATGAGAAAAAAACAAAATAGAAAAAGAAAGAAAAAGCAAAACAAAACATTATGTGCCCAGCAGAATGTCATGTGCATTCAAAATATGTAAAAATAAATTTCCATTCAAGAAACCATATATAATAATAGAAGATATTATATTCATGATTGTCCATGTTTTTCTTCCTTGTAAGTTTTCTTTTGTTAATGGCTGTGCACTTTTTTATTTTATTCATTTTCCCCACTTTCATCTCCCCCCCAAACTCCCTCAAGCAGGGTACCATGATACAATTAATCACATATGTGTATGTATGTGTATACATAGGCCCACATATACACATAAATATACATACAAATATACATACAAATATACACATGTATCTAAAACAGTATTAATATGGCTGACATATAATGTAGATTTCTCTCTTGGTGGAATATTTAAATTTGACTTTGTTGGAGATCAATGATTACTACCCTATTTTTTTTCTTAATAAATTGTTCTCCTGATCATTATTATTGTATTTGTATATATTTCTTATTTCCTATCTCTGCTAACTTTTTTACTTTAGTTCTACTCTTTAACTCATCTTGTTATTACTTAACCTCTCTCTCCATGAATGCCTCCCTTATCTTCTCCCCTACTTTTTCCTTCCCTTTTTCTCCTTTTCCTATTAATCTATACACCCTGTCCTACTGCCATAAATCTACACATCCTTCTATGTTTTTTCTTATTCCCTCCCCCCCCTTATTTCTTTATAGATTTTAGAGGGTTCTTTATTCTTCTTGGTATATGCATATGTGTATGCATGTATTTATGTATGTACTGTTCCTTATTTAACCCATTCCCACTGTAAACAGGTTTTCAGAACTATATCAGCCTTCTTTTCCCATGAAATTCTTGTGTCAGTTCTTCCTCTTCATCTCATTCACAATGACTATTTCTAAATTTTTCCTAGAATGTTTATATATGTCAGATCATAGTTAGCTCTGCCTCAATCTTTCTTTTGAATAACCCAATTACTAATGTCAGTCTAGACATATGTTTGTCAATGAGACCCTTAAAATTAGTCTTTGATCTTGGCTCTTATGTTAATTTTCTATTAAGTTCAGCTTTGTTTAAGACAAAATCCTGAAAATCTGAGAATTCATTAAATGTTCATTTATTTTGTTTAAAATTATACTTAATTTTTCTGGATATAATATTTTTGTCACAGACTGGGTTCTTTTGATTGTCAATATATATTATTCGAGGACCTATGGTCTTTTATTGTAGCTTCTGATAAATCTTACATAATTCTAATTGTAGCTCCAGCATATTTGAATTGTTTGAAAATTTAGCAACAATATTCCTACATGTTTTCCTTGTAGGATCTCTTCGAGGTGGTGATCAATGGATTTTTTTCCCACTATCTCTTCTTGTTCATCACTTCAAAAAATGTTCATTAGTTATTTATTTTATTATATTATTATAGACCAATTATTCTTATATTTTCTTTTATTGATCTGTTCTTTAGATCTGATGTTTTCCTTATGTTCACATTCTCTTTTATTTTTTAATTCTTTATATTTTGTTTCTTATTTCTTGGTCTCGTATATCTTCACTTGCTTCCCTTTGTCCAAGAATTCTACCCTCCTGTAAATGTCCTCAACCAGCAACTTCCCAATCCTACTTTTTCTGGACTCACTAAGTGTCTTGCTTCCTTCTCATCCATGATCACATCACAGAGCAACATAACTGGTTCTTTATCAGCCAAGGTTCCCTCAGTCTTCCCAGATTCAGACCTCCAATTGCCCACACTCTTCAGGAAGTGAAAATTCCTGTGGTTCAAGCTGAGGCTATCCCCCAATCCAGGGGTCCCTAAATGCTATTCTGTAGAGCTATCCTAGAGGTGTTTACACTTTATACTGGTTAAACCAAGTTCTGGGATCTTTCTCTCCCTCTCTTTTGGTTGTCCCAGGAGAACCCCTGTATTGCCTAAAGTCTTATTTGTTTTTTACCAGTCTACATTCATCCTAAGGTGCTATTTTGTTTTGTTTATGGAGGAAATTTGGAGAGCTTGGAATATTCTGACCTAGTCTACCATCTTCCCAGAAGCCTCCTGAAGAGTAAATTTCTTAATGAATGAAGAGAAACAATTCTAATAAGGAAAAAATGGGGGACCGTTATAAAGAGACTGCTATGAATGAATAGAGAATTCATAAATTAACTTAAATTTTTAAAAAGGCAGAAGGAAGATGCACAGCAAGTAACAGAGGATGAATAAAAAAGCAATGCATTATCTTATAAGATTAGTGTTGGGAGTGTCTGAACTCTACATCTGAATTAGCTAGAATTAGTGTAGAAAGCTGAAGATAACAAAAAGTATATGTATTTTTTCCAGCTCTACTTAGGAAAAAAGAAGTATCACTAAAAGGGATAAATTGAATGGAGTGATTTTAAATGACACTAGAGCTACTCAACTCAAATTTCTGTAATTAGAAGTCATGACCAACACAACTTATTTCCTTTTTAAAAAGGGCTGATAAACTTGTACATAAGAAAAAGGTTGTAGACAGAAATTACCTCAATTTTAGTAAATCATTTAATCAAGTTTCTCTTATTATTATTATGGAAAATTTCTATGGAAGACATGAACATAGTTCTAATAGAAATAAATAAATTAAGACCTGATTGAATGCTTAGACTCCAGGTGCAGTCATTAATACTTCAGTGTCAATTTGAAAGGGTGTCTTCAGTGGCATTTCTTAGGATCTGAGATTAATCCAATAATGTTTAATATTTTTATTAATTACTCAGATAAAGGGATAAATAAATAGCATCATTAAATTTTCAGATGGATAAAGATTTAACACACTGGCTGTCAGTCAGGATTCCAAAAAAATCTCAATAAACTACAGTATTTGGTAAAATCTAATCATATAAAATGTAACATGAATGAATGAAAGTCTTATATTTGGGTTCAAAAAATCAATTTCATAATTATAATATAAATAAGTTCTGATAAAAAAGCAATTCATCCAAAAACAAAAAGACATTTGGGAGAGAGGGGATTTTTAGATAACTATTTCAATAAGAATCAACATTGTGATATGACAACCTAGAAAGCTGTAAAAAAAATTAATTATGATTAGTAACCTTGTCCTGTCTTTCTTCTCTCTCTCTCTCTCTCTCTCTGTGTGTGTCTCTCTCTCTCTGTCTGTCTCTCTCTCTCTCTCTTTCTCTCTCCCTATTCCCATCTCTCTTCATTTTTCTCTCTATCTCTCTTTGTCTCTGTCTGTGTCTTTTTCCATCTGTCTGTCTCCTCTCTACCTATCTATGCTCACAAGTGTTTTGCTTCTGACTACTGCCTCCACCAATCCATCTTTTCTTCTGTGTAAGATAAGATGTATTACTATACCCAACTTAGTGTGTATGTTATTCCCAATTTGAGCCAATTCTTTTTTATTAAACCTTTTTATTTTCAAAATATATGCATGGATAATTTTTCAACATTGATCCTTGCAAAACCTGTGTTCCAAATTTTGCTCCTTTTCCCCCACTCTCTCCCCAGATGGCAAGTAATACAATATATGTTCAACATGTTGAAAATATATTAAATCGAATATATGTATACATATTTATACAATTATCTTGCAGCACAAGAAAAATCAGATCAAAAAGGGAAAAAATGCAAAAAAAATGCAAGCAAACAACAAAAAGAGTGAAAATTCTATGTTGTGATACACACTCAGTTTCCACAGTCCTCTCTCTGAGTATAAATGGCTCTCTTCATCACAAGATCATTGGAACTAGCCTCAATTATCTTATTGTTGAAAAGAGCCACATCCATCAGAATTGACCATCATATAATCTTGTTACCATGTACAATGATCTTCTGATTCTGCTCATTTCACTTAGCAACAGTTCATATAATTCTTTGAGTCAATTCTGATGAAAGTAAGGTTTAAAGCTTTCCTTCCTGACTTCCATTTTCCCCTCCATAGTAAAAGCTCTTTTATAATTCTTTTAGTCCTCTTTTTTTACAACATTCTCCCTGTTGATTCTTCTTTTTTTACATATACTATCCCATCATATGCAATTCACATCCATATCCTCTGAATAGGTAGACTCCTTCTAACTGCCATGATAATGAGAAAGTTCTTAGAGGTTAAAAGTATTATCTTCCCATATAGGAATGTAAAGAGTTTAATCTTATTGGATCCCTTTAATCTCTTTGTTTTCTCTTTTCTGTTTACCTTTGTATGCTTGAGTATAATAATTGAAAGTCAAATTTTCCATTCAGCTCTTTTTTTTTCATCAAGAATGTTTGAAAATCTTGTAGTTTATTAAATTTTCATTTTTTCCTCAAAAGATTATATTCACATTTGCTGAGCAGGTGATTCTTGGCGGTAACCCTAGCTCCTTTGCCCTCAGAATATCATATTCCAAGCCTTGTGATCCTTCAGAGGAAAAGTTGTTAAATCTTGTATTATCTTGACTATGGGTGCATGATATATGAATTGTTTGTTTCAGGCTACTTGCAGTATTTTCTTCTTCAGCTCTGGAATTTGGTTGTACTATTCCTAGGATATATAATTTTGGAATTTTGATTTATTGTTTTTGATGTCTCGGGGAGTCATTACCTTTCATTTGTCCAAATCTACTTTTTAAGGAATTATTTTCTTCAGTAAGCATTTGTACCTTTTTCATTTCACTAATTCTACTTTTTAATGAGTTGTTCAAATCCAGTCTCAGACACTTAACACTAGCTGTGTGATCCTGGGCATGTAAAGATAGTTTTCAACATTTGCCCTTGCAAAATCCTGTATTCCAAATTTTTCTCCCTACATTCCCCCCCCACCTCCTCCCCTATGCAGCAAGTCATTCAATACAGGTTAAACATATGTAACTGTTCCAGACATATTTCCACATTTATCATGACATACAAGAAAAATCAGATCAAAAAGGGGAAAAAATAGGTAAGAAAAAAAAGCAAGCAAACAACAACAAAAAAGGTGAAAATATTATGTGATCCACATTCAGTGCTCTCTTTCTGGATGGCTCTCTCCATCACGTCTATTAGAATTGACCTGAATCATCTAATTGTTGAAAAAAAGTCAAATCCATCACAGTTGATCATCATATAATCTTATTGTTGCTATGTTCTCTTGTTTCTACTAACTCCACTTCCCATTAGTTCATGTAAGTCTCTCCAGGCCTTTCTGAAATCATCCTGCTGATCATTTCTTATAGAACAATAACATTAGGGATTATTTTTGTGCATGAAACCAATTCAAATTTTTCTCTGAGGCTTTGTATGTAGCAATTTTGACTTTGTTGTTTTCTTCTGTGTTTGCATTTTGATCTTTTCCATCGTCATAGTAACTATGTTCATGTTCTTTTTTGTTGTTTATTCACTTTTCAAGCTTATTTCTTAACTTTTAATTCTACATTAAAGTAGGCCTCTGCTCCTGGAGTGGAGAGTACACTGAGCCAAGCTTCAGGTCTTTGTTTCTACTCAGAAGCTAATTCTGAGCATCCTTTTCAATTTTTCCAAGGTGGTATGATCTAAGGAGAGGTTTGGTCACTGCTCTCCTGGTCTATGCTCTTGTCTATGAGTGACCGCAAGCATTCTTTTTCACCTTGAAACTGTGACTAGGGTACCTGCTCCTCTGCAGTCACAAGCTCTGGTGTGCTAATACCCCTCCTTGTCCTAGGACTGATTCCCACTGCAACTGAGATCCCCACATAGACAATGCAACAGAGTTTTACATCCCAGAGTCAGCAAGAGACTCCAGTAATCTCCTTTTGTCAAGTTGTCTGACCTCCTTACTTTTTGTGGGCTGAGACCTCTGGAAGCCACTGCTGCCACAGCTGATTCAGTCACCCTCCCCCCAAACCCTGTTATTGGTTTGATGGAGAGTGATCTGCACTGGGGCAATGCTGGACTTTGTTCCAATCTCATTTTGGTGCAATAGACCTTTCCTGCTGATATTCTAGGTTATCTTGGGCTGGAAATTTGTTTTCATCCTGCCTTTTTGTGGATCTTGATATTCCAAAATTCATTTTGATATATTATCTAAAATTGTTTGTAGAAGAATTTTGGAGAGCTCAGGTAAATTTCTGCTTTTTCTTTCTCATCTTGGCTCCCTACTTCCCTTCCTGCCCCACCCCTTTTCAACTCAGAAATTCTGTTTCTAAGTCATATGCATGTCTTAATGAAGCTAAAAATCTCATTAGTATTTTGGCAGTAATTTTATTGCCTCAAACATATTGTTTGAAATCTACTAGGATGTTTCATTTATCTCACTGTTCTAGATTTTTAAAGTATTCTTAGATCCTATCTCCCAACCAGTGTGTCAACTATCCCTATCATGTGTTTACCATCTTCATATTTAATAGCCTGCCATTTTTATCTGACTTTCTACAAGTCATTAATAAAAAACAAATGATGAATAAAACAAGGCCAAAGGAAGATATTTTTGCTAGTGAGCTTCCAACCTGACATCAAATCATAATTACCACTCTCTGAGACCACTCACTTATCCATTTATAAATCCATTTAACTCTTCTTTCACCTAATCCAAATTGCTTCATCTTTTTTACAAAGATAAAATGAGAACTTTTTGCCAGATGTTTTTCTGAAATCAAAATATATTATGTTCACTTCATTCCTATGATTTACAAATCCAATAAATCCATAAAAAAAAGAAAATTAGGTTAGCCAGGCATGACCTGCTCACCATGAATCATTCCTTCCCTTTGTAAATACTCCCAAACCATCCCTTTAATAAAAATTCCAAGATTTTCTCAATTCCCAATATATAGCTTAAGGAGTTCTCCTTCAAAAAAAACTAATGTTTGCCCTTTTCAAATCTTGAAGTATTTTTTCATAATCAAGGTCTTTTCTCCTAAAGATCACTGAGAATAGCATAGTAATCATATTACAAGCTCTCTTATTTATCCTCATATATAAAATTACTCAATTATAGTAATGAATTTGTAGTTGTGTGGATGTCTGAAGACAAGGGATAATCCTGGTGTTCTTCACTACTCTTCTTCCCATTTGATGATATAGATACTATCTATAGTAGCAGATTCATCAGCATTATTGTAAGCATTTTTGTTGCCCTCTTTTCCTTTTTTGAACTTAAAGTCCTTATGACCAAATTCATAAAAATTAGAAAAGGAGTTGGCACAATAAATAGAATGTCTGGCTTGAAATCAGGAAGATTCCCCTTCCTGAGTTCAAATCTGATCTCAGACACTGATAAGATGTGTGACCCTGGGAAAGTCATGTAATCCTGTTTGCCTCAGTTTCCTCACCTGTAAAATGATCTGGGGAAGGAAATGGCAAACCATACTAGTATCTTTGCCAAGAAAAACTCCAAATGAGGTCACAAAAGCTAAGACATGACTGAACAATAACAATAAAAGTATTTTTAACTAGTTTCATGGGAGACATTCCATCTCTGATCAGGAGCTAAACATTCCCATTTTTAAAATCATGGTCCACAATTCAATAAAACTTTGTTTCCAGTGATGAATTTTAAGCAAATTGCTTCAATTTTCTGCTTTACTCTTTAAAATGGAAATAATAATTTTGCTACAATAGGGTACTGGAAAAGTAATTCATTTTCTTTTGACTATCAAAGAAAGGGGAATGGAATAAGTATTTATATAGAGCCTGCTATGTACCAGAGTATGCTAAGCACTTTGAGAAATATTATCTCATTTGAGGTAAGTACTATTATTATTCCCATTTTACAGCTGAGGAAACTGAGGCAGATGGAGATTAAATTACTTGTTCATGGTTGCATTGCTAGTGTCTGAGGCAAGATTTGAGCTCAGATATTCTTGACTCTAGGCAATACTCTCTACCCAGTGTACTACCTAACTGCCTATCACTTTTTTGTGAAAATAAATTATTTCATTCATATAAAGGGATAAGAACTAGACCTGTTATTGATATAGAGAACTTCCAAATAAGAAAGCTTCTTCCAATTAAGGCCAATACCTCCTCTGAAATTTGTAGATTTAGAAAATGGCCTCAAGACTAAAAGCTTGCTTGCTCATGATCACAGAACCACTGTGGATCAAAGGTGGGGCTTGAAGCAAGGTCTTCCCCATCCTGAGAATAGCTGGTTCATTGTATCATGCTCCCACTTTATATTTCATCAAAATTTCTTTTTTAAGGCCTCAAATAATTTTTCCATAATATTTATTGAGTAATAAAAAATAAACAGTTATTTTACATTCAATATTGCCTGCTGGAAGCATCATCCACTACTTAAAATCATTCCTTCATTTGTAACATATATTTTATTTGGATTATTGAAACTATCATATGTCTTGAACTATTTCTCAAGATTTAATTCCACTTCCCTAGTCCAATTGCCAAGCATCCAAAATAAAAAATAGCAGTAGTAGGTGAATGATAAATGAAACATGTTTAATTATCACAAGCAATAATATACTCACATTTTTTAAAAGGATGCAGGTTAATTGATTCTTCCATTTCTTTCTGCGTGCAGATTTCAGTTCATCTTTATTCTTTTATGTTTTCATAATATGGCTATAGATTATGATTTAATCCCCTCAAATGGGATAGTATTTCATGGAAAATGGACATCCTCATGGATCCCAGAACTACTTATAAAGATGAAAGACCATGTTAATAAAACAGTATTAAATTACTTTGCAATGGTAATTACTCTACTTCAGTCCATAGTAGTGAATGATAATAAAGGAAGGTCTCTCTCTTATATAGACATTAGGAACTATTTTAAATACTGGGGCTGCTGGCTTGATTTAAATTTTGGCTGTAGTTTGACCCATTCCTAATTAGAATGACTAAATCTTGATCAAAAAAGGGTTTGGGAAGAATGAAAGAAGAAATAAAGCAGGTCCTGATCAAACAGGAAGATAATTCAAAGGTCTTTATTTTATCCATGGAAATAACTGCCAAAGGAGATACATAAAAGCAAATTTAATCAAGTAGCTATAATCTAATATATAGGTACTGACTCCAGCCACATAATTTAAGAAAGTTTTGGGGGGATCAAGGAGTTGACTAACAAACACTACAAATACTAAAAAGAACTTACATGAATCACAAAGGGAACTTTTTAAAAATTGCATGAATAGTTTGGCTATTTATATTGATCAAATAAATGCTAGTGTTGTAGACATATCCTAGGAAATGGAAACCCAATGAATTATAATTTATGAGAGACATCTAAAGCACTGCTGCATGAATGTATATTTGGAAATATTTGTGTTCTTGAGAAAATACAGAAAAGCCATCTGGATGAAGGACTGAATTTTTCCATTTAGACATTCTGGCATCTTATGGAAGAGACACAAATGAAGAGAGGAAGAGTTCCAAGAAATAAGGAGGTAGGAGGAGAAAGGAAGGGGAAAAGGAAAAATATTGTTTCAGTATAATACTCTAGAAATTTCCATTGTTCTAGGACAATGCTAGTCAAAATTTCTCATCTAAAAATTACCCAGAGGCTCCAGAGTGGAGCAGAAGGGAAAAATTGGTAATGAATCAATGATTAACAGACTTTGTTCACAATAGTAGATCCATAAACTGTCTGTTCACAATAAAGGAATACTTTAGACATGAAGATGATCACCATGGGATAAGGAGAGTAAGGAGAAACTTTTACCTCCATCAGTTATACCCAATGTCAAAAATAATTTCTGTTTTGAATTGTTTGAAAGTGATTTATGATTCTCCAGCCCTTTATCCTTTAACCATCCATAATGGTTGCCCTGGGGAAAAAAATAACATATAACAAAAACAAATATATACAGGAATTATAAGTTGATGATACTAATGGAACTCTTTTGGCAAAATGGCAGCTTTCTTTTTAGGCCACTACCTGCCCTTTGTTTTCCTGAATAAACCTAAACAACTTAAGGGAGGAACTCTTCTTGCTGGGATTAATCAATGTTGATCATCTTCTTAGAAAAGACAGATGTAGACAATGTAAGAGTGTCCTTCATTTCTCTGACTAACTGAACCACATTAAGGAACTAAGAAAAGCTTGATATGTACCAAGGCTGACACTTGTCAACAATTTAGAATCTTTGAAAAAAAAAAGCACCTCCAAACCTTGTAATATATTAAATACTCATTAAAATTAATGAGAATGGATTGATTCACCTGTGAAAATTCAAAAAAGTAAGAAGGCATTGTTTAGTAAGGGAAATTTTTAGTCTTGCAAAAAATCTAAAAGTGTTAAGAAGTCTGGGGGAACCAGATGAAAAAGTGAGAGTGTGTAGAACTGTGAGAAAAGAATCACATTTCTGGGAGTATGGGAGGAAGAAGAAAATATTCTGTCTCCTAGTCCTTCTATTTCATCTTACATCTATTACTAGTACTCATAGATTGAAAAACTTTTCCTATAGTCAAAATAAAAATAGTAATTTTCCTTCAGGTCAAACATATGAAAACAAATTTCCATTTTTAAAGTAGAATTTTATTGCAATTTTTCTGAATTTGGGGAAAAAATTGGTTCAAAACAGTATCCTTTGCCAAGTTCACAAGTAATGAGATTTCTTCTTTAAATTATTGTTTCCCATAAACATTCTCACTCTTTCTATCTTCTGTCCACAACTGCTAAAAGAAATTTTAAATGAAAAGGTTTATCCTTTAACCACTGAGAGAATAATTCTGTCACTGGCAACAAAATTATAAAATGTTTCAAGGCAAAAGGAAATTAGGAAGAGAGAAATTCATTGCTAACCCTCGAAAGAGCTTCTAGCTTCAGAAAGCAGATTCCCCAATCAATGACATTGGATCCTGTTGGTGAATTATTTTACTCTAAATGCCTCAAATATAGTTGAAGCCCTCTTGAAATCCTCTTCAGAGGTTCTTCACAATTATACCTGAGCCTGGCAACATCTAATAAGATAGAAATTTCAAGGGCCACTTGAATAGCTTTCCCTTTGAAACTAACAGCTACTATATTTCCTTATATATATGTGTATATATATGTATATATATATATATATATCTTTCAGAAAGAGAATTATCACCAGAGCTGGATATCAATGTTCCAAAAACCATGGTCAAAAACACAATATTCTGTGGCTATATGAAGAAAAAAGCTACTCATGATCATTTATTAAGAAGTCATAGGCATAATAATAAGTAATAATAATAATAATAACTAGCATGTGAGGCTTGTAAAGACCTTTACAATATTATCTCAATCTATCCTTTCATTAATCTTAGAAGGTAGGAGCTATCATTATCTCCATTTTATTGAAGATTGAAACAGAAATTAAGTGACTTAACCTAGTTCTCACATCTTGTTAGAGTCTGAGGCTAGTTTTGAATTCAGCTCTTCTTGACTTCGATTCCAGTTTTGCCTCCATTACACCATCTGCCTGCCTCTTATGGACTTAAGTATCATAAAAGAATAAGACAGGTAAACATTTAAAAAGAGGAGTTGGCCAGTGGTGAAAAATACTAATCAAAGAAAAGACCCATTACAAATTGACTTAAAATTTTTTAATATGCCAAGATTAATTTATTCACATAATAAATATTTATCATGGAATAAAATGAAGTATGAGATATAATCCTCGTTAAGATTATAAACTGATTGGAGAGACAAAACAGCAAACTACTAATACTAGCTTACCTTAATTGAGAGTTTTAGCATTATTAAAAAACAAAACAAACAACAACAAAAAAAAAAAAAACCTTTCACACATGTAAAGATGGGGCTGTGCTGAGTATCTCAATCAAATATTTAAAGTGATTTAAAATGATTCCTTAATGAAATGAAGTCTTCAGTCATTTTCTTTGTGACCCCATTTGGATTTTTCTTGACAAGGATACTGGAATATTTTGCCAATTCCTCTTCCTTCCCAGGGTCACATAAGTAACTAGTCAGTGTCTGAGGTAACATTTGAACTCAGGAAAATGAGTCATTCTGACTTCAGGTCTGGCATTCTATCCACTGCATAACCTACCTGCCCTATAAGAGT
This sequence comes from Myrmecobius fasciatus, assembly GCA_023553655.1. Classification (NCBI taxonomy): domain Eukaryota; kingdom Metazoa; phylum Chordata; class Mammalia; order Dasyuromorphia; family Myrmecobiidae; genus Myrmecobius; species Myrmecobius fasciatus. The sequence goes on from JAJPUD010003440.1 coordinate 168,769, forward strand.
ATCTTAATCCATCAATTAAAGACTTTAGACTAAGCTTGATCAATGGGTGTCACTGTATAAAAAGTGTGTTCACTGATACATTGTTGGTGGAACTGTGAACAAATCCAACTATTCTGGAGAGCAATTTGGAACTATGCTCAGAAAGCTACCAAACTGTGCATACCCTTTGACCCAGCAGTGTTTCTATTGGGCTTATATCCCAAAGAGATCCTAAAAGAAGGAAAGGGACCCACATGTGCAAGAATGTTTATGGCAGCTCTTTTTATAGTGGCTAGAAACTGGAAACTGAATGGATGCCCATCAATTGGAGAGTAGCTGAAAAAATTATGGTATATGAATGTTATAGAATATTATTGTTCTGTAAGAAACAACCAGCAGGATGATTTCAGAGAGGCCTGGAGAGAACTGATGCTGAGTAAAATGAGCAGAACCAGGAGATCATTATACAAGGCAACAACAATACTATATGATGATCAATTCTGATGGACATGGCTCTCTTCAACAATGAAATGTTTCAAACCAGTTCCAATTATTCAGTAAAGAAGACCATATACACCCAGAAAGAGGAACATGAGATATGATATCATTTTCATGCTCTCTATTGATGATTGCTTGCATTGGGTTTCCTTTTTCAGATTTTTTGTTCATGTAGATACAATTATTCTTGCACAGCAAGATAAGTATGGAAACATGTATACATATATTCGATTTGTCAAATATTTTAATATAATTAACATGTAGTGGACTTCCTGCCATCTAGGGGAGGAGAGGGGAATGGGGGGGGGAAATTTGTAACAGAAAGCTTTGTAAGGGTCAATGTTGAAGAACTATCCATACATATGTTATGCAAATAAAAAGTTTTAATAAAGATAAAATAAAATGAAATAAAATTAAAAGTGTGTTCAGATTAGCAGATAAAATTTGATCATCTTCTAGGAGTCACCTATAAAATACCAAACAAATTCAGGTGTAGGAAATTGGAATGAATATGGGCCATGATTGTTGTTCATCCTTTGTTCTGGAAGAGGACCACTCAGAAGAATGATGTCTTGACTTGCACATGAATTGTATTTAAGTGAGACCAAGTTACAGAAATTCATCAGTCTCACTCTCTCCTCCAGAATCATTGGAGTCTAGTGATAAAATAATTCATAAAAAGAACTGTATTGGTTCCATGAGTCATGAGGCAGGCTCACATGGATACATGGATAGAGTGCAGAGTCTTGAGTTAGGAAGGCTTATCTTCCTGAGTTCAAACTTGGGCTCAAACACTTAAAAGCTGGGTGATTCTGAGCAAATCACTTAACCCTGTTTGCCTCAGTTTCTTTATCTGTAAAATGAGCTGGAGAAGGAATTGGCAAACCATTCCAGTATCTTTGCCAAGAAAATTCCAAACAGGATCATGAAGAGTTAGACATGACTAAAACTATTGAACAATGTGAACCAAAAGAAAATATCCCAATAAAGCCTCAAAGGAATTACTGTGATTAGGGGAAGAAAACTGCCTCAGTTTTGGATAAGGTCTCCTTACCATGTATCTCTTGGTTAGAATAAGATCTTTGAAAACTTTTAAGAGCCTAAGGATTTCTTGTCTTCCTATCAGTGTCAGTGTCCTGGCAATATCTAGCTGATTATCTAGCATGCATTAACTGATTGTCTGCACTTGGAATCAAAAGAAGAGTGATGTTGTGTGGGAAAGCAAGTTCACAGCTTCACAAGAAATCCTGCAAAAGAACTATACTAGGTCCAAGAGAACTTCTTGAGTGCCCTATGAGGCAAAGGAAGGGAATAAGGGTTTATATAGTGCCTACTTTGTACCAAGAACTTTTTACAAATATGATCTCATCTGATCCTCTCAAAAACCTGGGAGATAGGTGCTATTATTATTATTATTCACATTTTACTGTTGAGAAAATTGAAACAAACAGAGATTTAAAGTAGCTGCCTTTTCACTTTTCTCCAAGAAAGAGAAAAGAGAACTTCCAAGCATGAAAACCTAAATTACTCCATTGCTATTTATGCTCTCTAAACTAGAATTAACTTCTTTATATAGGAAACAATGTAAGAGAATTTTTGGGGTAGCAGGGTGTTTTGTAATGAATGTTATTACTATGCCATCTAAGTAAATATCCCCTTCTAAAAGTTAATTAACTTTTCATTCTTAATTGATAATCAACTATCAAAAAATGTGAGAAGCACACCAATGGGGACTTATGAGCTTTATAGCATTAGACCAAAAGTATCAAATGTGAGACCCCCAGGCAATGAGGTAGACAATACTCCTGAATGCAGTAAATATAATATAGTCCTCTTGTAATTAGTTCTTAACACCCTGTCTTATAAATACTTAGGCTGCCTAATAAAGCATTATAGGATTGGAATGTTGTTTAAGTCATTCAATTTCCTGAAACTGAATTTCATCATCTATATAATGGGTAGAATTCAACTTGTTTTGTTTAAATTGCAATGTTGTTGTGCAGGTTAAATGAGATAATGTGTGTGTGTGTGTGTGTGTATTGTGTGTGTGTGTGTGTGTGTGTGTGTGTGTGTGTGTAGCTCATGCTTTGGAGCCACTGTTCAGAGTCCATCTCATACCAACAATTTGAGTCTTTACAATATGACTAATTTGCTTCTGAGAGACTGTTGGTTTGTTTGCCTAATGCAATGGTGTCAAAAGGACATTTAACTTACATGTCCTCTAAAGCTGTATGTTATCTTAGAAAATGGAATATTAACATTATCTATATTCTTTTGTTATTTTGCTTATTTTGTTAACATTTTCAGATTATTTTTAAAGTAATATGATACTACAGCCATGTCCCAAAAGTCTTAGTGCCTTTTTTGATGCTAACATTAGTTTTAAAAAAGGCACTAAGACTTCTGGGTTACTCTGTATAATACAAATATGGATGTCCCCAAAAGCCTTGCTTTAAAAATCTTAAAATGGCACTAAGATTTTTGAGTACATCATGTATAACAAGGCATTTCATACTACCAGTAGTCAGGACCATTAAAATGGATGGGGAATAAGAACTGTATTTACCTAGAACTCTCTTTTTATCCCACAGTTTCTTATTTAGGTGTATTTATCAATTGTGAGATGTTATTCAAAGACTCAACCTCTCCTCACCAGCTCCTTTCATTCCTTCCAGAGATAGATGATATATCAATACTTCATTTAATCAATAATTAAGGCCCTAACTAAAAAAAAAAGTTTAATTCTCTTAGTAAAGCCATACTAAAATTAAGATTATCATTTATACTATAAAGTACAACATTCTAAACACTTACTAGCTCTAAATACAAGACAAATACCACCCACTGGGCTGGAATCTGTTTCCACTCTCTTCAATCACACAAGCTGAAAAAGGCAGAGGTATCCAAGAAATAAATTTGCTTAATAAAATTATTCTTTTCATACACTGAAAGAGCAGGTGAGCATAAAAAGAATCATGTCATTTAACTCATGAATAGCTCTATATCATGAAATCCTTCTTTGCATTTACTAAGTGCAGTAGAATGCACTGGTAACCACAAACCATCCTTCCAAGTTCATTTCTACAGGTCAGTGAAATGAAAAGCTCACAAGCTAGTGCCAAAGACTAAAGGAATATGAAAGTACACTTTACTATGTCTTTATATCTTTATATTTGTTCTTCACTTTGAAACTCTACACACTTGGTGATTACATATGTGTGTATATGTGATATCTCATCAACAAACTAAGTCATCCAGGCCATGTTGACACCAAAGCAAGCTGGACATTGTCCCAGTGCAGGATCCTTGCAAGATGCTTAGCACAATGCCTGACACACACTAGATGCTTAGTAAAGATTTATTTTCTGACTATCCCCAAAAGACATATTTCTCCTACAAAATATATTATTATGTGTATACAAAAGATCAAGAAAAGGAGTTTGAGATTGGAGAAGGGAAGTATTGTTTCATAATACCTAATAAGTATCAGGTTTTCTGATTCCAAGTTAGGGCTCTTTTCCACATTACCTCTTAGTCTTGAAATGTTAAATAACAAACATTTAAATATAATGTAAGAGGATAATTTAAGTGTTAGCATACTATACAATACAATTAAGTATCATAAGCATTATAAATAAGAACTTTCTGGTCAGAGACAAGGATGAAGAACACAATATGGTTTCTATGTGCATATTATTACATCCCTGTATCAACTTATTGGGATAATTGAAGATACCATGGAAACAAAAATGAAAATAGGTTAAACAAAACTTATACATGATATTGTCTAATTGGCAAATGAAAATAAGGGGATGTAAATTTTAGCAATAAGATCATAAAAGCATATATTTAAAAGTAGAAAGGAATTCAGAGGCCATCTAGTCCAATCCCCTCACTCTATAGATTGGTAACCTGAGGTACAGAAGGTTAACTTATTGGTATAATGTTATACAAGTATAGTATATGGCAGAACAAAGAAAAGATTTAGTGACTAATGTCCTGGCCTAAGAAGATCTGTGACTGAGCTAATTACAATCTCTCTGAACCTTGATTCCCCATCTGTAAAATGGAGAAGATAATACTTGTACTACCTATCCCTTGGGATTATTTTGAGGAAAATATAAAGTCCAACTGAATGCAAGCTATTGTTATGTGTGTATATAAGCATAAATATATACATATATATATATAAATGTGTGTTCATAGTGCTTTATAGATATTTTAAAAATCATTTTTATCCACAAAACTATCTCTGGTTCTGGCTATGCTTTCCAGTATCAAAGTAATGAGGCATCTAATAACAATGAAAATCAAATAATTCTAGAAATATAGTATTCCTATAACCAAATTACAGTTTAAATTTTAATTAAATTTCTCCTCTTCCAAAAGTGTGATCTTTTGTGTTGTATACATACACAGACATGCACACACACATGCGTGCGCACGCATACACACACGCACACTCCCCTCGATGTGTCACTATTTGTAAGAAACATGCTGTGAGACTACCTTATAGGTAAGAAAAACTGATAATGAGGCCTTTTTAGTATTTTAATAACTAAATCTTTTTGGATGGGGTCCAATATGAACCCTGTTTCATAGAAAATTCTGCTCCTCTAAGAAATGTATTATGTTAACAGCAAGGTTCCAGTATATGCACACACAAAAAAACACACAGAGATATGCACACATTTCAAACAAAAATTATCTGAAGTAACAAATATTTTTCAATTTTAAAAGCCTAAGGAAATAACAGGCAAGCTACCCTAAACCAGATGGTTAACTAATGGATTCAGCAGTTGTCCTGTAAGGATATTAAATTCAAATATCAAAAGCTGTAATATCCTGAGAACTGTGACTTGAATATAAATTTTTTTCAAGCAAAAGAAAAGAGTCGATGCTTCTATAAATTCCAAACTAGCCTGGAGTTTCACACAGGGAGCAACAAAATAACCAAGTGGTACTCAAATACAACCTCAAAGTTCTAGACATTTGAATTTTCATAATCTACATCAGAACTTCTACTCTAGACTGCTCTCTTCTAATCCTGAAGATGAATGTACAAGCATATCTTACCCATGCTTTTTAAAGTGAGGAACATTGTTATAGTCTACACATTCTTTTCTACTTTTGAGTTCAGACTAGGCTTGATTTGAAACATCATAGAGTTGGACTGAACCTCAGAGGACATTTAATATAATCTCTTTGTTTTACAGATGAGGAAACTGAAGCTCAGGGAAGATAAATAATTGCTGAATTATGAGAATCATGAGAAGTTGATAAACATCAGAAGCATAATTTGAATTCAGGTCCTATGGCTTCAGAGCCATTGTTCTTTTCATGGTACCAAGCTGCCTCTCATTTGCAACTCCAGAGCAGCAGGGAATTTCTTCCATCTCAATTTCCTGTAAAAGACACCAATCATTAAAATCAGATTAGTTTATTAATGAGAAAAGGCTAATTTTCTTTTTATCACAAACTCTAATTTATCCAGAATCTTAAAAAAGTGGAAAACCAATGAAATTAGATTTTTTTTCTTGTGCTCAGTTGTTATTCATTTATAAGACTAATGGTAAGCAAATGGCTCAGCATCCGAAATTTATTTTTTACAGAAGCCAAATCTATGTTATAAAATTCTAAGAATATAAACTCTTTAGAGTCAGGACCTATTTCACTTTTGGTTTTTGTATTTCCAGTGCCATGAAACATAATTAATATATAATAGACACTTGATAGATACTTGATGACTTAACTTGAATCAGGTAACCTCTTATATTCCTTTCATCCATGATACTAGAAGATGAAAACTAATTCAAAGTCACTATATGAGCCTAACATACCTTCTGAATGACTCAAAAAATAAATATTTAATTGTATGCCATGTAGTTTTAGTCTTGTGTATTTTATTATGATACAATGATTTGTATATTGTGTTTTTTTTAATATATAGCAATGTCTTTTCCCACTAAAATCCAACTCTGGTATCTCATCATGGTGTAAATGTCAGTGGAGACTCAAGATCATGCCTCAAGATTTTACCAAGCTGGAAGGGCTTAGTTAGATGCAAGAATATGTCTTCTGATTAAGGACCAGTCTGATTAAGTTCATAAAAGCTCATCTCCAGCGTGGCAGCAGAAGGTTGAATTTTGGGCCACAGCAACTTTCAAAGACCATCTACCAAGTTGTCAAAGTTTTCATCCTGTGTTGATGAAAGAAGTATCTGCCATGATGATACATACTACAGATCACTGAAGTATAGTAGTCCCATTTAACAAGGCTATCCAGAAAATCCCCCCCTCCCCAAAGATGGTGGTGTGGGAAGGTGGTTGGAGAACTAGATTTGTAGTAAATTCAAATCTTATCTTTGATATTCACTACCTGTGTGATAACAGCAAATCATTAAACTTCATCTATAAAAGGAGGGAATTTGATTACATGCCTTTGAAGTTTCTTTTTGCCTCTAAATTTGTAATTCTAGGAAGTATCTTATAGTGGTTTCTATTAAATTAGCATTGCTTCTCTTCTCCTCTTTCTCCTTCTTCTATCAGGACCTGTGATTTCTAGTAAATTTCTAATAAAGAAACTCTCCCAAACACTGAAAGTAAGCAACTGTTCCACATTTTGTAGACTTAGAAATTTGCTAGAGGGAAATATATACAGACATGCATGTGTATATATATAGATGTATGTGTACACACACATGCATGTATTTTTGAAGACATTTGTTTGTGATAAATATATTTAACATATAAATTCATATATGCATTTATTTTAGAGGTAAGGTATTTGGGGTTTTTTGTTTAACTATCCATGTATTGTTCATTTGTTTTAGAGGTAGAATTGAATGCAGGTCTTCTTTACTCCAAAGCCAATGATTCTCAATCAATCAACAAAATATGCCAGTCACCATACAAAAAAATTAGTCCCTGTCCTCAAAAAGCTTTTTTAGGAGGAGAGAACAGAGAAGAGGCTTAGAGATAGAACAGAATGAAAAGGGAGGGAGGGAGGAGTAGGTCAGAGTTTATACACATATACATATATATAACACCCATGCATATGTATTATACATGCATATTAAATGCAAAGTAATTCTAGAAATCTAGGAGAGCAGGAAAAACCTCCTATAGAATATGGTGCTTGAGTTGAGCTTTGAAGGGGGAAAAAATGGGGTTTTGAGAGGGATGTAGGGATGAGAAAACAATGCATTCCAGTCACTGGTCTTTTCAAAAGCACAGAGATTGGGAAATAAAATGATTTGCACAGAAAAAAATAAGTAGGTCCTTGTGTCTGAACTGTAGAATACATAAGGGGGAGTAACATGCAGGTAACTTGCAAAGGTAAGCCATAGCTGGACTGTCATGGGCTTTAAATATCAAATATAGGACTGTGACTTTTATACTAAAAGCAATAGGGAGCTAGTAGAGCTTTTTGAGCAAGGGAGTGACTTGGTCAAAACTAGGCTTGATTAGTATGACTTCAGCAGCTATGTGGATGATAGATTTTAAGGAAGATATTTCAGAATAGGAACCCAAAAAGAAGGATCTGATAAGAGTCCTGGCAAAAGTAGTCTAGTTTAGACTACTGGCCATAGAGTGGAGAGATGGAGATAAATAAAAGAGAAATGGTTTTAGAAGAAATAAGACTCAGTGACTGATTAGATATGTGGGTTGCAAGAGTTAGGAGCCAAGGGATTCCAGTATTGCAAACTTCTATGAACTACCCCTTTTCAGTTTCTTTTTATAGACAAATAGAGGTGTCTAAGAACTAAGAACTGTTTAGGAAGCTTAATATAAACCAAAATTTAAAGTTATATACAATAAGACAACAATTATGTTATGTAGAATTGCAATAAGAATACAATATTTTAGAATTTACATAATGTTATGCAATATTGTGGATATTATTATTTATTGTGCAAGACACTGGGGAAGCAAAACCAAAAAGGAAATAAATCTCCAAGGAGTTTAAATTCTAAGAATTGTATAATATAACCTAGAAATTATTACTAAAAATAAGTTTTCTGATAAGCAGTTAAAAGCAAATACATCATGAAATTCTTAAGATTTCAACTATTCTGATTTTATATTTCTAAATGATCTATGCTAGATATTGAAATATTAATTATAGTGAAGACCAATTACTTAGTCCATTGATTTGAGACTATCAAGTTGTCCAGGTTAGATCATTCAGGCCCTGTAATATACTTCATCTTTTCCCCATTAATTAGTTAGATCATTCTGATAATATTAAATTTTCTGAATTATATGAATAACTATGACTTTAGAGACAGACTTGGCCAAAGATTGCAGCATCTTGAGATATTTTGCATGCTGTTGATCAGCTCTGGGTACTGGGAAATGAGGGTGAAGGGTGAAGTAGAGAGAGCCCTTTCTCCAAGCTCAGCTGGCAGCTCAAACAACTCAGCTGCTGAGAGGCAATTCTACTTCTATTTCCATGGAAACAGCTGGAAAGATGGCTTAGTGAACTCAGGATCAGGTGTGAAGCATCTCAGTTTTCTATACAATAAGTTCAATCTCTCATGGACAAAATGAGGGTCATGCAGTTACTTAAAAGCAAATTTCCTACATTCTGTTCAAGTTCCAATAGCAGGTTTTATAAGACTAAGTTATTGTGTAGGTGGCCTAAATCCTCCAGCTCCCTATGGGATCACAGTTGTCCAGATGGCTATTACTATCCACCCCAGAAGCAGCTGCTCCAGAATGGATAAACTGTATCCCAGTGACTAAGAAATAAATTACTATTTTTGTTACTGTGATTGTAATATCTTAACTTAAATTATACTAGTCTTCCAAGGAAATCAATATATTCCATTCCTATTATTTGAGACTTTGCTGTCTGTATCTGACAAAATTATTTACACTGGTATTTATTTTTTCCCTACACAACAGTCAATTTACATTAATATTTTTACTTTAAAGCCCTTTGTGAATGATAATAAAAAAAATTCCCCAGTGTTCAAGCAAGTCCCAAGGATCAAGTAGAGAAACCATAGAGAATGCCTCAGGATGGAAGAGATTTGAAAACCGTGTCTTCAACCAGCCAACTCACTTCTTTAAAAAGTCAGCTGTGTGACAGGCAATGTGCTAGGGCCTATGAAGAAACACAAAGCGAATTGTACAATCCATTGGGAGAAGTAGACTTAATATCACTGAATGAGATGGATTGGATGAAGTTTTCTCAGTATTGAGACTGGGCCTGAGTCACATGATCCCTATAGTAGAGCAGGAAGGTGAGGTCTTGGGGCTCAGGTTTCAGGAAGTCACATGATCCCTATTCCCAGTCTTAGACCCTAGGTTGCAAGTAGGCAAGTGGTCTAAAGGTCAGGCCCTCAAGTCATGCCCATGGGAAGTGACATGACCCACAGGTAGCAGACAACATTGGTGACCATTGGTCCTTTCAGTCTTTCCAATGAAAAGGCTCCAGTCTTTTGCTTTTAAACTTTGGACAAGGCAGAAGCCGGCAGGTTACAGGAGCACATGGCTGGAGCTGGGATGGCTCCAGGTGTGTCTGGTCCACTCCCTGCAGAGATTAAATAAATACTTTCTTTGTCCCTGAAGATGTCTCTGATCAGTTAATTTGGGAAAGAGGGTCTTGTACCCATCCCACATATCACCATTGTCAACAGGTAATGCCAACTAATAGTCAAGTCAACAAATATTCATTAAGTACCTACTATGTGCCAAGTACTAGGTACACAAAGAAAAGATAAACAAAATTCTATTTCCAAAGAGCTTAGTCTAATGGGGAAGAAAATATGCAAACAACTATGTAGAAACCAGATCTATCCAGAATAAATTAGAGATAACACAGAGAGAAGGAAGATTGCTAAAGATAAGATTTTACTGAGCTGGTCATGCCATGAGCATCTGAAGCAACTTTTCTCTCCCTAGTTGGAGAACAAGGAGGGGAAATACCTTTGGCCTACTTTATGCTGCAAAGTATAAAGAAAATATAAAAGAGCAAGTCTCCAGAAACTGACAACCTCAGAACACATCCACATACCTGGAAACTTGAATGTATTTCAATTTCAAGAACTTCAAGAACACATATAAAAACTAGTATTTGTACAATACTTTAAGCCCTACAAACTGCTTTACAAATATTCTCTCATTTTATCTTCACAACAGCCTTGGGAGGTATGATACAATATATTTATTAACTATCTACCATGTTTCAGGCATGATACTAAGTGCTAGAGATACAAATGAGAAAAAGGGAAACATTTCTTGCCCTCAGTGAGCTTACATTGTAATTAAAAAAAGAAAGAGAAAAGAAAATGCACAAAAAGAAGGTGAAAAGAGGAAGGGGGTGATGAAGAAGATGTTAGAGTTGAAACCAAGAAGAGTGGCTAGTGGCAAAAGAAGAGTTGGCTGCCATTTTGAAAAAGGAGCTTTGGAGAAAGGTTGTTTTTTTTTGTTTGTTTGTTTGTTTGGTTTGGTTTGTTTTGGTTTGGTTTTTGTTGTTTTGTTTTGTTTTGTTTTGTCAGAAGTACAGAAGCAACTGAGCATATTGATGATGAGTTGAAGCAATCTCCATGTTGAGTTTATCCTAGGCAAAACATGATGAAAATGAAAATGGAGTTGAAACCATCCCCATTTTAGAGATATGAAAACTGAATCAGAATACAATTAGAGGAACTGCTCGTGGTCACACAGCTATGAGGTATGCAAAATGAGATTTTGGCTCAGGATTTGCTCTAGGATTGGCTCAGGATTAAATCTAGTATTCTATCCAGTGCCCCTATCTGACTGCCCATTATGTGCAAAGTACTTGCTAGGTAATTGTATTAAGTATACAAAACCAATATAATAGTCCCTGCTCTCTAGGAATTTACATTTTGTAGAATAGATACACTGTGTACATAGAACAGAATATAAACAGTATATACCAAGCAAGTACAAAGTAACTCTGGAGAAAAAGGGAGATCAATAACCAATGGAGAGATTGAGAAAGGCTTTGGAAAGGAGTAAGAACCAGACAGGCATTAGAAAGAGCAAAGGATTCTAAGAGGCAGATGAGAAGAGGAAGAACTTTCCAGGAATGGAATTATACAGACAACATGTGTAAAGACATAAAGATATGGAAAGTAATGTCATGAATAGGGAATGTCAAGTACAATGTGCCAATTTATAAAGAATTAGAATATAGGGTCGTTAGGTGGAACAGTGAATAAAGCATTGGTCCTGGAATCAGGGACCTGAGTTGAAATCCAGCCTGGCTGTGTCCTTAGCAAGAAATATAAAATAAATCAGGATAGATAGCTTGGAACTAGATTGCAATAGGACAGTATCAGTATTTTATCCAAGTAACAAATGTGAATCGGTTAAGTTTCTTAAGCAGGGTTAGTTCTGTACTCTAGGAGTCTTATTTTGTCAGCTCATTGAAGGATTGGAGAGGAGAAAGATGTGAGTCAGAGAGTCCAATTAAGAAACTATTATAATAGATGATATGATATTTATTTTACTTGACTGGTACTTATTTTAGCATAAAGAAGAGGACAGGGGCAGGTAGGTGGTGCAGTGGATAGAGCACCAGCCCTGAAGTCAGAAAGACCTGAGTTCAAATCTATTCTCAGACACAACACTTCCTAGCTGTGTGCTCCTGGGCAAGTCATTTACCCCCCAAATGCCTCAGGGGAAAAAAGAGGGCATATGGGAGAACTAGTGCAGGGGGGGGAATCAACTAGATTTCACAAATGATTAGATGTGGGAAGTCAGAAAGAGTCAAGGATGCCTAATGTTTTGAACATAGGTGACTAAAAGGATAGTGGGGCTCTTGGCAAAAACAGGAAAGTTTTATTTTGGACATGTTGAGTTTGAGGTAGAGATGAATAGAAATTAGTTGTTTATGCAAAGATGGAGGCTCAAGAGAGACTTGGTTTGGATAATTAGATTTATTGCAAAGAAGATAATTCAAAAGATCACTGAAAGAGCATGCATACATACAAAAAGACTCAGGACAGAACCTTAGAGTACATGCTTAGATAGTAGGACATGAAGAGATGACCTAAGAAAAAAGAGGATCATGGAGATGAAACGATGACCAAAGGAGAATAGTGTCATGAAAACTCATTGGGAAGAGAGTATTTAGTTCACAGTGAGCAAAGCTGTAGAGAAGTCAAGAAGGATTGTGACCATCTGTAAAAAAGATCTTTAAACTCATTAATTAAGGGATGATCTTGGAGAGAACTATTTCATTTGATCAGTGTAAACAGACACATAAGGAATGGGTAATGAAACAAGTGGGAGGTGAGTAAATGGAGGTAATTGATATATTTTTTTTATTCTTTGATTTTTCACTATAAGAAATGTAGAATGACAGCTTAATAGTATGGCAAGAATCATGGATTTAACTATTGATCAGAAAAATGCAAATTAAGACAACTCTGAGGTACCACTACACACCTGTCAGATTGGCTAAAATAACAGGAAATGATAATGACGAATGTTGGCGGGGATGTGCAAAAACTGGGACACTGATACATTGTTGGTGGAATTGTGAACGGATCCAGCCATTCTGGAGAGCAATTTGGAACAATGCTCAAACTATGCATACCCTTTGACCCAGCAGTGTTTCTATTGGGCTTATATCCCAAAGAAATCTTAAAGAAAGGAAAGGGCCCCACAGATACAAAAAATGTTTGAGACAGCTCTTTTTGTAGTGGCTAGAAACTGGAAGCTGAATGGATGCCCATCAATTGGAGAATGGCTGAACAAATTATGGTATATGAATGTTATGGAATATTATTGTTCTATAAGAAACGACCAGCAAGATGATTTCAGAGAAGCCTGGAGAGACTTGCATGGACTGATGCTGAGTGAAGTGAGCAGAACCAGGAGATCATTATACACAGCAACAACAATACTATATGATGATCAATTCTGATGGACATGGCTCTCTTCAACAATGAAATGTTTCAAACTAGTTCCAATTGTTCAGTGAAGAAAGCCATATACACCCAGAGACAGGGATATGAAATGTGGACCACAACATAACATTTCCATGCTCTCTATTGATATTTGCTTGCATTGTGTTTCCTTTCTTAGATTTTTTTTGTAGATATGATTTTTCTTGCACAACAATAATAACTGTGGATATATGAATACATATATTTGATTTATCAAATATTTTTACATAATTAATACATAGTGGATTTCCTGCCATCTAGGGGAGGGGTAGGGATTAGGGGGGAAAAATTTGTAACAGAAAGCTTTGTAAGGGTCAATGTTGAAGAATTGCCCATACATATGTTTTGCAAATAAAAAGTTTTAATTAAAAAAAAAAGAATCATGGATTTAGAAGGGAGATATTATGAAGTGAGTAGAACCAAGAGAACATTGTACTCAGTAACAACAAGATTATGTGATGATTAGCTCTAGTGCAATTGATTTTTTTTCAATAATGAAGTGACTCAGGCCAATTTCAATAGACTTATGGTAGAGAGATCCATCTGCATCTAGAAATAGAATCATCAGGACAGATCACAACATAGTATTTTCACCTTTTTTATTGTTGTTTGCTTGCTTTTTTTCTTTCTCATTTATTTTCCTTTTTGATCTGATTTTCTTTGTGGAGCATGATAAATGTGGAAATATGTAAAAAAGAATTACATGGGTTTAATATATATTGGATTATTTGCTGTCTGGGCAGGAGTTTGGAGGAAAAGGAGAGAGAAAAATTTGGAACAAGATTTTGCAAGGGTGAATTTGAAAACTATCTTTGCTTGTATTTTGAAAATAAAAAAACCTGGGGAGAGCTAGTTGGTGTAGTGGATAGAGTACTAGCCCTGAAGTCAGGAAGACCTGAGTTCAAATTTGGCCTCAGACACTTAATACTTCCTGGCTGTGTGACAGCTGGGCAAGTCACTTAACCCCAATTGCCTCAGCAAATAAATAAGCTATTATTTAAATAAAAATAATGAAGACTTTTGGTCCCCTCATTTTATAGATGCAAAACTTAAAAACTAAATTGGTAATGAAATTTTACTGAGTTCATCATAAATTGCAGAAGTCAAATCTAAACCCCTGTCTTCTGATCTGATTGATTCCAAACCTGTTAAGTAAAAGTCTTTGGATTTGGGGGGGAGAATTGTTTTGTTTTTAAAAGATGGTGGAAATTTGGACATGTTTCATAGAGCCAATCTTCCAGAGAAGACAAAATGGTATGGATTTAAAGAAATAAGCAAAGGGACTGGCCTCAGGAAGAAGGACGCCCTCTTCATCAGACACTAGGGCAAATAAAGAAAGAAAAGAAAATGTCAAAGGATTTAGTTGTAGATCTGGAGTAAAGAGGAAAGATAATAAATGACCTCTTTTTCTTGGAAAAATAGTACAGCAGATTATCATCTAAGAGGGTCCCCAGGTCACCCTGTCCTCCAGTAATCTGAGTCATGAATCATAACACATATCCCACTGAGAGTTCCCAGAATTATTAGAAACTCGGATGCAGCTAGTACAGTGAAAAGAGGGCTGACTCTGGAGTTCACACTATCTAACATTTACTACTGATTCCCTTGGGGCAAATAAACTCCTTGTGTCTCAGTTAAATCATCTATAAAATTAGAAAGTTGGACTAGGTAACTTCTACCAGGTCTATATTTATGGTCTTCTGGTAGAACCATTCCTAAGCTAATCATTTTCCCTCATATATTTGACAAAGCTCATTGTTGCTAAGGTGAAGAGAAATATAGGCCAGACAATATTCAGATGCATTGAGGAAATAGAAAAAGAACAAAAGTAATCAATAATGGTATGCTATCAACCTACAAAGAGTTCTACAAGAAGATATAAATCTATAGAGTTTAACATTTTTTATCATTGACTTAGATGAAGGCATAAAGAGTAGACTTATTGAATTTTCCAATGTAAGGAAATTTTGATGTGATTTAATATTTTGGACCAAAATCAACCCAAAAAGTTATCAATACAGGGACAGCTAGGTGGCACAGTGGATAGAGCACCAGCTCTGAAGTCAGGAGGACCTGAGTTCAAATCTGATCTCACTTAATACATCCTTGCTGTGTGACTCTGGGCAAGTCACTTAACCCCAACTGACTCAGCAAAGAAGAAAAAAAGTTATCAAAACAGTATTATTTAAAAAGCAGAAGACCTTGTCTGACTCTCTATGACCCCATTTGGAGTTTTCTTAGTAAAGATACTAGAATGGTTTATCATTTCCTTCTCCAGGTCATTTTACAGATAAGGAAACTGAGGCAAATAGGGTTCAGTGACTTAGGGTAACATAGCTAATAAGGGTCTAAGTCCAGATTTAAACTCAGGAAAATGAATCTTCCTGACTCCAGGCCTGACATTCTTTCCACTGAGCCTTGTAACCGCCAGAACTAACCTTAGTTTAAAATGCAGCTTTTGTAATCATGGAATGAAGGGCTCCACATTCTCCTCCAGAGTGCTCACTTCCTCTACAAATTCATCTGTCCCAGCTTTGGCTCCAAAAGCCTAGGCCAAAAGTGTTGCATGGATTCCATAGGTGGCAAAATGTGCCATTAAGTTTCCTTTCCACTTTTTCCACTGATTTTGCAAGTTGAAGTTCATTCAGTAACAATTACATATCCTCCTCTTCCTTGGCCTCATATATCTAATTTCTACCGTTTGCTTTCTCATCTTCTACTTCAGAGCTGTTAAACCATGTTATAGAAAATCCCCAAAAACTAAATTTCATCCATAAAACATTTATATTTTATAAGCTTATTTGGACTCTAAAAATTGCTTAGAATTTTGGTAAATTTATAGTCACTCCCTCTGCTGCTACAAATGCTTGGAGTATTTGGAATGTTCAGTGAGGACCAATACCTCTGATATGAGGATTTGCTGAGTCCTTTTCAGGGATGCTCATTCATCTTTGGTGTCCACATGTCACCCAACCTTCACCTGTGGCTCCAAGAAGCATAGCCATGCAGCAGCCACACCTTGGTTAAAAAAACATATCAGCAGATGGCCTAAACCAGATGGGTATCAAACCCGACCAGGCACCGTGGTATGTGGCTTGGGCAGATGACAAAGATGGCAAGGTCTTCCACTGCATCCTGGGTCATTGTCAGTTGTTCTGACTTTTATCTTGGCACTGGACTTTGATGACTCTGTAAGACAGTGTGAAGCTAATGACTGTGCAATTATGCCTCACTAAGTCCAATGTGTGCACAAGTCAAGATATCATCCCATGATGTCATTGGTCTTCTTCTGAAGGACAAACAACCAAATGCCATCCATTTCACACATTCTAAATTTTCGCAGTTCTGGTCTGTGTCCATATGACCTATCTATATAGGGAATATAAACAGTGTATTGGAGGCATTTCTCTACTTCTTCCAATATTAAACTTAGAGGAGTTATGTTCTCTATAATTTATAACCTATAGGACTTCAGACAAAACACCTAATCTTCCTGCACCTTAGTCTCCTCATTTGTAAAAACCAAGGAATTAGATAACCTTTGAGGTCCTTTCCATCTTTAAATGTATGATTCCATGAATCTATTTAAAATCTCAGTAGCACTAATGTAGTGTAACATTCAAGCTGTTTACTATTTTTGCTATATTACCAGGCTATTGTTCAGTTACTTTAGTTATGTTTGATTTCTTATGGTCCCATTTAGAGATTTCTTAGCAAGGATATTGGAGTGGTTTGCCATTTCCTTCTCCAGCTGATTTTATAGATAAGGACACTGAGGCAAATAGGAGTAAGTGACTTGTCCAGCTAATAAGTATCTAGGGTCCAGATTTGAATTTAGGCCTTCCTGACTATAGACCCATGTATTCTAACTACTGTATACCATCTAGTTACCCATGTGACTATATTCCTCCTTTTCTTTTCTGTTCATCTTTGTCTTAAATAAACTTGTTGCTATTTTTAAATGTCACTTCTTAGATGCAGAAAATTCTTTGCAGACAACTTAAACCCTACTGCTTTGTAACAGTGTTATGACATAAGTGAATCACTCCTGGGAAGGTATATTGGTTCTTACTTTCTACAACTGGGCTTACAGTGCCATATACCCCCATTGTTGGTGTACTATCAATAAGTTAAACTCTTGTAAGGGTATGCAGCCTACTTCTAAGGAAAGGCCCAGAACTCATCCAGAGATATCAGGGCTACCAATCCCTTAGTGAGTTGGGTGCTAAGAATGATATGTAAAACAAAGAGAATTGGTTCAATACAAAGCATTGGGGAGCCCAGAGACCTGGATTCATTTAGTAGGAAGGTGTGTTCCAGCTGGAGGAGATGGTGTGCTCTTTCAATGAATAGAGTTCTTATACTCTGATTTTTGTTACATGGAGCTGAATTTTCATATCAAGGTTCATGAAAAAAATATTATTTTAATGGTTTGTTATCAGGGAGAAAAGTAAGTTGGTCATGGCAAATTGTTTGGAAGATACAGCTGTACTAACCTTTTAAAAAAATCATTGTCAGTATAAGTTGACAAAATCTCTCAAGGAGAGACCATCAAACCTAAACTTATAACCATGGTTTCTATGCACAGAAACTATAAACAACAGCCTTCTTTTAGGGGAAACTGTCATAGTGGTCTTGAACATGAAATTTAATCTTATAACACTAACATATCCATTTCTGGATGTATAACTCATTAACATATACCAAATCTCTTGTGATACCTATATAAGCAAGCTACTTTTGCCTGATTCACCCAACTGAACCACTACCTCTCAATCTCAGCAGACAACCTGACCCCCTACTTTAACAAGAAGATCAAAGTCATCTAGAAGGAATTCCTTCAATTCCTATACTCATTTTCACTGTTTACTCTCTTATTTTTTTAAAATCACAGTTTTAAATAAAAGAAGAAAGAAAAATAGAAGGAGGGGAGAAGGAAGGACAAAATTCTAGCCTCTGAGTTATAACCTCAATTTCTTTTATGAAACATATGGATATTTCACACTATACTGCTTTTTACATAGATTAGCTGTCATTCAGAATCCACTATCACCATTTTAAAACTATAGTATAATTCATGATACACTGCTATTGTATGTGACATCTCTCAGATAAATGTGATGGGAAAATAGACATTTTGTACCAATTTTTGGAATTATTATTAGTATTATTATTATTATTGGAGAAGCACAAAAAGGATATGTCACTTTCCCCACTTTATTTTAGTTCTCTATTGTGATTCTCTTAATACAACCAGAGCTGCATTCAGAAAGCTAGTTCAATTACCTAAGTACTTACCATTAAATTGAAAATGATGGGCTTTCCAAAGAAATCATCTATTTTGTGGGGTTGAAGAGCATATGCAAGTATAGAGCAAAACTCTCTGTTGATTCCTAAATTTCCCACATTTTCAAAGCTATTGTAAACAATTGAGTCAAATGAATATCCTCAATAACTAATAAATTTTTGAAGGCAGCCAAAATGACAGTAATAAACAACTAGATTTCTTCAGTCACCAAATCAAAGTGCTTCTATGGAAGCAGATTAAGTTTTATCTGTATGAATGTGTTGATGTCAATTGTAAAATCAAAGCAAAAAGTAAAACAATTCTAAGACTCCCTACAAATGATGGTAGACTCCCCTCAATAATCTACTTAATTTGGATTTGTAGCCAAAACTCTGAGAGGACAGGGTAACGGGGAAGTTGAGAATGAAAACTGATGTCTGTCAGGTGTCAGAAAAATCCTACAGGAAGTATTCTTTTCCTGTAGGAAAGAACTCAGGAGAAATTGAGGCATTTGAAATATTTGAGGAAATTAGGAGATGTCAGATAAAAACCAAGAAAGAGAAAGGAAAGATTGGAAAAAGTAAATAGTATACCAGAGTCCTATTGAAATTAGAGTCTATGGGACACTGATGCATTGTTGGTGGAGCTGTGAACGGATCCAACCATTCTGGAGAGCAATTTGGAGCTATGCTCAAAAAGTTATCAAATTGTGCATACCCTTTGACCCAGCAGTGTTTCTATTGGGCTTATATCCCAAAGAAATCATAAAAGAAGGAAAGGGTCCCACATGTGCAAGAATGTTTGTGGCAGCTCTTTTTGTGGTGGCTAGAAACCGGAAACTGAATAGATGCCCATCAATTGGAGAGTGGCTGAATAAATTATGGTATATGACTGTTGTGGAATATTATTGCTCTGTAAGAAACGACCAACAGGACGATTTCAGAGAGGCCTGGAGAGACTTGCATGAACTGATGCTGAGTGAGATGAGCAGAACCAGGAGATCACTGTACACGGCAACAACAGTACTATATGAGGATCAGTTCTAATGGACATGACTCTCTTCAACAATGAAATGCTTCAAACCAATTACAATTGTTCAGTGAAGAAGGCCATATACACCCAGAGAGAGGGATGTGAAATGTGGACCACAACATAACATTTTCATGTTCTCTATTGATGTTTGCTTGCATTGTATTTCCTTTATCGGATTATTGTCTCTTATAGATATGATTTCTCCTGAACAAAAAAAAATGATGTGTGGCAATAACTATACATATATTCGATTTAAGTATTCTAACATAATTATCATGTAGTGCATATCCTGCTATCTAGGGGAGGGGTGGGGAGTAGGGGGAAAAAATTTGTAACAGAAAGCTTTGTAAGGGTTAATGTTTAGGAATTACCCATACATATGTTTTGCAAATAAAAAGTATTAATAAAAAAAGAAATTAGAGTCTAGGTATCATAGCAAAAATCTAGAAATGAAATTGATGCTCATCATTTTGGGAAAGGCTAAATGAAGGCTATCTGAATGGAAAGGAGTATTACTGCATCATAAGAAATGAAGACTTTGAGGAATTCAGAGAAACTTGAGAGCATTCATATAAACGTATAGAAAAAATGCACCCAGAAAGCAGAATCAGAAGAATGGTATACGTAATTTTTATTAGTAAATCTATAAGTGGCCATCATGCATCTCTCAATTGCCCTTTGACTGGTCTATAATTTTAATTTTCATAGACTATGATTTTCCATAGCTCAAAGCCATATAGCATCCCAAGAAAAATGTGGGTCTTAAAAAGATCAATTTCAGGGTGAATCTTGGGAGCTATTAAGAGTGCCACACAATTTTACAAAGAAAATTAAGATTTCTCTATCTTACTCTCTCCCCTCTCCAATACAACCTCCACAAAACTTCCAAATTTTATTTTGGAAAACTCTTAATTCTCCAATGGCTATCAATGAAGTATATGAATAAATATCTAACTCTTTTATCATTTAAAGTCCTTCATAATCTGGCTCCAAATTACCTTTCCAGCATTATTACACAATACTCTCCTTCATATACATTGACTCAGCCAAACTGACTTCCTATTCCTCTTAACTTTATACTGTCCTCTGTGCTTAGAATGTACTCTCTCTTTATTTCTATCTCTGAATTCCTCATAGTCTTTATTTTTTAAGATACAATAATATTCCTTCACATTCAAATGTAACAATTTGTTCAGCTTTTTTCCCAAAAGACAGGCATTCATTTTATTTCTAGGTTTTTGCTATGATACTTAATCTCTAATCCTAATAGAGTTCTAGTATATTATTACTTTTCCCCAATCCCTTTTTATTAGCCTCCACCTGTCATTTCCTAATTTCCTCAAACATTTCAGATGCCTCAGTTTCTCCTGGGTCCCTAATTTCCTCAAAATGTCAGGTTAAGTATTATCTTTTATAAGAAGCCTTTCTTGTTTCTCCAGATATTAGTGCTTTCCTTACAAATTGTCTCATCTCTATTTTATAATGCACATGGGCAACTAGGTGTTGCAGTGAATAGTGTTGGGTCTGGAGTCAGGAAGATTCATCTTCCTGAGTTCAAATCTCATCTCAGACAATTACTAGCTGTGTGATCCCTGGACAAGTCACTTAACACTCAGTTTCCTCACCTGTAAAATGATCTGGAGAAGGAAATGGCAGAGTACTCCAGTTTTCATGCAAGCCATTCCTCTTGCCTGGAATGCACTCCCTTCTTACATCCATTTCTTAGAAGCCTTCTCTTCTTTTAAGGTTACCTGCTTCATGAAGCTTTCCCTATTCCACTCCAAACATTTATTAGAATATTCATGTTTTCTACTTCTTTCAATTACTTTATATGTTTTCCTGTTTTCTTGTCTTTTAATCATAATAGAATGGAAGCTCTTTGAAGGCAGAGACTGTGTTGCTTTTGTCGTTATGTCCTCAGCAATACTTCACATATAATAAATCTCTTATAAATACTTATCCAATTGTAAAGCAATGTAAAGACTGGGATGTCACATTTTTATATAAAAGAAGGTAATTTAAAATAAAATGTTTAACAGGGAGTCAATAGTCTTATTATGATTCAATCAAATCATTACACTTTTGCCTTCAGCCACCTTTTCATTTATATGACAGACCCAGAAGGGATCTTGGAGAAGCAATAGGGATGAGGGAAATGATTTGGAGAAATGCCAATTGATAATCAGGCACTGATTATATTTAAAACAGACTTTCTAGCCCTAAGTCAGATAGGCGGAGGTTAGTGAACTATGATCCCCACTTTTGTAAGCAGAAAAGCTAATAATGTTTTTAAATATTTTTAAATATGATAAAAAAAAACTTTGTTTAAAAATGTAAAAAACATTCTTGGCATACCGTCCATACAAAAATGGCCCACTTGGGCAGTCATTTGCTGATTTGAGATAGAAAATTGAAAAAGATAATAAGCAGAAGAAGTGCATTCAGGAAAAAAAAGAAGAAAGATTAAATGCTTATAGATCTCCAAATTAACTGATTGACTGGTACATATTCCAAAAGAGTTTCATCAATGTAGCTAAGATGCTGGGATATAATAGATCCTTGAGACAATGCCTTTCTCATCAAAAATATTGAAACAATTTCTGGGCTATAGAACAAAGAGACAGAGGATAAAGTAGCACCTTACCTAAAACTACATCTGAGGTCCAATATGTGGAAACCCCCATTGTAGAAAGAGAGCAAACAACAGGGAACAACAAAGACATGATGCCTAGCAAGAAGCTGACCCATTAAATGCAACATGATGACTCGATCAGAAGGCTTGATGTGGCATCATGGCATCAAAGTATGTGTTGATCCTCAAGGGCATGTGTTCCCTACATGTTTACTAGCCACATCTGGGACCACTAGATTTGAATACAGATGATCTAAGTTTAAATTTTCTCAGTCACTCAGCCAAGTATGAACTTGGATAAGTCTCTAACCTTTAATTCCCTCTTCTAAAAAAGAAAAAAAGGTATAAATGTAAGTTACATGTGAGATTCCACCCAGTTCTAAATCTATTATCCTCAGATCCTATGATACCTGCCCCTCACTTGTTATCTCACTTATCTCACTCACTTATTTTTGATTCTTCTCTCTGATGGTAGATCTGTGTGTTCAAAAATATACTCTAGGCTTAAGTGAAGAATATTCTATTGCTACTTTTCTCATTTTACTATTTTATTGAATACCCTTGATTCAAACTTTTGCATCCTCTGATCAACAAAAGAAATTGATAAATCACATGAAGTTTACAAGTCATAGTTTTTACCATAGACACCCTAACTTAGAGATGGGGATTATTCCAGAGGCTCTATTTAAGGCAGTGTGACCCAAGTGCTATATAACTGTTGAATTATATCCCTTTCTAAGCGATGTAATTCCTCCTCAAGGATTCTGATTTTTATGATTCAGTTAAATAGAAAAATGAAACTAGTGAAAACTAGGCAAATAAAATGATGCTTAAAATCAAGAATAATACAATACAATGAAGGCTGAGACACTGAAACCCTACACTATATTTAAATATAATTCAAAGTCCTATTTTTAAAAATCTAGCAAATGGCATGCAGAGTAAACCATCATTTGGATGAGCACTATCTTTGCTGTTTTCTTCTGAAACAGGACCAGGGATTTTTGTCATGCATTGAGGTCATTTTTATGGCCTGAAAGAGAGATCTATGGAGCTAATTTAAGTCAATTGTTCAGCTGTAATAATGTGGCACTCCCTGCAACCCATGGAATCTCCTGTTAATTATTGAAAACTAGGAGACATGGTTTCTGATGACATCTCGGACATTTGCACAATTTGTGCAATAAGTTGTCTGATTTATTTAACCCTTCTGCTCACCATAACTACTAAAATAAATATACTGTGCATGTAAGTTCTAGGTGTAGGACCAATAAGGGATGGCAGAGAGTGAGAGTAAGGAGAGGGAAGAAAAAAGTTAATTCTGTACAATATGCAATTGGAAGAAGTCTTGGCAATAAAATCTCTCCTCTAACCACACCTCCTGACCTTGCATCTCCCAGTTCCTCAGTCTCAAGGAGCCTGATCTTTATCCTCACCATATACTCCATTATTTTGGTCTTCAATGCTCACTTCTGGTTTGTCTTGCTTCCTGCAGGGTTTAGACACCAAAGCCAGACCTTCAGTGATCACTCTCAACATAACTTACATAACTCTCAACATAAATTACAAAAGGGGCAGCTAAATGGTGCAGTGGCTAGAGCACTGGCCCTGAAGTCAGGAGGACCAGAGTTCAAATCTAGCCTCAGACATTTAATACTTCCTAGCTGTGTGACCCTGGGCAAGTCACAACTCCAATTGCCTCAGCCAAAAAAAAAAAAAAA
This sequence comes from Myrmecobius fasciatus, assembly GCA_023553655.1. NCBI lineage: Eukaryota > Metazoa > Chordata > Mammalia > Dasyuromorphia > Myrmecobiidae > Myrmecobius > Myrmecobius fasciatus. The sequence continues at coordinate 192,846 of JAJPUD010003440.1, forward strand.
AAACCTTACAAAACCATGTTTAATAAATTCTCTATATGTTTTTATTAACTAAACTCAATGACTTCATCATTGCTATTATATAGTCCTTTCATTTCCCTCATTGGTTTCCTGTTACATTCCCCACAAGGGTTCTTTTAAATCTTTTCCATTCTCTTCAAGCAAACTCAATATCATCCCTTCATACTTAGGAGATAGCATACTTTAATTCACTTGATATGATCAGTGTTGTAGAATTTTAGCTCCTTCAATTGATCTTGTTGTCATAACAAAATTTCTCTGTATATTTATACACACACACACACACACACACACACACAAACAAACAAACAAACATAGCACTGTTCTCTGGGCCCAGGGTTACAAAGGCAAAGAATGAAACAGTCACTACCTTCAAGAGAATACACATTAATTCTGATAAGGCTCTGAGTCTCAATTTTTTCATCTATAAAATGAAGATTAGAATTAGATGACCACTCAGATCCTTCCATAACCTAATCCTAGGTGATAATAAAGTCTGAAAGTCTTCAGGGTAAATTTGAAGTCTAAAAAATTTTGACTCTACCTATATAATCTAAAACAAATTATTTGTCCTTTCTGAATCTCAATTTTCTCACATGTTCAGTATAATGAAGCAGTTGGACTAAAAGAGCTCTATGGTACTTTTCTGATCCTATTTTGGAGGGTTTTTTTAATATATTTATTTCTGCTTCTCACCACACCTAGTCCCAGTGCACTTCCACTAGGGCTGGCTCAAAGCAAGATTTTCATCTGTAGTCTCCACCTTTACCACTCCTTTTCTTATCCTTTCTCCTGAATTGGGGTGGAGGTGGGGGTTAGGGAGAAGTGCTACAAACACTTTACTTAGTCATCTACAATCGCAAACATGATGAAAGACTGGTTCACCTATTCAAAAGGCAGTGAAAGAAGCCAGGACTCCATATTTTACGGGTTCTGTCTTTGGGGAAATTTATCAGATTATTAATGAAAAATTTCAAAGAATCAATAGTTTGTTGCCCCTAAGCAGTGCCTAGCCCTTAACTTGGAGAGAAAAATATTTAACAATCAGTTATATTCTATGATTCAGATACAATTTGAGCATCTTTCCTGTGAGACAGTTTTACCATAATTGAAAACATACTCAGCACAATAAAAATCAGTCTTCTTTATCCAGAGAAATCAGGCTTAACAAAATTACCAGTTAATGGTAAAAATAAGAGTAAAGGGAATAGGAAATTCAGGGCTTAAATCTATCTGAAAGGAAAAAGAAAAAGAAAGGAGGAAGATAAAGCAAAGGAGGGAAAAAATACTGTCCCAGCTATTCAGATTCACAGAGGAAAGGAGGGAAACAATTGGGTTTATCTTTCCCTTTGCCCTTGGTGGGCCACAATATTGACCATCCTGAGGTAGTGCAGATGCTCTTGAACCCAACAGCACTCTTTCTCTATTATTGTTGCCACTGATGGTGCCACTGATAAATTGAAAGGCAGCAGCCTCTCTGATACTTCTGTTCCCTTTCTCCATTCAGCATTCTCCTCATTTCTTTGTTTATTGTGATAGGTAGAAGGACATACATAATCCCCATACATCAATCCCAAAATATCTTGATAATGTTTTTCTGAGCCAGACAAAGAAGCAATACCACAAGCCCAGAATACTACTCAGCCCATAGGAGAGAAAAATGCATCCCAAAATTATATATAAATTTTATATACACACACACATAAATTGGATGAATATATTCTCAACAGAATCGTCAATCTATATTTAATGTAGTTGACCCTTGCCAGAATAAGAGGCATTGATATGAATAAGCAAAAAAGTATTTTTCAAAATTTTTCAGCTGGATCATAAGAATTCTCTGTTGACCAAAAACTTGACCAAAGTCTGAAGTATTATTCAGCTTCTCTCTGACTGCATAGATAACTAGCAATAAGGATCATCAGGAATTGACCAAAAGTCTATATTCCTATGGAGCATGAAAACGTTATAAATGGATGCTAGTATTGTATTATCAAAATAATCTCCTGATCTTGTCCTTTTTCAGGAAAGAAGTTCATTAATTTCTAGTGCTGTGAAGTAAAATTTCTTTCTACCATAGCAGCTGAAGAATAAACATCATTGAATTTTGGTGCCAGATCAGACTCACCAGAAGAAATCCCAAGTTAGGATGCACGCATTGTATAAAACATACTTTAGATCTTGGAACAGTAGAAAGAATGTCAGATTAGTAGACCTGGTATAAATTCTAGCTCTGCCATCTATGTGGCTTTGGGTTGAAACACTAAAGCATAGTGTAAAGCAAGTGTTACCCCAGGGTTCGCTCCTCACTAGATTTGGCTGTTGTAACTAACAGACTCTACTATACTGAAGTTTATTGAGTTGTAACCTAATCTGCTCTTCTCTAATATTCACTCACCTAAAATAAGGAAGTAACAATAGTAATAACAAATAATAATAATTAGCATCTATATAGCACTTTAAAATTTATGAAATATTCTGTAACTATTATCTCATTTTATCCTTTAAAAAACTCTGGAAGATAAGTTACATTGTTATCCCTCTTTTGAAAGTGAGGAAAATGAGGTAAGTTAGAGGTTAAAGGTTTTCCCTAAGATCATACAACTTCTATGTGTCTGAGATTGGTTTTGAACTCAGGTCTTCCTAAATGCAAAGCCAGAGTTCTATAGAAACAGCAGCCTCATGTATCACTGTCACTTGGCAACCAGAGATCTGGAAGCAGTTTGGTTACTCAGAAACTCGAAGCAATTCTTGTCTCAAGAAAGAGAGATAAGAAGCCTTATGTATACACACTAAGTTCTGGCTCAGCAACCAATTAAAATGCTTTTTATCACCACACAGTGGGCTAACAAGAAACAGAGACTACCAGTTCATGCTCTGAATCTGAAAGGGAAAGAACCTCCACAAAGGATGAATACATTTCCCAAGTTCTATGAACACTTCCCTTATTGACCAATATCTTCATTACCTATGTATATAATTATGTGCATATTCTTGCTCCTATTAGAATATGAACTCCTTGAAGTCAAGGGATCATATTTTTTGCCTTTCCTTGTCACCCCTTTTGCTTAGTCCAGAGTTGTTAATAAATATTTGTTGAATGATTAATATAGCAGGTTACAGGAATGCAAAGACTTTTTTGAATGGCACAATGAAGGGAAATGAAGAATTTAGATTAGTTCACTTCTAAGGTCTCTCCTAGTTCTAAGTTTAGTATGCCTGCAAAGAATTCTTTATTCTAATTATGGGGAGACAAAGAGAGAGATGAACAGGTGGCTATCTATATACAAGATAAGTTAATAAGAAAAGAAATATATTAAAGATCAGCTCATAATTCTTGTAGCAAGAGACCCCTTGCTACAAGATATCTGCCTCAGGAGACATCAAACTTATAAAACTTCTACCTCTCCATCATTCTCTTTTATTTGCTGAATTTTTCCCTATCACTTGAGGAAGTATACATGCCAACCTGTTCACTCCATAAAGGCCTTTTCTACCCTGCTCTCTCTGAGATTATCTTCCATTTCTCCCTCATCTTTCTTGTATGTGAAGTTCATGTGCTGGGCTTACTCTTTCAACTCCTACTCACACTGGCATGTTAGGTCCCTAGAACATTCAACAAGCAGCCAAACTCAGCTCAGCTCTTGACTCACTGGACAGCTTTTTAACCTTGCCCACAAGCTGGCAGCTCAACTTCCCCTCCACCCCAATTGCTTTTCTACTTCCTTTTATGGATTATCTTTTCCTATGAGAGTGGAGGGTCTATCTTTATTTCTGCTTTTACTTGTATACTCAGTGCTTAGCACTATGCCTGCCAAGTGATAATCAGATGAATTCTTTATCTAATCTAATATAAAAGCATCAAACACTCATTTCACTTAGCAACAGTTCATGCAAGTCTCTCCAGATCTCTCTGAAATCATCCTGCTGATCGTTTCTTACAGAACAATAATATTCCATGACATTCATATACCATAATTTATTCAGTTATTCTCCAGCTGATGGGCATCCACTCAGTTTCCAGTTTCCAGGGCTGCCACAAACATTTTTGCACATGTGGTTCCCTTTCTCTCCTTTAAGATCTCATAAGTGAAATGAGCAGAACCAGGAGATTAATATACATGGCAACAAAAAAATTATACAATAATCAGTTCTGATGGACATGGCTCTCTTCAACAATGAGATGATTCAAACCAGTTCCAATTGTTCAGTGATGAAGAAACTCATATACACCCAGAGAGAGGACTGTGGGAACTGAGTATGGACCACAGCATAGCATTTTCATGCTTTCTGTTGATGTTTGCTTGAGTTTTGTTTTCCTTCTCAGGTTTTTTCTTCTTTCTAGATCAATTTTTTTTTATGCAGCAAGATAACTGTATAAATGTATAGGCATATATTGTATTTAGCATATATTTCTACCATGTTTAGCATATTCTGGACTACCTGCCATCTACAGAAGGGGTTGGAAGGAAGGAGAGAAAAATTTGGAACAGAAAATTTTGCAAGGGTCAATGTTGAAAAATTACCCATGCATATGTTTTGCAAATAAAAAGCTTTAATAAAAAAAATAGGAAAATAAATTTAAATGTATCATTAAAGTAGAGCTGGAAGAAATCTGAGGCCACCTAAGGCATTTTACAGATAAGGAAAGTGAAATCCAGGAGAGTTAACTGACTACCTAGTTTATGTGGAGAGTAAGTACCAAAGACAAAAATCCAATTTGGCTCCCCAGAATAGTGCTTACCATTACACTGGAACCTGTGCCCCAATAATTAGCATAGAAACAATGGCTCAGGATGAGCTTGTCCATATGCTTCAGAATTTTCAAGTGCTAAGTAATCTGCTTCTAAGGTGGTACAACAAAGTGTGTAGGGCCCAGAGTCAGGATTACCTGAGTTCAAATCCTGCCTCAGATAATTACCAGCTGATTGACTCTGGACATATCACTTAATTTCAATTTGCTTTAGTTTCCTCACCTTAAAATTGAAACAATAATAGCACCTACCTCCCAAAGGTTGTTGTGAGGATTAATTAAAATAATATTTGTCAAGTGCTTTGCACAGGATCTGATACATAGTAAGTGCCATATAATTCTTATGAATTATTATTATTATTATTATTAGGATCTCCAGAGTTTATATATTGAATAGATTCCCACTTTCATTGAGAAATACATTATTTTAACCAATAAATTAAGGCTTTGATGTTCTGAAGTCAAGAAGACTCATCTTCCTGAGTTCAAATATGGCCTTAGATAAGTCTTACTTGTGTGCTCCTGGACAAGTCACTTTATTCTGTTTGCCTAAGTAATTCCTCATATTTAAAACTGAGTGGGAGAAGGAAATGACAAAGCACTCCAGTGTCTCTGCTAAGAAAATCCCAAATGGGGTCTTGAAGAGCCAGATGAAACTGAAATGACTGAATAACAATATATAGCCATTTAGCACATTTAGAGGAGTGTACAACAATTTGATACCTGTTTCTATCTCTAAAGAAAGAACTAATAAAAAAGTATACATAGTATGGTCTTATATACATACACACACATACATACTGTGTGTGTGTGTGTGTGTGTGTGTGTGTGTGTGTCAAATGGTGGCCTTTTCTGTATGGAGAAAGGGAGAAAAGAGAGACAGTTTGGAACTTAAAATATAATCAAAAAATTGTATTAAATTTTTTTAAATACCTATTCTAGTTCTGACAATAAGTGAAATAGATCAGCCTATCTTCAAACAACCAGGCTGTGTATATATGGAATTCCCAAGTCCTTCACCCATTACCTAATAATTATAGGGAGCAATATTTTTTATCACAGCAGGAGGGGAAAAGATACTGATCTGAGATTCTTTCTGATTTTGTCCAGTCTGAAACAGCCTTGAAAAGACAGTTCAGTTTGGATAAAGATACCAAAGTCTGTGGACTCCTTATAACCTCTGTAGTAATCACACTGCACCTGAGTTATGTTTTTTTTTTTTTGCTTCCATTCATAGATGAAAAGGATTCTAGCAGTAGTAGATCTTCATAATTGGATCTGAGACTGGAGCTAAGAGAAAAAAAAATATTTTAAAGGCTTCCAATAGGTTTTCTTGGTACAATGGAAAGAGTTCTAGATTTGGAATGAGAGGACCCAGGTGTAAATTGTTCTGTAATTTTACCATATGATTTGGGGCAAGTTACTAGACCTCTCTTCCCTTATCTATAAAATGAGAAGAATGAACTTGATCACTCTAGCTCTAAATCTATGATTGGATGATCCAAATTGTTGAATTTAGAACAAAACTTGTAGATTTTCATTATCTTTAAATTCTGGTTCGTTGTCTGTATTAATATCAATATCATTAACCTGCCCTGCCTATTCAAGGGGTTGCATTTTTGTAATTCTGTATAAATGGGGCCTTAGGAAAAAAAAAAGAATGAGGAATATAAAAATCTTAGTAACTAATGGAGAGGTGCTGGAAAACAAGAAGAAAGGGGACTTCTGGTTGGAGTTAAGACCCAGAATGGAACAATGGGACATTTTAGTGACAGGCCTATGAATGGAAGATAACTGATTTACATTGCTCTGCAGCATCTTTCCCCACCCCAGTCATTTCCTATTCTTTATTGATTTTTTAAAAGAAATATTTGACTTGGACTTCTAGGGGTGGAGCAAAAATGGCAGATTGGAGCAAGGAAGCTACTCAAGCTCTCTCAGTTTCCTTCAAAAAGCACATGAAACCAAGCCTCTGAACAGAGTCTCATGAAATGAAACCACTCTCCAGCTCAAGAAAGGTCAGTCACATTGGAGTGAAAGAGGTATTCAGCCCAGCTCAGACAGAGCCTAGAAAAGTCATTGAGAACATTTTAATCATGGAAGAATAACAATGAGACCTTTAGTCCTGGGTCAGTAAATCAGGAGACAAGTGGAGCTGCCACCAACCCCAATTCAGAAGGAAAATTCTGGGAAACCAGGCTGTTTCCTGGAAAGAATATGGAAAGCTATTCCCTGCAAACACAAGGGCTCTGTGCTCAAAGCCAAGGCTCAGAATGCACAAGACAGAACAGCACTCCCTTTACCTCAGAAGCAAAGCTCAACCATAAAAATAAAAAAAAAGAAAATAATAAAAAAGAGAAGAAAAGAAAATAAGCAAGAAACAGAAAAAAACTTTGACCATAGAAAGCTACTATGGTGACAGGGAAGAGCAAAATATCAACTCAGATGAGGACAAAATGTCCACACAGTAAATTTCAAAGAGTGATATAAATTGGTCTCAAGCCCAAGGAGACTTCCTGGAAATGCTCATCACATATTTTAAAAGGCAAACAAGAAAAGTAGAAGAAAAATAAGAAAAGAAACAAGAGGTATGCATGCAAGAGAAAATCAATAGCTTTGGAAGGGGAAAAATTACTGAAAAAAACAATTCCTTAAAAAATATAATTGGCTGGAGCAGCTAGGTGGCACACTGAATAGAACACCAGCCCTGAAGTCAGGAAGACCTGAGTTCAAATCTGGCCTTAGATTTGACTTAACACTTCCTAGCTGTGTGAACCTGGGCAAGTCACTTAACCCCAATTGCCTCAACAAAATATATATGTAATTGGCCGCCAAATGCAAAAAAAAAAAAAAAAAAAAAAATACATTGAAGAAATCAATTCCTTAAAAAACACAATAGACCAGATGCAAAAAAAAAAAAAATTCACTAAGGAAAAATAATGTTGAAAAATGTTGAAAAATAAAATTAATCAAATGGAGAAGATACAAAAGCCAACTGAAGAAAATCACACTTTAAAAACCAGAAGAGGGCAAATGAAAGTTAAAGACTCTATAAGACATCAAGAAACAGTCAAACAAACTAAAAAGAATGAAAAAAAAATGGAAGAAAATACAAAACACCTCATTGGAAAAACAACTGACCTGGAAAATATATCCAAGAGAGACAATTTTAAAACTATTGCCCTACCTGAAGCCATGACCAAAAAAAGAGCCTGAAGAGCATTATTCAAGAGATCATTGACTTCCTTCCGGGGGTGGAGCCATGGTGGCAGAGATCAGACAGGAGTCTCTGTAACCTCCTCTAACCTCCACTCAAACCAACAACATATGAAGCCTCTAGACTGATTCTGAAGCAAAAAAATCCACAATATCTGGAGAACAACACGATTCTAGAAGAAGATACTGTGAAAGAACCTCAAAACAGGTCTGTTTTAATTGGGCAGGGGGGTGGTCTACTGAACCCAGACTGCAGCGCAGGGAGACCGGGGCAGGGAGCTGGAGCAGGGAGCTGGAACAGGAGTTGGAACAGGAGTGGGAGCGTTGTGCTTTTCACACACCTGGGAGTCTTCTGCGAGCCTCTTGGAACAATCTGTCCTGATTGTTGGCAGATGGTTTGGAGGGTCTGCCTTTTGAGGAGGATAGATTGTGAACCACTGAACCCCTGATGAGCATCAGACCTAGCTGCCATTACACAGCACCTTAAAGCAATCAATCAAACAACAGGACTGATCAGCACCAGAAATAATTCAATCAGCAGAGCTGCCCAGTACCTGAAATAATTCAATCAGCAGAACCGCCCCAGGGTGAACTAAAGCAGAACTGCCCAGCACCTGACATAATTTAATCAGCAGAACTGCCCAGTTCCTGAAATAACTCAATCAGCAGAACTGCCCCAGGGCAAATTAAAGCAGCTGTCCCACCTTTGCCCTAAACAGACCTCACACCTTTAAAAAAAAAATGAATAAAAAACCAAAAAGAGCTCTCACCATAAACAACTTTTATGGAGAGACTTCAAATCCTGAGGCCCCTAAAGGTAAAGCAACTCCAGAAAAAAGCCCCAAAGAGAGACACGTACTGGACTCCATGTCACAAGGCTTTCTTTGAAGATTACATAAAGGATCTTAAAAGAGAGTTAAAAGAAACATGGGGAAATGAAATGAGATCACTGCAAAATAAAATAGAAAAAATGGGAAAAGAATGCAATGAACAAAAAAATGTAATTGGTCAATTGCAAAAGGAACTAAAAGCAGTAACTTAAGAAAATAAGACATTAAAAATTAGAATCGAACAATTGGAAATGAATGACTCATCAAGACTTCAAGAATCAGTCGAACAAAAACAAAAAAATGAAAAGATAGAGAAAAACATGAAATATCTCCTAGGAAAAACAACTGACCTGGAAAATAGATCTAGGAGAGACAATCTAAGGATTATAGGGCTTCCTGAAAGCCATGATGAAAAAAAGAACCCAGACACTATCTTCCAGGAAATCATAAAAGAAAACTGCCCTAATGTTTTAGACCCAGAAGGCAAAATACTCCTTGAAACAATCCACCGATCACCTCCTGAAAGAAACCCAAACATTAAGTCCTCCAGAAATATCGTGGCTAAATTCCAGAACTATCATACCAAGGAAAAGATATTATGAGAAGCCAGAAAGAAACAATTTAAATATCGGGGAGCTACAATTAGGATCACACAGGACCTAGCAGCTTCTACTTTGAAGGATCGAAGGGCCTGGAATCAGATATTCCGAAGGGCAAAGGAACTTGGATTACAGCCAAGAATAAGTTACCCAGCTAGAATGAGCATTATCTTCCAGGGAAGAAGATGGTCATTCAATGATATAGGAGAATTTCACCTATTTCTACTGAAAAGACCAGAACTGAACAAAAAATTTGATCTACAAACACAGAACACAAGAGAAACATAAAAAGGTAACAAGAAAAAAAAAACTCTTGAGAACTATATTTATGTTATAGATACTTATAGAATGAGGGTTGATTTTATGAATCTATTATTACATTATGATTATGACACAATTACTGTGATTTTATGATTATTATGATATGATTACTGTGATTTTATGATTATTATGATATGTTTATTGTGAATTTATGATTATGCTGATATGATAAACTGAAAAAGAAATTAGAGGTAGAAAAGGGATAACAATGGAAGAAGAGGAAAAGGAGGTAAAATAAGGGAAAGTATATCACATGTAGAGGCAAAGAAAACCTATAATGATTGAGGGGAGAAAAGGGAGGGGAATGAGAATTGGGTTAATCTCCATCTCATCAGATTTGGCTCAGAGGGAATAATAGACGTACTTATAAGGAAACAGGAGGGAAAGGGGGGAAAAGGGGGGTAGGTGGGGCTCTAAAAGGGAAGGATTGTTTGAGGGAAGTGGTTTTCAAGAGCAAAATAGTAGGGAGGAGGGAAAGGGGATAAGAAAGAGAAAAGCATAAGTTAGGGTAAATAAGATGGCAGGAAATACAGAATTAGTTATTTTAACTGTGAATGTGAATGGAATGAACTCTCCCTTAAAGCAGAAGCAGATAGCAGAGTGGATTAAAAACCAGAATCCAACAATATGTTGTATACAAGAAACACATCTAAAACATAGAGATACATACAGGGTGAAGGTAAAAGGCTGGAGCAGAATCTATTATGCTTCGGGTGAACAAAAAAAAGCAGGGGTAGCAATCCTGATCTCAGACCAAGTAAAAGCAAAGATAGACTTAATTAAAAGAGACAAAGAAGGAAATTATATCTTCCTGAAGGGTACCATAAATGATGAAGCAATATCAATACTAAACATATATGCACCAAGTGGTATAGCATGGAAATTCCTAGAGGAAAGGTTCAGAGAGATGCAAGAAGAAATAGACAGCAAAACTATAATAGTAGGGGATCTCAACCTCCCTCTCTCAGAACTTGATAAATCAAACCACAAAATAAATAAGAAAGAAGTTAAGGAGGTAAACAAAATGTTAGAAAAGTTAGGTATGATAGATCTTTGGAGGAAATTAAATGGAGACAGAAAGGAGTTTACTTTTTTCTCAGCAGTCCATGGAACTTATACAAAAATTGACCATGTGTTAGGACACAAAAACCTCAAAATCAAATGCAGGAAGGCAGAAATAATAAATGCATTTTTTTCAGATCATGACGGAATAAAAATCACATGCAATAAAAGGCCAGGAGAAAATAGACCAAAAACCAATTGGAAACTAAATAATTTTATCCTAAAGAATGAATGGGTGAAACAGCAAATTACAGACACAATTACTAATTTCATTCAAGAGAATGACAATAATGAGACCACATACCAAAATTTGTGGGATACAGCCAAAGCGGTAATAAGGGGAAATTTTATATCTCTAGATGCTTATTTGCATAAAATAGAAAAAGAGAAAATCAATGAATTGGGCTTGCAACTAAAAAAGCTAGAGAAAGAACAAATTAAAAACCCCCAATCAAATACCAAACTTGAAATTCTAAAAATAAAAGGAGAGATTAGTAAAATTGAAAGTAAAAAAACTATTGAATTAATAAATAAAACTAAAAGCTGGTTTTATGAAAAAACCAACAAAATAGATAAACCTCTAGTTAATTTAATTAGAAAAAGGAAAGAGGAAAATCAAATTGTTAGTCTCAAAAATGAAAAGGGAGAACTTTCCACCAATGAAGAGGAAATTAGAGCAATAATCAGGAGTTACTTTGCCCAACTGTATGCCAACAAATTTGATAACCTAAGTGAAATGGAGGAATATCTACAAAAATATAGATTGCCCAGATTAACAGAAGAGGAAATAAATTACTTAAATAGTGCCATTTCAGAAAAAGAAATAGAACAAGTCATTAATCAACTCCCTAAGAAAAAATCCCCAGGACCAGATGGATTTGCATGTGAATTCTACCAAACATTTAAAGAACAGTTAACTCCAATATTATATAAACTATTCGAAAAAATAGGGAATGAAGGACTCCTACCAAACTCTTTTTATGATACAGACATGGTACTGATACCTAAACCAGGTAAAACAAAAACAGAGAAAGAAAATTATAGACCAATCTCCTTAATGAATATTGATGCAAAAATCTTAAATAAAATATTAGCAAAGAGATTACAGAAAATCATTCCCAGAATAATACACCATGACCAAGTAGGATTTATACCAGGAATGCAGGGATGGTTCAACATTAGGAAAACTATTAACATAATTGACTATATTAATAACCAAATTAACAAAAAAACATATGATAATCTCAATAGATGCAGAAAAAGCATTTGATAAAATCCAACATCCATTCCTATTAAAAACAGTAGAGATTATAGGAATTAATGGACTTTTCCTTAAAATAGTTGGTAGCATCTATTTAAAACCATCAGCTAGCATCATATGTAATGGTGATAAACCATTTGGTACTGGATAAGAAATAGAGTAGTGGATCAGTGGAATAGGTTAGGTTCACAGGACAAAATACTCAATGACAATTGTAATCTAGTGTTTGATAAACCCGAAGACCCCAGTTTTGGGGATAAAAACTCACTATTTGACAAAAACTGCTGGGATAATTGGAAACTAGTATGGAAGAAATTAGGCATTGACCCACACCTAACACCATATGCCAAGATAAGGTCAAAATGGATTCATGATCTAGGCATAAAGAATGATATTATAAACAAATTAGACCAATGTAGGATGGTTTACCTCTCAGACCTGTGGAGGGGGAAGGAATTTGTGACCCAAGACAAAATAGAGGTCATCATTAATCACAAAATAGATACGTTTGACTATATCAAGTTAAAAAGTTTTTGTACAAACAAAATGAATGCAGACAAGATTAGAAGGGTAGCAGTAAACTGGGAAATTATTTTTACATCCAAAGGTTCTGATAAAGGCCTCATTTCTATAATATATCAAGAATTGACTCAAATATATAAGAATTCAAGCCATTCTCCAATTGATAAATGGTCAAAAGATATGAACAGACAATTTTCAGACAAAGAAATTGAAACTATTTCTTGTCACATGTAAAGGTGCTCCAAGTCACTATTGATCAGAGAAATGCAAATTAAGACAACTCTGAGATACCACTACACACCTGTCAGATTGGCTAAAATGACAGGAAATGATAATGATAACTGTTGGAGGGGATGTGGGAAAACTGGGACACTGATACATTGTTGGTGGAACTGTGAACGGATCCAACCATTCTGGAGAGCAATTTGGA
>JAJPUD010003440.1:221511-241304 GCA_023553655.1 Myrmecobius fasciatus
GATAGATAGATAGATAGATAGATAGATAGATAGATAGATAGATAGATAGATAGATATTGATTTGAGCTTTGAATGTACTGATCAAATCTGAGTCCGAGCAACATAACTGTGGACTTGCCTTTGGTTGGAGTTTAGTATATGGCTGCTGGGGAACCAACAACAATTAGCTTGCTGAAAGTCTCTGTAGGGTCAAATGGGCAGAACTGTAGGTTCTCCTTTGTTCTTAAATATGTAATCCAACACCAGGGTTTGAAGAACAGAGATGCCTGTCAGCATCTATTCAGTCTCCCTATAAACTATCAAGCCCCTCAATGGTGGATCTGGGACATCTTTTTGCCCTAGTGCACAATTCAATGTTCCCCTCTTTTACCAAGTGAATCCCTTATGATTTGACACTTTCTCTAGTATCCAAATATTTCTATTTCCCTGTGCTGACCTGAAAGAAAAAAACTTTTTTCCTTATTTTTACAAATAAGCACTCTAGATATTTGTGAAGTAGCCGTGGAAGAGACCTGGGTTCTATTGCTTTTTCCTACTCTAATATCTTGACTGGTCTCCAGAAATACTTGGTTTTAAATTGCATTCTTATTAAAACATTTGGCTAGAACTTGGAGTCTAGTATACCTGGATTCAGATCCTTCTTCTAAAATTAGCTGTATAAATATGGGCAAGCCATTTAGCCCCTCTGACATCAGACATATTTCTCAGATCAGATGCATTCATAGACTGGTGGTGTGTTGCTGTATTTTATGTTTAAAAAATAAAAGCAGGTTCTCCATAAAATCTTGAAGGAAGTTAAAAAGTCTAAATCTCTCCTATTAGATTATATCCTTCCCATCTATAACTGAGACTAGAAAATATGTTGCATGGTTATCCAAAACCAATAATTAAGTGTTTATTGACTGCACATTATAGTGTTAAATGTTATTTGTGGGTGGAGGAGAAAATTAATTTTTTTAAAGATCTGATACCAGGAATAACATCCCTTTTATCTTAACAAAAGCTATTTTACTCATTCTTCCCATAGAAAAGAAACTTTTATTTCTATTTTGCAGATAGACTGAGGCAGAGAAAAGAAAATTATGTGTTTACATTCATTAGAACCAGCTTCTGATGGCTCCACTGATGCCAAGATCATGTGCTGCTGTTTCAGTAATAATAAATTCTAACTCTAGCACTTACTTGTGAACATTGGCAAGTAACATCATCCTTCTGTACGTTAGTTTCCTCATCTATAAAATGAGGCTAGTAATATACAACCTATCTTACAAAGTTATTGTAAATGTAGTTACATGAATATGAAATACTAATAATTGTTATATGTCACAATGAATTACAGACACATTAATTATGCTAATGGGAAAGAGTTCACTAGCATTGCTTGAGGGCAAGGACAGTCCCTCTGTTGTATTTGAATACCCAGTGCCTAGTACTTAGTAAGAAATCAATAAATGCTTATTGATTGATTCATTGGTCTATATTATACTCACATCACTTGTGAAAGACCACCTTCAGTTACTCCCTGAAAAATAAGCAGATATACAAATAGATGACATTCTAATATGAGCTATTAACCAATTATCTCCATAAAAAAAAAAAAAAAGGTTGCTGTGGTTAGGTGGGGAGATGATCCAGTAGAAAGGGAGCTGGACTTAGAGTGCAAGGACATGGATTGGAATTCTGGATCTTCTGCTTAACATTTATGCCATATTGGTCTACATTCTTGACCTGTTTCATTTTCTTCACCTATAAAAAAGAGAACATTGAACTACATAACCTCTCTAAATCCACAGTCCTATAATACAACTCTATAATCCACTAACAAAGCAGGAAAAACTAAAATGTAATTTGATGTGTTTTACTATGAAAAGTAGAAAAAGCCCTGTAATCAGATAGGAGTCAGTAGACCTTCTTCTATCATTAGTTGGCTATGTGACTAGATATTAACAGTAACATAGCATGATATTTACATATACTTTAAGATTTACAAAACATTTATATACATTATCTCATTTGCTTCTCACCAACATTCCCGTGAAATGGTATTGCAGACAATATATCCATTTTACCTATGAGGAAATTGAGGTTCAGAGATAGAAACTGATGATTTCTCATCAGTACAATGAGGGAGTTGGACCAAATAGTTTCTAAAGTTCCTCCTAGTTCTAAATTCTATAAGAAGCAGTTGAAATAATATTGGTAAGTAGAATAAATTCACTTTCATGATTTGGTTATTATAGAAGGTTTGACTTGAGGTTAGGAAAGACGAAATCTTCCTGTCATTTTGAATCACTTGTGCAATCACAAAAAAAGAGCAGTTCTATTTAAGATGATTTGAAATTTGTTGACCAACATAATCAAGGGATGAGAAACAAATTTTAGAATTTGTATTTGAGATTAACATAAAACTAAAATTAGTAAGTCATACCTGATTCTTACCTGCCTGCATATTGTGTTGGTCCTGGTCTCTGATAAAATTCTTTAATAATCTTCTTTAAATCTAGGAAAAATCAAATTTAAAAAAAAAACAACTAAAATTATCCTAAACCTTTAGCCCTAAAATGAGCTGAGAAGTTCAAACTCTCAGCAGATCTATTTATATTTTTGAGCTTATGTTCTCATAGAAGAGTGTGCTTTTTTTTTTTTTACAATTTGTTGGGGTTTTTTTTTACAATTTTTTTACAGTTGTTGGATAGTTCACAGATAACATGTCATACTGAACTTAAAAAACTGTTTTCTATCTTTTTCTAGTCCTTCACTGCTTCCACCAACTCTGATCAACAGGAAAGAGAATATTACTTAAGGGTGGAGATGTTGAATCTCCCAGACTTTGCCAAATGACATTGTTGCTCATTTATGTAATTTTTTTTATTCTTACACAGCTCTAAAAATAAAAAGTACTAAAAAATGTCCAGTTCAAGCTTTAGAAAACCCTCAGAATGGCAGAAACATTTGAATTTATTAGTTGAAGCACAAGAGAAAGCAAAGAAGGAAAAGAGATGGGCAGAGATTTAAATTCAATTCTTTTCTTCCATTGTGCAGGAATGCAGCGTCAACAACCAGCAATTGAGAGAAGAGATACATCATTATACTTATTTATAGCATTAACTACTTTACATTCATCCACACAAGTGAAACTGTAAAAAAAAAAAAAATTATAAAGGGAGTGTGTGGTTCTTTCATTAGCTTGTCTGTAATGCTGGATTGGTCCATAAATTAATGTGTATAAGAGGACAGGGGGAAAAAAGGATTCAAAGCTCTGCCGTCGTAATTATAGCTCTTTAAATATCAAAAGACACAAAGAAGATTCCTTTTGAAAAGCCTACCAACTCTCTTGGCAAGACACTATTAATTACTTGCATAAATCTGCAGTTTGTACACCCAGAGTGTGGATGACATTACTACAGTACCCAAGCCTTTAACAGAATCCCCTTTATAGGATTCTGTGTTTGCTCGCATTTTTTGTTCATCAGACCAGCCCTCTGAAAATTATTGTGTCCTATTAGGAGAACCAGTAGAGAACAATTAGGACAACAGGTAGCTGTGAGTCTCTACTCACCAGGGTCGACCCTCCCAATTCAATTAAAGGATCTGGATAAAGAAAATCATTAGATTGGGCTAGAGCTTGCCATAAGCAGGAATAACATCACCAGATGCAAACCAATTTAAAAACAAAAAGTACAGCTTTAATAAACATATTTCTCAGAAATAACTATTATTAAAGAATGGTAAGCAGAGAGGATGTCTCTGATCTGATTTCAAGGCTGAAATTCCAGAGAAATGCTATCTACCAGCCATATTAGTATCTCAGTAGAGAAAGATGATTGAAGACTCTGCTATTCTCTTGTCTAAACTTTCTCTTATGAACTTCTCCTACCTAGGAAAGTTAATAGAATTAAAATCTAGCCAATAGTTTGATATTTTTGTGATAAATGCAGGCTTCAGGGCACATCCTCTGACTGTTTCAGAGGAGAGAGAGAGAGAGCGTGTTCCTCAGTAAAATGAAAACCCAAATTCAAAGCAGTGAATATGTCTCTCCTGCCGGGCCCAAGTGCTAATTGACAGCTCTAGCCATGTACAAGAACATTTCAAAAAAAAGTAAAAACAGATCAGGGACAAAGCTGCATTAATTCACATCATCTGTAGGGCGCCGACAGTAGGAGGAAAACATTCCATGGGTCAGCTTTGAAACTTGCCTAGAAAATCTGACCAGCAGGAGAGAGTAGTAGCTGTTATTTTTCCCAGCCTAATCATTATAAAGTCAAAGTAATGGAACACTAGGAGTCCCAGTGTCAGGACATATATAATGACTGTAAATAGTGATGATGCAAGGACTGATCTGGCGTGTAACCTCACACTCTCAGCCATTAAATCTGACTTGACACCACACAACTTGTATGTATTCCTTCTAATTAACTAACAAGCCAATTAATTATAAGCTGCAATTTGTCTTGGTCCAAAGCCAAACTATTGGTGTCATTAAATTTTATTATGTAACACAATGCAGCAGCATCCTGTTAGCCTTCCCAAACTACTATATTTTTCTGATCTTTTTGGATCAACTCATACATAATTTGAAGAATGGGAGAAGCCAGTTGTATATATATATATCACTAAATATGTCCATGTAGGTACACATTCATATATAAATGAATGTGAATATAAGAAGGATGCATAATAAATGCATAGCTCCCATTTTATATATCTTAAAACAATACAAAGAAATTTTAAAGTTAAAAGGCAATTTAGAAATTATTTCATCAAATATCATTATTTTGTAAATAAGGAAATTAAGACTTAGAGAGACTAAATGACATATACAATATAAAACAAACAAAACCAAAAAAATGGTCAAGGAAGTTCTGGAACAAGAATCCAGGTCTTCAGCCTCTCCATCCACTTTTTTTTCCCCCTGTACCATCTCCAAAGGTTAGAATATGACTGAGAACAAAGTCTTTCTATAATTAGTGAAATGATTGAGTTTTTAAGGCTCTCAAATCTAACAACTGTCTTCTCCTAGGGTATCCATGATCTAATTAAAAGCAGAAAGGCAGAAATAAATGTGTGTGTGTGTGTGTGTGTGTGTGTGTGTGTATAACTAGCCTGGTGCTTATTCTATGAAGATATATGTACTATGTATATATATATATACACATAAACATACATACCTATGGTATCCTGGGCTATCACCAGTCACTTCGACCTTGGTGTTACCACTAGATTTGAATTACTCTAGAGGAGAAAATGAAGCTGATCACTTTGCACAGCTCTGCCTCTCACTTAAATTCAAGTAATGCAATAGTCAGGATATCACCCTTGGGATGTCATTGCTCTTCTTTGAGAACAAGGAATAACAATAACAATAGTAGCACATGTTTAAAAATTCTAGGGAATACACAACTTTTCCATATAATAAATATAAATAAATAAATAAAATCCATATGCCATAAAATACATATACACATGCACACATATACACTCAAAGTATATATATCATCATAAATATACAGTTAGCATATTTTCAGGTTAACAATATATGTGCATAATATACACACATATATAATATATACATATATAGTATATCTGTTTTTAGACACTAATTTTATATGTATGTTTATATAATGTACATTTTTGTATATATATATATGTATATATAATCATAGAGAAGCTGTGTATTCTCTAGAATTTTAAAATCAAAGAATATTTTAGATGCAATAGAGAAGTTCTTTGTTTCAAAATATCCTGTGATGAGTGCTTTGTAAAAAAAAGAAAAATATGCAGTTAAACAAATGTATCCTATCAATGATATAAAAGCAAATGATGTCATTTATTTCAAGTGCATTTGTTGTATTTATATCCACTTACTCTTAATGACATGGGGTTCCTTTGACTACTTTGATATGAAGAACAAAAATTTCATGTATACATATATGCATGTACATGTATATGTAAGCATGACTATGTGTGAAAAAAGCAGCATTGGGCAGAAAGATGGCTGGCCAGATCCATTGCTATATAGGATTTTTTATTCTTCTTTTCAATTTCACTTTTATTGGACAAGTATATAAAAACTCTTGTAGTGCTACACCTTCTGCCTCTTTGTATAGGTGTACCAGTTTTTCATTTCCTAGGAACAATAACCTACTCTGTTCCCTGTGGTGCACACTAGAGAGAAGATGAATTTATCAAAATGGCTTTAAAAGCATTTAAAAGAATCAATACACGTTTATTAAAGAAACTATGTTCCAGTTGCTATGGTAGTCAATAATAAGAAAGATCCTGCCTTCAAGAAACTTATATTTTTCTGGATGTAATTAATCTAAAGACTCTATTTAAGTCCTAGTCTAATGCCTCAATAATCCTAGATTCCCACAAAATAAAAGAATATCAGATTGGGAAAGGATCAGGAAGGTCATCTTATAACTGGGTTGCCTACCATTACAATATGCCAAAATGGTCATCCAATCTCCACTTAAAGACCTCTATTAACATCTAAAATAGCCATTCCACTTTAATAATAAGGAAAGTTACCTTACATAACATTAAAATTAGTCACTTAACAATTTCTACCCATTGTACCTCCATCTATGTGCCCTCTGAGGCTAAGCAGATCAAATCTAACCTTCTTTTTATGTAATGGTACTTAAAACATCTATCAAGAACCTTATTTTTGAAGCCTTCTCTATATCCCCAGTTCTATCAAATAAGCTTTATATTTCTTACCATTCTGGTCATTTGTTTCCAGATGTACATATTTATATATACATAGACATACACATATTATGTCATATATGTATATATACATAATATATATGGATTATATGGGAATATTAAGGGAGGATTAGCCCCTCTGGTATGAGTACCCCTTTTCAAGGATGCTCATTCACTTTTGATGTCTACCTGACATTTAACTCTCACCTAAGACTCCAAGAAGGTATAGATGCACAGTTGCCACATCCTGATAAACCTTGGCAGATGGGCTGAACCAGTTGAGGGTAACGGACGGGTTTGAGAACCAGAGTATGTACCCCAAGCATGTGAAGAATTCCTTTGGTGGAATGGGTTAATGAGTACAATTTGTTCCAACGGCTGCAGCAAACACTGTGGAGCACTTAGAGCTTGGTCAGACATCAAAGACACCATGGTCATCCACTGAATCTTAGATAATCACCAGTTGCCTTGACTTTTGTTTTGCCACTAGACTTTGATAACTGGAAGAAAGAGTGAGGCTGATGACTTCATGCAATTCTGCCTCACTTAAATCCAACTCACACATTTATATGTACATGCATGTATATGTATATTTCCATGTATTATGTATATGTCCATTTTATACATAAGAACTTTGTCAAATATTCATGTGGCTTGATTTATTCTAAAACTTGAGTCACTTGGAATGCTTTGGATTAGCATATACTCAAACCCATAGCTAACAAGTCCTACTGATGTTGAAGTTTTTTCCCTACCATATCAATCAGAAGATAATTATTTCAAATCAAAAGAAATGTAATTAAACCATATAACAAAATTAATTTCCAGGAAAATACCTTTAATAAAAAGGGCATATATCTTCTTACAGCTCTACAAACAAAAAGTGAAAAAGGAAGCACATGCTCATGGAACAGTTTTGAGAATGGAAAAATGTTTAGGCTAGCCAAAGAAATTCATGCTCCTTATAATCCAAGTAGAACCTCTATGCCTTCAATTTGCTGCTCTTCCATAGAATTGCTGATGTCATTGCCTGGTTGGGTGATATCTCTGAATTGCATACTAATCTGCTACATAATATTCTTTTCTTTCCTCCCATATGCAATGCTTATGAAGGCCAAAAAAAAAAAAAAAAAACAATTTAGCACTGATAAGAGCCTATAAGGACAATTAAGAGAAGCAGTGGATAGAGTGTTAGATTTGAAATCAAGAAAAACCTGAACTTGAATACTTTTTCATACTATTCTAACTCTCTGTCATCCTGGAGAAGTCATTTAGCTAATCTCAGCCAGATTTCTTATCTATAAAATGGGTTAATAATAGCATTTGACTTACTGAGTTGTTGGGATGATCAAATGAAATAACATGTGTAAACTGCTTTGTAAACCTGTGAATTTTATTTATAATTATTATGCTGAATTCCTTGGCATGTAAAGTAGGTAGGGGTGAAAGGCTATAAATTATATATAATTTATATTATTATTATATGTTACATATAAATTAAAGTGCTACCTGTAGAAATAAAAAGTGACCAGAGAGAAATAGTACATGAGAAAGTTGAGAACATAAAGTAGGTTTTCACCAAGAAGTATACAATCAATGAATGAGAAGTTTATTTCTCTGAACTAGTCTTCTGCCTCAGTCCATGAATAATTAGTGATAGGAAAGCTGCATAATCAAGGGCTATTGAAATGCTACAAGATAAGAAGCAAGATGGTGACCGCTGGAGACTTAAGCTTCACTTCCTAGAGGACACATTAGTATAGAAACAATAGTAGAAGTATAAAAAGGAGTGTTATACTGATTCCACAAATGGTAAAATGAAGTAACTGATGTTGCCTATACTATTTTATTCTATGGCCATGATGACTTTGGACACTTGGGTAAAGAGAGGACACTTGAACTAGTAAGAAATAGATTGTATTGGCCCACAATGGCAGCAGATGTCTATGAGAAGTGTGAAATGTGTGCTATATGTATTCAAAGAAAAGTGTTAACAGCTCACGCTGTATTCTTGAAGTATATAAGTACCAGAAAACCATTGGAACTTATGGCTACAGACTTTATCTCTGAAAGTAAATGGAAAAATAAAAGCAACAGCATAGTGGATACAAAAAAACCCAGAAAACTTCCACAATTGCTAAGGCATTATAGGAAAAGAATTTCTCAGTATAAAACTTCTCCATTAAAACCAATCCTGACCAAGGTAGTGATTTTGAAAGTTCCATATAGCAGTAAGTGTTTCATTATCTTTGTCTGGTTTTTTGCACAACTTCACCCTTCCCATTCTATCTCCCATCCCATTGACCACCTCCATAAGCTATAGAACTGTTTGGGGAAAATATAGAACTGATTTCATATAACTTTAAAAAAAATCTCTGCAATTTCAATAAAATTATTTTAGTTGCAATTTCTACAATACATAAGGTTAAGTAACAATGTTTCAGTTTCTGTGCAGTTATTTGAAGTTACATCATTCTGTGACAGGGATGTTATTAAAAGATGATAAACAACTGGGATTTGTTGTTGTTGGGCTTTTTTTTAATTAGGTCTGACTATAGGAAAACAGACAAATAATACCATGTGGGCTTTAGTTCAGACATACAAAAGAACTTTCAGATAGCAAGAACTAACAAATTCAAGGTTTGGATAATTTTCTTTGGACTACTGAGAAAATACCTAGGTTTAATACTTCCTTAGAGAGCTTTGTGAGGACTTTATGTCCATCAGACATAGTACAGTGCTCTTTTCACATATTGTTAATTAATAAATATGTCTTAAACTGAATTCTCTTGAGATAGAGCCAATCTTGGTTCTATGTACATTTATGATTAGGATTCAAACCTGACATCTGCTTCATTTCCAGTATCGAGGAGGCTTTTGAGTATAGAGTTTCAGAATACTCTGACTTTCTCTTTCTGTTGGGATGAGGTTAGAGAGTATACATCAGAATCAGATATGTCATATTTCAAAGTTTTTCAACTTGAGAACTTATCTTAAGGAGCAATGCTCTCCTTGTTCTTTCTTGAAATTTTGCCGTAGAGTTTGAACTCAAAGGATGAGGACCTCTTTTTCTTTTCTTTTCTTTTTTTTTTTTTGCCAGTGTTGAAATAATTTTTTCAGTCTGTTTTTCCTTATTAGGACAGGAAAAGGAGAGAATGAATTTAGATAATGTCATGTGGGATTTATACATAAGGAAGAACTAGATAGCAAGAAATAACTATATCAATGGATTATTTGAGATATGTTTTTATATATAACATATATTTACATAGGAGTTTAAGACCTGCAAAGCTCTGCTTCCACATCCCAAGCAATTGGGTTTTGCAAATACTATTTTTTTCCATTTTACGGATGAAGAAACTGACTCTCAGAGAGGTCAAGTGACTTGCCAAAGCTCACACAACTAGCAAGCATCAAAGCTGGGATTTGATACCAGGCTCTCCTGATTCCAAATCTAGCTCTTTTACTCTTCAAAACTGACTTGGAGCCAATTTATTCCTAGTTTTAAATGATCCTAACACAGAAAAACTTCACTTAGGGAAATACAAATATATTTGGATTAATTATTCAGAGCATTTTTATTATTAGTTCTTTACACATAGACCAATCCTTTCCCCTGGATTTCCAGTCCCACATCAATTGTCTATTGAACATTTCAAGCCATTTGTCACAAGAGATATCACAAACTCAATATTCCCAAAACTAAACTCATGGTCCTTTTCACCCCTCCAATAAAAAATCAACTTGCCTTCTTCCAAACTTTTCTATCTCTATCAAACGTATCACCATTCTTTCAGTCTCCCAGGCTTAAATGTTTGGTGTTGTCTTCAACCCTCCATTTTCCCTCAATCCATCTATTTTTAAGACTGTATTTTTGCTAAATTTTGCTGTTTCTACTTTCACAACATCTGACATTTCTCTCTAATCACAAAGATACCACCTTTTTCCTCACTGGATATTATTATTACAGAAACCTCCTACTTGGTCTCCCTACCTCAAACATTTTCTCTTTCCAATCTATTAAATACAATGTTACTAAGGAGACTTTCTTTAAATACCAATCTGACCATGTCACTCCTCCTACTCAATTTCAGTGGCTCACTATTACCTCTAGGATACAATTTAAAACTCAATGTAGCATTTGTAGCCCTTCATAACATATTTAACCTTTCTTTCAAGTCTTTTTAACTATGACTCCCCTTCCCATTCTCTGCAGTCCTTTCAAACTGGACCTTTCTCTGTTCATCACACATTTTTTCTATGTATCACTTTCATTACCTTACACTGAATGTCTCTCACCTGTAACTCATAGAATCTCTCTCTTCCTTTAAGAAGCAACTCAAACACCACTTTCTACATGAAGCCTTTCTTGATCCCCCCTAACATTTGGCACCCTTCATGTCAAACTGTGTTTAATTACTTTTTATTTATTTTCTTTATATTAATGTAATATATAATTATAGATGTGCTTGTTATCATCCCTCTTTGAATAAATACATGTTAAGAGTAGGGATTCTTTCATTTCCTGTATTTATAGTCCCAGTGCTATGCCTGACACTTTAAAGGTGCTTAATGAATGTTTTTGAGTTGGGAAGGGTCTGTTTTTCCTTGTTAAGATGGAAAAAGGAGAGAATGAATTTAAATAATATCATGTGGGATTTATACATAAGGAAGAAATTCTAGATAGCAAGAAATAACAACTATAATAGTGGATTCTTGGAGGTTAACATAGCACTTTAAGACCTGCAAAGCTCTTGTCTCATAACATTCCAAGCATTTAGGTGTTGCAAGTTTCATAATTTGAAAAATGAACTTCCCTAGAGCTCTTTCTCATGAACAAAATATTACTTATCTTTATAATGTGGCTTCAATTTTTGAATAATCATGTCAGTCTGGGACCCAAATGGTTCATCCACTTCTGGTTTAAGAAACTGATCAAAGTGCAAGAGAAGAATGAATGTTTGTTCATTTTATTTGTCTCAAAAAAGCAATGAAATTATGCTTGAATTTCATTTGATGAACACCTTTCTTTGATACTGCATTGCAAATGGCAATTATACCTCTTGCATTCTTTGGACACATGTATCAATATCTATACATAAATTATATTGCTATTGTTATTCTGTCATTTCAGTCATGGCCTACTCTTTTTGACCCCATTTAGGATTGTCTTAACAAAGATACTAAAATGGTTTGTCATTTCTTTCTCCAACTCATTTTACAGATGAGGAGATGGAGGCAAACAGGATTAAGGACTTGCCCAGGATCACACAGCCAGTAAGTATCTGAGATTGGATTTGAATTTCTGATTCTAGGTCTGGCACACTATCCACTGTGCCACTTAGATGCCCACACATAAAATATAACCATGTGTTTTAAGAGTCAAGTTAAAAGGGGAAAAAAAAGTTAGGTACAAGGGAAAATAAGGCCAGGATAGAATATTCAACAGTAAAGTGAATAAGAAGAAGAGCAAACTTTTTGATATTTTAGGAAAGTTTAGATATACAGGCTTTCATGGTACCAAAGATATAGCCAATGAAGAGCTTGTTCCTTCCATCTGACTAATTTGGGAACAGCTGAGAGCTTCATTCATTTTAACCATCTTAAAAAATGATCTTATAATATTGCCATCTGTCGGCATATGACAGCTACAGCATTCCAACGTTCCATATAAACAGAGTAAAAAATACAGAAAATTAAAGGGACAGATGTGAAAAAATGTACAGGCTCATTTGGCTTAGCACTTCACATCTGTTCTCCCCAAAGCTTTCCCTAGTAACACAAATCTAATTCCTGGCCCCAATATCTTGGAATGTTATGGCATATAGGAACCAACACTCCCGTCATGTACTGAAAGTTTCATTAATTCCAGCACATCCTGTGTTTTCTCATCAATATTGGTGGTCTCCTATCCAAAAATCAGTTTCTGCTCCTGTGGGAGAATGCATGTAGGTATACATATATGCATTTTATACTACATTAATTTCTCTATGAATCTTTCAACTTGTCTCACTGGGATTTCATATAATCACAGACACATAGGATGTTAGAGATGGAAAGAATTTTTAATATCACCTAGTCCAATAGCTTCTTTATCTAGATGAGTTAGCTAAGGCATAATGTTAACAAACAAACAAACAAACAAAAAACAGTGGAAATATTAAAGTCCCAGCTATATACATACATGGATTGATTCCCTTCTGTAACCACCTAATAGTTTAAAATTTTGGCTTTTGTTGTTGAGAGATATAAAAGAAAAAATATATATGAAACAATAAATATTGTCAGGAATATAGACCCTTCTATGTCCAGCTTTATGGCCTCTGATCTATCAGAGAATCACATGACAATGCTGGGGTTGAAAATGGGAGGAAAAAGTTAATAACAATAATAACAATTAATAACAGCATTTTTGTAGTGCTTTAGGGTTTGAAAAGTACTTTATATTTTTTATTTGATACTTATAAGAATGTTATAAGGTAGTTTCTGTCATTATCTCCATTTAATAGATTAAGTAATTGAGGATAAGAGAAGTTGAATGATTTGTTCAACCTCACACAATTTAGAAAATATCTAAGGCAAGATCTGAACTTAAAACTCCTTGATTCCAAATCCAGCTCAAAATTCACTATGCTACTTTCATATTTTATCTGGCATCAGCCCTATTAAACATCTAATTTCTTCCCTAGGTCTCTTACCAGGTATTTTTTGTTTTGGGGGGATTTTGTTTGCTTGTTTGGGATTTTGTGGAGGTGTTGAATTTTTTGTTTTGTATTGTTTTCCCTAGTAGGGTACCTTCCCTGGTAAGGAGACTGCATCTACCAATACAAGATGGTAGGTGTTCTACAATTTATAGCTTTATGGAAGTGCCTGGGAAACTGAGAAGTTACGTGACTTTCAGGGTAACAAAAACAAAATGTGTCAAAGATAATATTTGAACTTAGATATTCCTGACTCGAAGACTAGTAATTTTTCCTATCTGATCCTGTTCTTAAATTATGTACTTTCAAACCATGTTGTCTAAAACTGCTACTGCTGTTAGTACTCAAAACCTTGTTAACCTAGAATATTCAACAATCCCTGTAGCCTTAACATCATAGAAGATGCCTATATAAGACTATCTCCTGTCTAACATGGATAAGTTCTTCCTAGAGTGTGGCTTTCATTTTCTTCCCAACTCCATTCTGACCATTCTGGATCTTTCTCCTTTCTCCTTGTTTCATGCTCTCCCATAGCTTTCATTTCCTTTTATGTGTTGTCATTCCTCTTTAGAATGTAAGCTTCTTTGAGATATGGGAAACCTGGAACACTATTACACTGTTGGTGGAGTTGTGAATTGATCCAACCATTATGGAGAAAAATTTGGAACTATACTTAAAGAGCTATCAAACTTTGATCCAGCAGTATTTCTACAGAGTCTATGTCATAGAGCTCTTAAAAAATGGAAATGTACCCAGATGTGCAAAATTGTGGCAGCTCTTTTTATAGTGGCAAAGAACTGGAAACTGAGTGGATGCCCATCAGTTGGGGAATGTCTGAATAAATTATGTTATATGAATGTAATGGAATATTTTCATTCTATAAGAAATGATCAGCAGAATAATTAGAGAAAGGCCTGGAAGACTTACATAAAGTAATGTTAAATGAAATTAGTAGAACCAAAGACCGTTATACACAGCAACAACAAGATTATGTAATAATCAACTGTGATGGCCTTGGTTCTTTTCAAAAATGAGGTGAATCAGGCCAATTTTAATAGGCATGATGGAGAAAACTATCTGCATACAGAGAGAGTATTATAGGGACTGAATGTGGATCACAACATAGTATTTTCACCTTTTGGTTATTGTTTGCTTGCTTTTTTTTTCCTTTTTGATCAGATTTTTTTTTCTTGGGTAACATGATATATGTGAAAATATGTTTGGAAGGATTGCACATATTTAACCTATATTGGATTACTTGATACCTACGGAAGGGAGATGGGGGGAAAAGGGAGAAAAATTTGGAACATAAAATTTTGCAAGAGTGAATATTGAAAACTATTTTGCATAAATTTTGAAAATAAAAAAACTATTTTTAAAAAAGAATGTAAATATATTGAACTACTTGCCATGTAGGAGAGGGCATGGGAGAAGGGGGAGAAAACTGGAACACAACTAATGTTGAAGAGTTGTCCATGCATATATTTTCAAAAATAAAAAGCTTTAATAAAAAATAAAAAAAGAATGTAAGCTCCTTGAAGGGAGAGATTTTCTTTCTTTTGGCTTAGCTTAAGCAATAAATGCTTATTTCCTTCATTCCTAGCTAGCTTCATAACAGTAAAATAATGCCTTTAGTATTATTAAATAATGGCAACATGAAAAGGTCAGAACCAATGTTATATTTATCAAGAGAAGCTTCACTGGATTGATAAAGGCAAACTGCTACTTTTTTATGAGACCACCTTACAAGACCATCAAAAAACTGGAAATTGTATTTCTTTCTAACATGGAACTAGAGAAAGCTAACTGAAATTAAGACTAGAAGACAGATCTCTTCCCTTCTATGATGGGATGAGTTTTTCTGAAGAAGAAAAAAGAGAATCTGGGGAGAAAAGTCAGATAGAATTAGCCACTACATCTGCAGTTTCTTTCTTCAAATTCAAGTTTTCATTGGAGACTCCAGGAGGTGAAAGCCAAAGGGACAAGTGGCAAGAGGATATGTTTAACACTGTTCCATGCTTTGGAATTTGAAAATGTCACCAGAGCCAGACAGGGCACCATGGTACAAGGTAGCATTCCCATATCTACAATTCTTTCTCTTTTCATCTCTTATCTCCTGGCTTCCTAGCTTTCTTCAAGTCCCACCTAAAATTGCACCTACTATAGGAACCTTTTCCTGGTCCCCTTTAATTTTAGTGCCTTCCTTTTTTTATTATCTATGGTTTGTTCTATCTTCTTGTTTATCTTTCATTTTTGAAGAAGACCAATGACATCATGGGGTAATATCTTGACTTGTGAATAAATTGGATTTAAGTGAGACAGAGTTGCATAAAGTTCACTCTCTCTTTGAAGTCTTTGTGGCAAGACAGAAGTCAAAATGACTGGTGGTGGTCTAGAACACAGTGGCATCTACAATATCTGATCAAGCTCCAAATGAGCCTGCTTCAACCACCTTTATCATTGAACAAATTGTGTTTATCTATCCATTCTGCTGGGGGTAGACTTCACAAGTTTGATGTACACACCCCCCAACTCCCTTATGGGTTGGAGACCTGTGGGTTACCCTCAACTTGGTTTAGGCCATCTGTTGAGATTGTGTGGCTGCTGCATATGCTGTAGCTACTTGGTGAGAACTGAGTGCCAGGTGTACACCAAGAGTAGATGCACATCCCAGAAAAGGATTCACAAGCCCTCATTCATGCCATAGGTAATTGTCCTTGAACATTCTATACACCTTGCTTATTTATAGGTGTTTTCATGTTATCTCCCCATTAGATTGTGATCTCCTTGAGAGTAGAGACTCTGTTTTTCCTTTCATTGTATTTCTAGCACTTTAGCACACAAATATGTCTGCCACAAAGCAGACATATAACAAATGATTATTGACTGAATTTTTTTTAATTCCAAGTTTCTCTGCATTTCTGTGATTGTCCTGGGTATAAATGAAAGTCATCTTCTTTATTTTGAGAATCTTTCTATATTTCCTAGATGTTGTATTGCATACTTAAAGAGCCACATCCTCAAAGAGAATATAAGAGAGACAAAGACAGAGACAGAGAGAGATGGGGGAGGGAGGTAAAAAACAAAGTTAAAAATTAAATTTCCTTCAAATAAAAAGATCAACTTAAGATTTCCCAAAAGATTTAGTTTAGTTGCTGTTTAATTGAAGTTACTTCTTTATGACCAATATCTATACTTTTCACTACCATTCCTGGCCTATCTGAACAAGCAGTCTAGAGCACAGTTTTATGCAACTTCAAGAGATAAAAGTGTCTTGACTCTCTTAGGACAGGATTTCCATTCCCCCTATCAGTGGCAAACCACTTCCATACCCTTCTAAAAATTATTTTCTTGAAAAAAAAAAAACTGGAAAAAGCAGATAGGATGGTCAGAGTAAGAAAAAAATATTCACATAAATCTAGATTATCCATGAGATGTTAGCCTAGAAGGATGTAATTTATTGACATTTAAGGATGATTTCCAAACTCCAATGGCTTTAACACTTATAAAATGTTTTCCAAAGTTATTAACCAATATTTACCTGCAGTATCAGAGTCAAAGAAGTAGAGAATTTGTTGGGGTAACCATTTTGTTTAAAGATAAAAAATGGATCAATATCTAGAGAGGAGTTTAACAAAAATACCCTTAAAACTTCTTGCCACTACATTTGGGGAGGAGGAGGAAGGAGGAGGGAACTGTCCCCAGCACCTTAACTGGAAAGTAAATCCAGATCAACAGTTAACAATACAAATACATTTTTGTGGATAATTTCAGCAGCCATCTCAAAGTTCTAAGAAATGTTCCAACAGCTACACAGATGCATAGACTGGCAACTCTAAAGATGAAGCTTAACAAAACAAAAGGGGTATAAAATGAGTACTGACAAGTATGATTATTGATGTCTTGGAGATTATAGAGCCTTCTCCCCTAGCACAGGTCATGAAAACTATACCTTGGTTCAAGGTACTTTTTGAGTCAGCATCAATTCAAACCTATACCTCATGAGCCCCAACTGATGTTTCCTTTTTTTTTTTCAAATCAAACCAGGTTATACATTAATTCAAAGCAAAAGGTATTTAATTCAAAAGAATAGCAAGATAAAAAGCAAGGAAAATCTACCATACATAAAGGGGAACATGTTGTCATAGGTTCCTACATCCCTAGGGAAAAGGTAACACATATAATTCAGTCAGATGCATACTACTTGCTGATTTCCTGTACCAGGCCTATTGCAGTCATTGTCTGAGCTGCTTTAGCCACTGAGCCACGAAATTGAGGCTGCTCTGCTCCTGTCATCCTGTCTTTTTTATCCATTTCAATGCCATCTGTCGTTTTTCTTTTGAGGTACTGCTGCCATCTACTGCTTCTCTATTGAATTTCATTGGCTAGTCAACCCTTTCTTCATAGGAAAAGGGTAACAATTTCTTTGTGAAATAGTCCATATCCTCCATGTATTATCTGCTCTTTTGTGAGTCAAAATACTGGATACAGCCAGATCCAACAAACACAGTAAATATCCCTCAGGACCAATCTGTCTTTTTGAATGACTTTGATTTGCCCTCAATGACCATTCTCAGGCTCTGAGATTAGAGTAAATAAAATGTTTTCAGGTCCTATTATGTCCCTGGCTGCTAGTGCTGTGTCATGTAGATTACCAGAGGGATTTACTTATTAGGGCAGAAGGGAATGAGTTGGAGTTGTCTCTACTTTTGCCCCAAAATTTCTGCTCTCTAGGTAATTGGAAAATGTTTACATCAGTCCCCAACTTCAACAGATCATAACAGGAAGAGAGAAGAGAACAAAAGATGAAAAATAGCCTGGGTTCATTTCAACTCTACCCACATAAAATTGAGTGATTATTGAGTGGTTATTATTGTTTATGCAAGAAGATCTAGGCATAGTAATGCTGTTCAGAATTTTGGGTTATAACTAAGAGGAGGAGAGCAATACCTGTAGTCAGCCAGCATCTAATAGAATCTTCCTCTGACTGAAGACAAAAATAAAGGTTCTTATAATGATGAAAGATATGTAAGTAGTTTGTCATTCAAAACAATGTTGGGTGAGTCACATAGCAATGATGACCAAGGATAATCCAATTTAAAGAGTGGATTCCACAGAATTATAACCAAAAACTTGAAGGCATGAGTATATGGCATAACTGTTCAAACAGAAATGAAAAAAAGCAATCTTGAAATCAGGAGTTTTGGTGTTCATGGGTCTGTGTTCAAGTTATAATAAATCAATGAACTGATTTGAATTTAATTTCTTATTATGTTCTATGGCTCTACTTTGAAATAGATATTAGCAAACAAGAATAGCACCCAGTTAGACAGCTCCAAGAAAACAGAAGTGGAACAAAGAATAAACCATAGAAGAGGCATAAACCCAAATATATTAAAGGATTTCTTTCTGTTGGAAGAAAAATTAGATGGAGAAGTATCATAAGGAAATAAAAATTATTCTCATCAACCCCACTGTATAGCTACCCAGTTCAAAGAACAATAACATTGACAACCAAGTAACAGTATCAGATATTCAGATCTCTAGTCTTTTGTTAATCCTTATCTTTGTTGACCTATCTGATACAGTGTGACACCCTACCCATTAACCTATGGAGATATCCTTTTTTTCTCCAGGTTTTTCCGAATACTATTCTCTTCTGTTTCTCCTCCTATCTTTCTAGTCATATTTTCTAAGTATCTTTTGCTGGCTCCACAACATGTTCCCCCTAACTATGGGTATATCCCCAAAGTTCTGTCTTATTCTTTTTACTTCCCTTCTTAAATTCTCTTGAAAATTTCAAATATCATGGGTCTTTTTATTATCTCCATGCTAATGCCTTCCCAACCAATACATTCAATCCCAATTTTTGTCTTGAGCTTTAGTCCCAAATCATTCATTGGCCATTGAATAGTCCATATTCAGTATGTTCAAAATTGAACTCATTATATATCCCCCCCCCCCAAAAAAAGCCTCTCAACTTTAGACTTCCCTATTTTTGTAGGAATTATCATTCTTCTAGTCTTCTAAGTCTGTAACCTTCATTCTTTATTGCCCTACATACTTATTCAATTACCAAATCTTACCATTTTTAACTCAACAATATTACTTATATTTATATATTAATCTTCAGTCACAGAGCTACTACCTTAGTTCAGGTCCTCATCATCTTTCATCAATATTAATGCAGCAATTTTTTGATTGGTCTCTTTGACTCATTTTTTACCACCCTAGTATACTATACATTGCTGCCAAAATGATTTTCTTTAAATGAAGATCCAACTATATCATTTAATGGTACAAAGACAATAGCCTCAAGGGAGAAAAAAGCAAAGAAGGAAGGAAGGAAGGAAGGAAGGAAGGAAGGAAGGAAGGAAGGAA
>JAJPUD010003441.1:0-18854 GCA_023553655.1 Myrmecobius fasciatus
TGGAAAAACATCAAGTGCTCTTGGATAGGTCGAGCGAATATAATAAAGATGGCAATACTACCTAAACTAATCTATCTATTTAGTGCTATACCAATCAAACTCCCAAGAGATTATTTAACTGAACTAGAAAAAATAACGACAGAATTCATCTGGAAGAGCAGGAGGTCAAGAGTTTCAAGGGAATTAATGAGGGAAAATGCAGATGGGGGTGGCCTAGCTGCACCAGATCTAGAGCTATGTTATAAAGCGGTGGTCACCGAGACCATTTGGTACTGGATAAGAAATAGAGTGGTGGATCAGTGGAATAGGTTGGGTTCACAGAACAAAATACTCAATGACAATTGTAATCTGGTGTTCGATAAACCCAAAGACCCCAGTTTTTGGGATAGGAGCTCGCTGTTTGGCAAAAACTGCTGGGATAATTGGAAGCTGGTCTGGAGGGGATTGGGCATTGACCCACACCTAACACCATGTACCAAGATGGGGTCGGGATGGATTCATGATCTAGGACCTCTCGGACCTGTGGAGGGGGAAGGAATTTGTGACCAAGGAGGAACTGGAGGTCATCATTAATCACAAGGTAGATAGGTTTGACTATATCAAGTTGAAAAGTTTTTGTACAAGCAGGGTGAATGCAGACAAGATTGGAGGGGTGGCAGTAAACTGGGAAAATATTTTTACATCCAAAGGATCTGATAAAGGCCTCATTTCTAGAATATATGGAGAATTGACTCAAATGTATAAGAATTCAAGCCATTCTCCAATTGACAAATGGTCAAAAGATATGAACAGACAATTTTCAGACGAAGAAATTGAAACTATTTCCGGTCACATGAGAGGGTGCTCCAAGTCACTATTGATCAGGGAGATGCGAATTAAGACAACTCTGAGATACCACTACACACCTGTCAGATTGGCTAAAATGACAGGAAATGATAATGATAGCTGTTGGAGGGGATGTGGGAAAACTGGGACACTGATGCATTGTTGGTGGAGCTGTGAACGGATCCAACCATTCTGGAGAGCAGTTTGGAGCTATGCTCAAAGAGTTATCCAACAGTGCATGCCCTTTGACCCAGCGGTGTTTCTACTGGGCCTATATCCCAAAGAGATTTTTAGGGAGGGAAGGGGACCCACATGTGCAAAGATGTTTGTGGCAGCCCTTTTTGTAGTGGCGGAAAACTGGAAATTGAAGAGAGGCCCATCAATTGGAGAATGGCTGAATAAATTATGGTATATGAATGTTATGGAATACTATTGTTCTGTAAGAAATGACCAACAGGAGGATTTCAGAGAGGATTGGAGAGACTTGCATGAACTGATGCTGAGTGAGATCAGCAGAACCAGGAGAACATTGTACACAGCGGCAAGACTATACGATGATCAATTTTGATGGACATGGCTCTCTTCAGCAATGATGTGATTCAAACCAGTTGTGCTGCGATGAAGATAGTCATATACATCCAGAGAGAGGGCTGTGGGAACTGAGAGTGAACCACAACACAGCATTTTAACGCTTTCTGTGAATATTTCCATGCATTCTGTTTTCCTTCTTAGGTTGTTTTTTTTTTCTTCTTCTCTTTCTAGATCTGATGTTTCTTGTGCAGTAAGATAACTGTATAGATATGTATACATGTATTGTATGTGTCATATAATTTATCCTATCTAGCATGTATTGGATTGCCTGTCATCTAGGGGTGGGGGGCGGGGGGAGGGAAAGGAAAAGCTTTGGAAAAAAAAAGTTTTTTTTGCAAAGGTCAATATTGAAAAGTCACTCATATGTTTTGCAAATAAAAAGCTTTATCAGTATTCTCACTCCAAAGTTTCAATGAAACATTACCCAATCTTTCCACTGTGTCTTCTGGAATTCGTGCTCCCTAGGCAATGAATTTCCCTTCAAGCTAAATATTTTCCTCTTGCTCCTTCCAACCATTAATATTGAAACTTAGCTTTCCCTAGATGAAACAGTCAGCATGAACACCTTTCTAGTATTGGATGTATCTTCACTCATTCTTTGTGGAGGTGGGAAAGTGGGAAGACTTCTTATTCCCCATTGAGACTTCTGGGCTCTCCAACTATCTCCTTCATCTAATAACCTCATGTAATTCAAATTTAACACCCAATTACAAACCTTGTAGGTGTTGTCTTTAGACCTCCTGATTTGGGCGGGGGGAGCCAAGATGGTGGTGAGCAGACACTTCTCAGACATTCTCTCAAATCAATAGTAGATTAAACCTCTAAACTGGTTTTGGAGTCAAAAGACCCATAAATATTTGGAGTACAGCACATTTCTAAAAGAAGTTACCTTGGAAGAACTTCAGAATAGGTCTGGTTTGGTCAGGCAGGGGGACAGTCTGCCTAGTCCCAACTACAGCATGGGGAGAGTGGGCAGGAAGCTGAGCCGGGAGTTAAACCATTGCAGTTTCCAGGCACCTGGGAAGGTTCTGTGGGCCTCATAGGCTACTCTGTCCTGCTTGCAAGCAAATGGATTGTCAGATTTGCCTTTTGTTAAAGGCAAATTGTAAACCCCTGAGCCCAGGAAGAACATTGGACCTAGCTGCAATTACCCAGCATTGGAAATCAATCAACAAAACTGCCCCAGGGCAAATTAAAGCAGCTGTAGCTACTTTGCTTTGAACAAACCTCAAGCCTTAAAAAATGAATAAAAAAGTGAAAAGAACTCTCATCATAGGCAGCTTTTATGGAGAGAAAGAAGAGACCTCAAATCCTGAGGTTTAAAAAGTCAAAGCAACTCCATAGGAAGCCGAAAAGGGAGACATGAGTTGGTTCCCATTGCACAAGGCTTTCCTAGAAGATTGCATAAAGAATTTTAAAAGAGAGTTAGAAGAAAAATGGGGAAATGAAATGAGATCATTGCAAGAAGGAATGGAAAAAATGGAAAAAGAATACAATGAACAAAAAAATTCAATTGACCAATTACAAAAGAAGCTAAAAAAAAGGGAAAGAAGGCTAAAATCATTCAAAGTTGAAAGATGACATATTGTAATTGGCAATATACTAAATGAGTTAGAAATTTAAGAGAAGGACAATGGTGAGTGGAATTGGTTGAAAAAGAAAAAGAAAGTAGATTAATTACTGTAGGGGACATAGCCAAGGTGAGAATTCCAGTTAAAGATTGGAAATAATTTTATTGATGAAGAGTTGGATTTTGCAAAGGAAGGAAGTAGCAGAAAGGAAATAAGGAAATTTGCTCAAATAAAGGAATTTAGTGTGCTGCTGAATAAAGATAGAGAAAAATTATACAATTGGTCTGATGGGTCTACAATTTGTAGAACCATTGAATCCACAATAAATATGTCCTGCAAAAAAAATGTCCTACAACAAACTTATGTTATACATCCTCAAAGGAGCCATCAGTGTTGGTTGGCAATTCTCCATAATCAAGTCCTGCTCTCCATAGTAGCTCTTCCAAATCTTTTCATCCCTCCTTAAATCTCTCCCCAAATCTTCCAGTTGAGAAATTTATCTTATATTTTGTATAAAAAATTGAGGTCATTCTCCTTGAACTTCCTCTTCCTCATGTCTTACTATTTAGGTACTTAATACCATTCTGTTCTTTACTTCTGTCTCATATTTAGGTGACCTTACTCTTTACCAAGCCTAATCCTTATCTGTTCAAGTGATCCCATTGCAATCAGTCTCATCTCCATCAACAGATTGCCCTCTCTGTTTTCTCTGGTATATCCCTGATTTTCAATCTTTTCATATCTACTGACATTTCATATTGACTTAGCCTGCCTATATGTCCCCTAACCTCCAAATCCCTCACTTAGTCTTTGCATCTTATGTCTTTTCTGGCATTTGTAACTAAATTGTTTAGATGGACATTTTCTACAGGTATCTCCATTTTCACTTCTCTCATTCACTTCTTAATCCTTTGCAATCCAATTTCTGAGCTCATCATTCCACTGAAACTGATCTCTTCAATATTACCAGTGGCCTCTTAGTCAACAAATCTAATGGCCTTTTCTCAATCCTTATTCTTTTTGACACTCCTGCAGCTTTTGACATTGTTAATCACCCTCTTTCTTTTGATACTCTCTTTATTCTAGCTTTGGGGAGTAACACTTTCTTATACTTCTCCTCCTATACATCTGAATGATCCTTCTTTATTTCTTTTGTTAGATCTTCATCTAGATCAAACCCGGTAATCCTGTGTCTTTTGGAATATTTATCCTGAGATCTTGTCTTTTATCTCTCTGCTCTATTTTATTCAATCTCATCTCAGCAACCATGGGTTCAATTAGCATCTTTACACTAATGATCCTCTTCTTCAGCAGTCTCTCTACTAATCTCCAATCTTTAATCACAGCTGCCTTTCAGACATCTTAAATAGGATATCCAGTAAACTCTTTAAACTTACACATGTCCAAAAAGATCATTATCTTTCCCCTCAAACCTTCTTTCCTCTCCCCTATGCAAAATCATCCCCTAGGTTCCCCAGAGTTACAACTTGGCATATCCATATCCAAACTATTTTCAAGATCTGTCCATTTCACCTTTGCACCATTTTTCCAATGAGAATTTACACCAACTTTCTTCTGATGCTGATACAACTGCAGTGTATGATCTCATCACCTCATTCCTGGACTATTACAATATTTTAATAGGATCTACCTGCCTCAAATTTCTCCTTACTCCAATCCATCCTCCATTCAG
This sequence comes from Myrmecobius fasciatus, assembly GCA_023553655.1. Classification (NCBI taxonomy): domain Eukaryota; kingdom Metazoa; phylum Chordata; class Mammalia; order Dasyuromorphia; family Myrmecobiidae; genus Myrmecobius; species Myrmecobius fasciatus. Next base: position 4,681 of record JAJPUD010003441.1, read on the forward strand.
CCACTAATTGCTTATTTTGCAAGTTTACTATCACCTCCAGGGTCAGGCACAAAATGTTCTCTTTTTACATTCAAAACCTTTCATGACTTAGGTCTCTTCTATCTTTCCAGTTTTCTTACACCTTACTCTCTGATCAAATATGTAGTCTTCTACCCATTAACACTGGTTTCCTGATTATTTCCCAAGCAAGACATTCCAACTCTTGATTCTGGGCCTGTTTATCCCCCATGACTGGAATGTTCTCCCTTTTCTTATCAGACTACTAATTTCCCTGACTTCCTTAAAAAAAAAATCTCATCTTTTAAAGAAAGTCTTCCCCAACTCTTCTCAATTTTATTGTTTCCTCTTTCTGTACTGTTTTCTATATATTCTGTAATATATATATACATACATTACATATATATATATATATATATATATATGTTTGTCTTTTATCTCCCCCATTGAATCTTGAGCTCCTTAAATATAAGTACTATCTTTCAGCTCTTTTTTGTATTCCTAATGGTTAACATCTACAATCCAATGGAAAGTGTAATAGTTTACAGGAAACAGGAAACATATCTTGGTTTCCAATTCTTTTACTGCTTATTGCCTATTGGATCTTGGACAGCTTATGTAATTTTAGTAGATCTCAGAATTCTCATCTGTAACCTTAGAGGCTGGTACTAGAAAAAAAGAAAATATTTTTAGCCAGATATTCAGGAGTAAGTTTCATGGAGTCTGTGGAACTGGATGGAATTTAAAATGTATGTATACAGTTTTTTGCTAACCTCTACCTGATACTTAGTATTTGCTTCAATCATTTAAAAAGCTAATTCTGAAAAAGCATCCACAGACTTCACTAGAATGCCAGAGAGTTTTTTTATGTGAAAAATGAGATTAAGAACCCCTGGATTACCTGGACTCTAAGATCAATTTCAGTTCTAAATCAATGATCCTCTCATACTCACATGAATAAAGAGAAGTATAAATTCAATGGGAATCAGAAACTCAAACCTCAAAAATCTGAACATGTGAAAGTATATGAACAAATTCCTAAAGTCTCAAATTTCATTAGGATTCATCTGATTTATATAAAGTTGAGTTGGAGTCAAAGAGAGAAAATATGATAGATAATGAAAAGTTATATAAAAATCACACTCAATGGCATTGATTGGAAAGAATTCTTTGTTCAGCACTGAATTAAAACATAAAAGTCAATTCAGTGATTTTCTCTGATTACTAAATATTAATCAATAAGACAACATGTTGCAGAAAATGGACAGTTAAAAAGAAATGTATTTAATATGTATCAATTTATCTATCTTTGACATTTACTTTCTTAAAGAACAGTCACGGCATTGCAACACAACTTCTTTCTTTCTTATCCCACAATGTTAGAGCATGGACTTGGCAAACCAAAGGATCAGAACTTTGACAATGCACCCATCCCATATACTCACAAGACAGATCACAGCTCTTTGGTGAGTTTATAGTTGGTGTTCCAGAACTCCTCTTGACCCCAAAACATATTTGTACTTGGTCAAACTTGTGATGATCCTTACTTAACTAAGCTGGCTGTTTAACAAGTAAGAGATAGACAATTTAACCCAGTGATCATATTCAGGGTGATATTATTTTTTAAAGAATTCCTTCTCTTTCATATATTTCTTATATAACTTTGTCCTTTAACTCCATCACACCCTCTTTATCTTTCTGCAAAGTCACATTTAGTGAGCATCAAAATTAAAATTGATTGTTACACATTCAAATAACAAACATTAATACAAAAGAAAGAGATGACCATTTCAAGAGACACACGATGTTTTGTTGTGGCTTGGCATTATCAACAGGACTATAGACAAAGCACAGTTAGTGATAAAGCAATAAAAAATTAGAGCAAAGCATAAATAAATATAATAAAAAGAGGATTATGCTCATCTGGGTGGCTCAAAAGTCATATGCATGGTGCTGATGTTTGCATTCTGCCAGCTGGAATTTTCAAACAAATCGCTGCTTTTTTTCTCAGATTGGACTAATGCTTCTGTCAGAATCAGCTTGGTTTATTGCAGTATCACACAATGCAGAAATACTTAGTTGGGAGGAAACAGACAGATGGCCTGGTAAATTAATCTGTGAGCAGCACAGCATAAGGTTAGTCAATGACATTGATGGAAGAATATAGATGGTGGAGGGTATTAATTAGAAATGTGAAGGTGAAAGAGCTTGGTGGGGATGATAACAGGGTGAAAGTTGCTATTTTATTTTCACTTTAGGTCACAGTTTAATCTTATAAAGACTTTTTCCCCCATTTAAACTTGCCTCCATGGCTAAAGAAGGAATTTTCCAGTTCAAGGAAAAATAGGGGGCAGTTGGGATAGACATACTCCTAAAGTACAGATTTCGTATCATTTTATCAATTGACAAAAAGCAAAGAAGCCTTTATTTACCATTTAATTTACACATTTATTCAATCATGGGGCTGATAGATGAAGGAAGACAGGAAGATAAAAACATGCTCTGTCATCAAGGAACACACCTTCCAATCAAGGGAAATGATACAAAGATATAAACACATATAAGATATATAGTCAGTCACTCAATAACCACTTATTAAGTATCTATCATGGCACTGTACTAAGTGCTGAAGATACAAAAAAGATAAAAGATAATCCCTGATCAAAATTTAAGGGAAGAGATGACAAAAATAAATGTGGATAAAGAGAAACATCTCCATCTCTCTGTGTCTCTGTCTTTCTCTCCATCTCTCTCTTTCTCTCTCTCTAGCTCTCTTTTTTCTCTCTCTCTCTGTCTCTCTCTTTTCCTCTCTCTTTCTCTCTGTTTCTCTCTCCCTCTCCCTTTCTGTCTCTGTCTTTCTCCCTCCCTCTCTCTCTTTCTAATTAAAGAAAGAATACAAGAAATTATACTTAGAGGGTGTGAACTGGATGAAGATCCAATAAAGCAGACCCAGTAGAAAATTATATCCCAGCAACTTATAAAAAAAGAGAATAAAAGAGAGGTGGTTGATCGACACTATTAAAAGCTTCAGAGAGCAGAAAAACAAATAGATGTGAAAAAGACCTTTTGGATTTGGCAATTATTCAAATATCATTGTGGACTGAGAAGTTTTAATGGAATGATGTGGTTTGAAGACAGATTAAAAGGGGTTAAAAATTAGTTAAAGAGAGGAAGTGGGGGCTTTCATTGTAGATGGCCTTCTTAAGGATATGACCACTTTACAAAAGTAAAAAAAACAAATGAAATAATAGTTAGCAGGTATGGAAATATTAAGTGAGGTTGTTGGCTTTGTTGTTTGTTTAGTTTTTTTTTTTGGGGGGAGGTGTTTGAGAATGGGAGTGATTCATAGGGACAGTAGGGACAGAGTCAGTAGACATAAAGTAAAGATAAGTTATAGCATGGGAAGAATTCATTGGTAGAAATGCAATAGAATGGGATGGTTTGTATGGATAGTGTTCTTTGACAACCAGAAAGGCAATGTGTTCAATTGAGACAGCATTGAAAAAGGAGAAAGTGGCAGAAGACATTTGAGTGATATCAGATGAGGAAGAGGGGAGAAGATGAGGCTCACAGAAAATAGTGTCATTTTTGTGCAAAATATAAGTCAAGGTTCAAAGTTGAGAAGATGAAAGGAAGGAAAACCATGAAAAATGTGGGAAAAGATGAGAAGGTTTGGAAGAACTAGCATGGACAGTGGGAGAATGAGTTCATAAGGGATCTATAGAAGAATTGTTTAGTGGAAATGAGGGTCCTGTTGAAGTTATATAATTTCAGTCAGCATTTTGGTGTGACTTTCTTCACTCCAGCAACACATATAAGCATTGGATGATTTGAATGAACCAAAGCTGACATTTGGTTGGACAATACAATAAGAGGGTAAAGAAATCAAGAATAGGAAACAGTACAAAGTGAAACTTGTTCACAATGAGGTTAAGATGAGGAAAAGAAAATAGAATGTCTGGTGAAGAGGAGATGTCCTAGGAGAAAACTGGGGCTTGGGTTGGGAAGGTATGGGGTCAACGTATTGGAGTACATTGAAAGGGATGACAAAGGGGAAGACATGCAACTGAAGAATAGGCAAAAACTATCAATACAAGGTCATGTTCAAGCTGGAAAGGGAAGGAACCCAGGGAAAGCTCACCTTGGAAGTTATAAGCAAGGTCATTTCAGACATGGATGACAGAATACAAAATTTTGGAGACTAAAAGCGGACAAAGCAGGGGACAAATGAGGGAAAGTATCATAGGCAAAGGTAGAAAGTATCTACATTGATGTGTAGGAAAATAAGATAAGTAAGGATGGGCTCTACAGAGTTTTTAATGACAAAATTAAGGCTTCACATTGTCTCTTGGAAATAATAGGAAAACATTGGAGCTTATTGGCTAGAGATGGTCAGAATTTTATGAAATTTGCTTTGGTAGCTGAGTGATGGAAAGATTAAAGTTGAGACTTAAGGGAGGGTGAGAAGATACCAAGTAATTGCAGTAGTCTAAGCAAGTGGTGATTTGAGTCCCTGAACTACAAATGCTTACCAATGTTTGCCAATATTTTCAAAGCTATCTTTCCCAAAACCTAATGGAATGGCCATTTATTCTGCATTCTGTGGATATTTCCTCAATCATCTCTACTTCAGTGGTTATTATTCATTCAACTATTTTGAAAATTTTTAAAACTGTATGTACTTCTAATTTATTTTGAGCTTTTAAAATAGTTTTATGTGTATTTTATTTTAGATCACAGCTATTCAGGAAATATTACCTCTGTAACATATACCTTAAAAATGAACTCCATTTTAAGAACTCCAGGAAAAAAAATCAGGTATGGAGATCATATATCTCACTAAATACATGGCATTACCCCCACCTAGAAAACTCAACTATTTATGATATCATTATTCTCCAACACCCTTTCAGTTTTTGAGCCACCTTCTCACAGTATCAAAAATCTCTCATATTATAAATTACATACCTTTGGACACAGCATTAAATATTAACTTTAATCATTAAGTAAATTCAACCATTCATGTGGTTCATTCAATTAGTAATCTCTTTTCTCTCTAATATCTGAACCTTTGGTCCTAAATTACCTCAGTATAGAAGCGACTTTAATTCATATCCCAGTTTTGCCTGAGCTCCAAATAACCCCATTAAAAATAAATAAATAAAACGTAGGTGCTTAATCAGATCTATGTATGGTTGTTGGTTAAGTTTTGGATAAAAACTACAATTGATTACAACTTTGTCGACTTTATTTCATTGTCATGTTAATATCCATTTTAGAACCTACTGTTCTGTTGAGAGGATTTGTTTTTGGCAAACAGCCAAAGAATTTCTCTTACAAGGGACCAAGAATTGAAGATTGTCTTCTCTTGGTTACTTTCAATCCTTTTGAGCTGATGAACTGCACTATGGTAGAAAATGTGACATTTCTTCCATTTCTCCTGACCTTGCATATATCTGGCACAAAAATGCATGCATTTCACTTGATCTCATGAAAAAGAAGTGGAGACATTTCCCGGTACAATCATTCTTCATCCCTGAATAGCTCTATATTATGCCACCTGTCTTTCCTATTGAAGTTCCCCTTTGACACAATTTCTTTGCTTACAAGTCAGGTTGCCAAATTGATCACATATGCAGGTAATATTTTTAAAGTTAATATCTGCCAACTATAAAGGCTAATGCAACTTGCTTTACAGAAATATTCCAGAAGACTCAAGTATTGGAAATTATTCCTGGGTGGAGGGAGGGTTGGTTTCCTATTGACACAAAATTCCTTTGTTTTAGTATTAACTTGAGAAAGTATAATGAACAAATGTTGCAAATTAATTTTGAAAATAGAATCAATTTGGGGCAGCTAGGTGGCGCAGTGGATAGAGCACCAACCCTGAAGTCAGGAGGACCTGAGTTCAAATCTGGTCTCAGACACGTAACAGATGTGTGACCCTGGGCAAGTCACTTAACCCCAATTGCCTCAGCAAAAAAAAAAAAAAAAAAAAAAAGAAAAAAGAAAATAGAATCAATTAGATAAGAATGAGAGAAACAACATCAACAAGCATTGGTGTTGCTACCATTGCTTTGGAGCTTGGTACGAGGCCTTTCCTAGGTAAGGAAAGAAACTCAGAAGTTAGGTAAAATAATATACACTCCTAGGCAAATCAATTAATTTCTCAGAACCTCACTTCTGACCTCTGAAAAATGGGACCTATTGTTTGCAATATGTTATTCATATAATAGTGAAGAGAAAAGTTTTAAAGTAAGATCCAAATATGCTTTATTCTTAGCATTTTCACAAGAAAATCGTGGGTACACCCAGCTGGTCTACATTTCACTTTATTTTTTGTACTTAATAGTATTATATATATTCCAATTGCATCTAAAGATAGTATTCAACATTCATTTTTGTAAGATTTTTATTTCCAAATTTTTCTCATTCCCTCTATTCCTTCTTCACTTCCCAAGAAAGTAAGCAATCTGATAGAAATTATAAACATGCTCTTAATTTAAACACATTTCCACATTAATCATGTTGTAAAAGAAGAATCAGAGTAAAAGAGGAAAACCACAAGAAATAAAAAAGTAAAAATATCATGCTTTTATCATCATTCATACTTCATAGTTTCTCCTCTTGATATGGATAACATTTTCCATTGTGAATTCTGTGGAATCACTTCAAATCATTGTATTACTAAAAAGAAATAAGTATCATAAATAATCATTGCACAATGTTGCTGTTCTATTACAATGTTTTCATACTTTTGCTCAGTTCATTCACCATCAGGTCATGTAAGATTTCCAGGTTTTTCTGAAATCCATCTGCTTATCATTTCTTATAGCACAATTTTACTCCATTACATTCATATAGCACAACTTGTTCAGCCATTTCTCAGTTGATGTGCATCCCCTCAATTTCAAATTACTTACCACCACAAGAGATGCATAAATAGTTTTGCATGTGTGGGTATTTTTCCCTTTTTTTTGTGATTTCTTTGGGATACAGACCTAATAGTTATATTGCTGGACCAAAAATGATGTATAATATTATTTTCTTTGGGAATAGTTCATAATTGGTTTCTACAGAGGTTGGATCAGTTCATAACTTCACCAATAATGCATTAGTGTTGCAATTTTCATGAATCTTCTCACCACATATAATTTTCCTTTTCCAGCATAATTATCAATCTGATAGATATAACACACTACCTGTAAGTTATTTTAATTTGCTTTTCTCCAATCAATAATGATCTACAACATTTTTCATATGACTTGAAAAAGCTATAATTTCTTTATCTGAAAACTGTTTGTGCATATTTTTTGAGCATTTATCAATTGGGGAATGACTTTTGTTATTATAAGCTTGAATTAGTTCTCTATATTTGAGAAATGAGACTTTTAGGAGAATGACTGACTGTAAAAATTGGTTCCCATCTGTCCACTTTCCTTCTAATCTTGATTGCATTGTTTTTGTTTTTTGCAATGTTTTAAAGTTTAATATATTCAAAATTACTCATTATGCATTTAGCCAGGTTCTTTATGTATTGTTTGGGCATAAATTATTTTTTTCTCCAAAGATCTCCACAGTCAAAAGGATACTTACTCTCCTAATTTGCTTATGGTATCACCTTTTATGACTAAACCATGCACCCATTTTAACTTTATTTTTGTATACAGAATGACATGTTAGTGCCTACTTTCTGCCATATTTTTTTCCCAGTTTTCTCAGAAGTTTTGGTCTAACTTCAAGTTCTTATCCCAGAAGTTGGAATGTTTGAGTTTATCAGATAACAGATTACTACAGGAATTTATTCTTAGCCAGTACTAAGTAGTTTTGAAAATTGACATTTAAAGACTTCTGGAAGAAGCACCAAGATGGCAAAATAAAAAGCCAGGAAGCTGCTCCAGCTCTCCTCAAAAACCCCATGAAAACAAGCTTCTGAATAGTCATGGAATCAAACCATTCTTCAGCTCAAGATAGAACTGAAAAACTTCAAGAAAGGTCAGTCTCACTGGGGTGAAAAGGGTGTTCAGCCCAGCTCAGGCAGGCTTTGGGAAAGCCAGTGGGAGGGTCTTCATCACAGCAAATCCATAACTAAGACCTTGCCTCAGTCCTAGTTCAATAAAGGAGCAAATCATGGAGCACCTTTCAGTAAAGGGTACTCTAAACAGGGAAGTAATAAGAAGACTAAATATGTATGCACCAAGTAGTAGAACAGCCAAATTCATGGAGAAGATTTTAAGCCTGTTATAGGAAAATAGACAGCAAAGTTATACTAGTGGGGACTTCAGCTTTTCCCATTCAGAATAAGACAAATCTAAGCACAAAGTAAACAAGAAAGAAATACAGAGGTTAATAGAATCCTAGAAAATCTAGATATGATAAACCTCTGAAGAAAATAGCTCTTTTTCTGGACACAGATGTCATTTTTTGTATAAAGTCTATTGGGATTGCTTTGGATCACTGAACTACTGAGAAGAAACAAGTCTTTCATAGTTGATCATCACACATTCTTTCTGTTATTGTGTACAATATATTCCTGGTTCTGTTTGTTTTGCTTAGTGTCACTATATGTAAACCTTTCCAGGCCTTTCTAAAATCAGCTTGTTCATCATTTTTATAGAAAAATAATATTTCATTATCTTCATATACCATAACTTGTTCAGACATTCCCCAATTGATGGGCGTCTACTCATTTCCCAGTTCTTTGCTACCACAAAAAGAGCTGCTACAATCATTTTTGCACATGTGGGTCCTTTTCCCTTATTTAAGATTTCTTGAGATACACAACCAATAATAGCACTGCTAAGTCAAAGGGTATGGACAGTTTATAGCTTTTTTAAGCATAATTCTAGATTGCTTTAAAGTGAGGATCATGTAGTTGAAATGGGCTGATATGTCCCATTAAGTAGTTCCCAGAATTTCACAATGGGAAGGACCTCAAGATCCACATATTCCAAAATATAAATGAATATGTGTCCATTGGTCTATCTATCTATTGGGGACAGATAAGGAAAAATAGCTATTTGTTATTTCATGTGACTGCTCTTCCAAATATACAGTTAACTACCACACATTCCAATCATTTCCACATTAACCAGACCTTATATTTGAATTTACATTAACAAACTTTTATAGTTGGAGTTCATATGCAATTTGATCCCTACAAATGTGATATAAGGCTGAGTGTCACTATTGTATTTCAAAAAAAATTAAGCTGACATGAATATTCAAAACTGTAGAGCTACTAAATGAGAAACCTGTGACTCATATACAGAATTGATTGAGGCAAAATTTTATTTAGAGTCCTCTGTAATTCAAAAGTATTTTTTGCTAATCCTTTGATTTAAAAGATTTTGGCTAAGAGCAATGACTTTATCTCTTTAGATTACAACTCAGATGCTACAGGCATTTTTACTGAGAAGCAAATGGAGATTTTTCTTTACACTTGGCAATGGTAAACATTGTTAATGACCATTTCCTCCTGGATCTTTGTAAGTAATGTATTTGGTGAAAGCAAAACAAAACAAAACAAAAACAAAAACAAAAAAACAAAGATATAATTCCTCAGTTGAGAAAGCTTAAAGAACAGGTCTCTCTGCCTTAGTAGGAATTTAGTATGTGCAATCTTCAATTTCCTTTGCAGAGCCTATTGGAAAGTTTATTGTAGTTCATATTTGCTTTTTTTTTTCTTTACTTTTTCTGAAGGAAAAGAAATAATTTAATTACATTTCTATATTTTGTTCTTCCTAAAGATAGACAGTTGATCAAAAAGTATAATACTCTGAGAGTTCATCACAATAAACATATCAATTTGTTTTCTTTTTTCCATTCAGAAAAGTGGGACAAAATTAGGTAGAAATCAAAATGATATATTTTAATTCATCTATGAATTTCTTTCTGTTTCAGGCATAAGGAAAGTGCTGAGAAGTACTTTTTTCTTTTTTTTAATTTCCAATTTAAAAAATAAAAAAAAATAAACCAAAAGAGTTTTCCCCCAAGATGCAAATATCCTGATCTATATTTGAACAGAGACTTCATGTAGCAATCCTGGGAGGAATTTTATTTTAAAAAAGGATTTGAATTAGCATGAAGCTACTTTGATCACATTTAATTCTTTATTCTTCCAAAGAAATGTTTCTACTATTTTTCTTTATTTTTTAAAAGCCCATCATGATTCTATCATAACCATTGCTTTTGTAGATTATGTTTCACTTCCACAAATAGAAAGTAAAATAAATATGTTTGTAGAGATTGATGTTCCCAAGAAGAATTATAGAAGGGAAAATAATTTCCCAGTTGTGCCTGAAGAAGAGCAAATAAGAAAAATTAAAGCTGACCACTTAAACAAACTGAAAAAAAAAAAAAAAAAAAAAAAAAAAGATACTAGGATCTGTCTTTTTTCCTAACCTATAAAATCATAATGTGGGAGCAGAAAACCCATAAGATGTATCCCAGCTCTAGTTTAAGATCTTATGATAAGAAGTGATTGTTCTTTATCCAATAGGCTTGGTATAAAGATTAATTGCCCTTTGATATTGGGGGGGAGGTTAGAAGAGAGAGAAGGGGTCCTAGTTATAGACTGAACAGGTGTAATGAATTTACAATGTGAATCCTGTCTTTATTCATTCAAGTCTATATGGGCTCTATATTTTTCTTTTGTCTTAAAGACTCACTTGAAGAACTGAGAGATTAAGTAGATTACTCAAGGTCATATTTCCAAAATGCCCCATGACCTCAGCTCTTCCAGAGTTGGAAACCTCTTCTATCTCCATTTCAACATGATGTTTCAGGAAACTGACCTTGAATTCTAATGGATTCTACCAATTTCACCTTGGTCAATTCAGGAATCCCAAAAACCAGGATCCATTATTTTAGAGCAGAAATAGCATTAGCATGGGTTTATCTGAAATAAATGAATGAGTGGATAAAACTTGCTTCATTCTGTTCACTAAGTGCAATTGGGAAACTTTGCTTCCTAAACTCTGGGGAACACTAATGAGAACAACTGACTGATAAATCAGACCCTTGGGTTGAAAGAAATGAGACAGTGTTTACATCATTGCTGAAAAACACTTATAAGACCATTGCTTTTAAATGCTAGCTCAATGGCAATGTTTACCTCATAAAACAAATGCTTAGTGTCTTCTGATAACTAATTCACTCATAAACACATACATTTCCCTTACATAATAGGCACCAAGCTTTCCATCCCACTTGTAAAATAATCATAGTAAGCAAAAAAATAAAAAAGGAAGAAGGAATAAAAAGAAAGGAAAAATATATGCTTAATGAAAACTGCTTTTGCTAATGTTAACTAAATGTTCTCTAACCTTGACTTTCAAAAGTCTAAGCAACTTTCTGGTAAGACTATCCCTGCAGATTAAAAAAAAAAACGCCACCTTCTATCTGCCTTTCATCATGTCTCACAATAGTTAAAAATCTTAAAAAATTCCCCTTGGGGTCTTATATAAATGGAAGAAGAAATACACACATACACCTAGAGTTACTTTGATATTTCATGAATTGACCTCCTGAATCTAATATGTTCAAACCCTTAAGCTTTCTGAGACTGTGGTGAATACATGTTCCTAGGATCAAAAGATTTGGGATTTGATTATTGTTTTCCTTGACTTTTTTCCCCTTCCATCTCTCTACCAGAAAAATAAATCACACTACAGACAAAAGACTAGAGTGTAATGTGAGCATCAAATGAAAGAGAAGGAAGGTTTGGATTCAAGGTCAGGTCAGTCAGACCATCACCTTTTTATTCTGAAAGTAGCAGGACAAAGATAAAATGTCTTTCTTATTTTCCAAAGATAAGATATTGTACTACTTAAATGAGAACAGTCTGAAAATAGGATGATTTTGATAACTTTTATTTTTTTAAGACATCTCTCAGACAAAGCTGTCCTCTGTGTTGTGTGGGATTAGCTTTAAACACATTTGTATTGAATTCATTGTTTCTTCCCTCTTCTTTCCTCTACATTACCCTGAAGTCCTGGTCATACTTATTTAATTCATGGTGAGGTTTGGTTCTTTAGAAATATGATTGGTATATTGTCACTCAATTATAAACAACTGACATAAATTTAAGAGTTTCTGCTAAGTAGAAAATGACAGATAAATTAACTAATTTATATTAATGTTCCTGGCACATAGTAGATATTCATTGTATTTTGATTGCTTGACTGATTTCATTAAGAACGTTCCCAATTAGGTTTAGTAGCTGCATCAGTCAGCCAATACACATTTATTATATCTTTATTCATTTACTATGTGGCAGGTCCTGTTCCAAAGACTGGAGGTGTAAAAAATTGAAAAGAAAGTCTCTGTCTTCAAGAAGCTTACATTTTAAAGATCAAGTGGAAACAAGAAGCAAGGAAACTAGGTTATTTTTAAAGTAATACACATTATTACTCATCCCACCCTATCCTCTACCCCAAACATTGTACAGAGCCATAATAACATTAAGATAACTGAGACTTTCAACTTTATTCTTTGCATCTTTGAAGAACCCTTGGCATAATTAGGACACTGATAGTCATAAGATACTACTACCAGGATGTGTGAAAATAGGAAGCCTCCTTGCAAATTGATTTGTCTACAGTAATACACTTGACCAAAGAGCAATCTTGTGAGTCTAATTCAAATAGAAGGGATGTACATGAATATTAAGAATACAAAAGAAAGAGTCTGGGATGTAAGCACAAACTGAAAGACAATTAAGCTTCATGCCCCAATAATAATGTGGACCACACATCCCTAATCAAATTGGTTTCATTCCTTCTCAGGTCTACTCTTCAACTCTCTTTTTTTCCACTTTAAATTTCTAGATATACATTTGATTATGGCCTTTGTGGTCTCTGTTATCAGCAAGCTCTTTTTGAATTTTTGAGATAATTCTTTTCACATGGTCAGTAAAAGACCTTAGTCTTTCATATGGGCATTACATCCCTTACAATACAGTACAGTGGATGCTACTCTCTCATTCTCCCAACTTCCAGAGCCCATATGCCTTATTTTAATCTAACTAGAATACTTTGGTTTTACTTACTTCAATATTCAGCCCTAAGTCAATGTTAGACAATTAAGTAACCCTCCCATGTTCACCTTCAGGTAACCATAAAGTAACATACTAAGACAGGTCCTGGAGTGTTTCAATCAGCAAGGAGACAGGTTGAAACAAACTTTTAACCCAGGAAATTTGGGGGATCAGCAGGAATACCACCTCTTACTCCAATAAAGGGGAGAAACTCAATCTATCTTACCTGACAAGGAAGTAGGAGGGGAGGAGATTAAATATGGGGAGAGGGAAGATCAGGGGAAGTAGTAGACAGAAGCAAGATACTGGTAAGGAGGGAAAGGGGAAAAAAAAGAAAATAAACATGAAAAAAAATAATATGGAAAGAAATAAACAGATAGTAATAAAATGAATTAGCTGAACCCTCCCATAAAATGAAAACAGATAGTAGAGTGGATCTAAAACCAGAATCCTACACTATGTTGTTTACAAAAAGCATATTTGAAACAGAGATGCACAAAGAGTAGAATCTATTCAACTGAACTTTAAAAAGCAGGAAGTAGGGGGCGGAGCCAAGATGGCGAACTGCGAACAGCTTTCTCTGTGAACTCCCTCCGACATTCCCTCAAACCCAGACATAGTAAGCCTTAAAACTGGTTTCTGAGTGAGGTCCTCGCCAAGCATTTGGACTACAACGCACTTCTATAAAAGATCTACCTTGAAAGAACTCCGGAGAAGGTTAGCCTCAGGGGAAATCGGCCGCTGGTCGCGATCGGACTCCAGCCGGGGCGGAAGTCAGGGCTGCGATAGAGGGGCGGATTTTGGGCACCCAGGAAGCCCCTGGGAGACGCCTGGGCCACTTTGCTCTGCTTGCGGGCAGGTGCTTTGGCAGATCTGCCATTGGAAGGGGGTAGATCGAGAACAGCTGAAAACGTAGTCCTGGTGCGAATCTAGCCCGACCAGCCTCAGACCGGAAGTCAACTCGGCAAACTGCCCCAGGGCAAATACAAATTGTTGCAGTTTCTCTGCTTTTGACCAATATCCCAACTTTAAATCATGAGCAAGAAGCAGAAGAGAGCTCTCACCATAGAAAGCTTTTACGGAGAAAAAATAGAACAGTCCCCAGATCCTGACATTATGAAAACAATCCCAGATGAAG
>JAJPUD010003441.1:33854-60061 GCA_023553655.1 Myrmecobius fasciatus
TGAATGGATCCAACCATTCTGGAGAGCAATTTGGAACTATGCTCAAAAAGTTATCAAACTGTGCATACCCTTTGACCCAGCAGCATTTCTATTGGGCTTATATCCCAAAGAAATCATAAAGGAAGGAAAGGGCCCCACATGTGCAAGAATGTTTGTGGCAGCCCTTTTTGTAGTGGCTAGAAACTGGAAACTGAATGGATGCCCATCAATTGGAGAGTGGCTGAATAAATTATGGTATATGAATGTTATGGAATATTATTGTTCTGTAAGAAATGACCAGCAGGACAATTTCAGAGAGGCCTGGAGAGACTTGCATGAACTGATGCTGAGTGAAATGAACAGAACCAGGAGATCATTATACATGGCAACAAAAATACTATATGACAATCAATTGTGATGGACATGGCTCTCTTCAACAATGAAAGTTTCCAACCACTTCCAGTTGTTCACTGAAGAAAGCCGTATACACCCAGAGAGAGGGATGTGAAATGTGGATCACAACATAACATTCTCATACTCTTGATTGATGTTTGCTTACATTGTGTTTCCTTTATCTGATATGTCTTTCGTGTAGATATGATTTTTCTTGCATAACAATGATAAGATTGGAAATATGTATACATATAGTCGATTTGTCAAGTATTTTAACATAATTAACATGTAGTGGATATCCTGCTATCTAGGGGAGGGGTGGGGAGTTGGGGGGGAAAATTTGTAACAGAAAGCTATGTAAGGGTTAATGTTGAAGAATTAACCACATATATGTTTTGCAAATTAAAAAAATAATTAATTAATTAATTAAAAAAAGAAATACCAGCCATATCCCTGAGATTAAATTCTGCCTATAAATAAATAAGGTGTAAAATCCCTTTTAGAACATAGCCTCCCAGCTAAAGGCCTGTCCCAACCTCATGGGGTATGTCCTTTTTCCTGGCTAATTGTGAGGCCCATTGAGGAGCTTATCTTTTCCATCATTAATTATTAAAACCCTTTTTCTTGCTATGTACTCTCCCAAATCTCTATTTTGGTTGTAAACTTTTTTCCTAAATAACCTTGCCTTTTGCCAAAGAGAATGGCCATTGTGGATTCCTCACATGACCAAACCCCAACATTTGGTCACATTATCTGGTGTCTATAAACTGCATCATTTGCTACATCAACCACATCATTACCACTCCATGAAATGGTTTCCTGTTTGAATCTGAGCTGAGAATCTAGGAAGGAATCATTCCCCCAATGCGGCTGACCTCCAGTCCCACAGCTCTGCTCATCTCACTGAAGGTTTCTCTTCTTGCCCCACCATAATTTCCAGGTTAGATGGAAGTGGATAATTATATAACATCAGAAGTATGGAAGAGCATCTCTTGGAAAAGAACAAGATAGTAACCGAAATCTGTGAATGGAATAAATGAGAATTTCTCAAAGACTATAGGGCCTAAGTTTCAGGAGATCATGTGGTCACTCTAAAACAGGATCTGCCCTACCAGGTCAGCACTGCTCATGACAAATAAGGAGGCATTGTTGTACCATGATCAATACTCCCTTTCATGTTCCTGAGGAATTCGATCTAACCAATAAATTTAAAAGTCAACAGGATAAGAGTGAACTGTGATTTTTCAGCTATATATCCCAGTCTCTATCCCCACACTCTACAAGACTGCCTAGTGAAAGTGCTGGTCTGCTTCGTGCAAGAATCAAATAAAGGATTTCTGTTTGTATCTGAATATACCTCTGAGTGACTAGTCAATTTGGAAAAAGGAGGGTTTAATGCTCTGATCCATCCACACATCTGGATGTGATGTTCTGGAACTGGGTGCAGCTCAGGATTAGGGAAGGACTGGTAGGTGAAGGGACAGCAAGGAGAGTATTATCATGGGAAAAAAAGAACACCCTACTATCTTACCCCAGATGTTGCTGTTATAGAGCTCCAGTTGATCCTTCCTAGTTTCAGTTCTTGTTATAGACAAGTCTGATAAATCTCAGTATAGAACAAAAGCTCCTCGATTTTCATTATAAATACAATAAGCATGGGATATCCTTTTACTATTCATCCCATCTGGTTTTTGTTTTGATTAATTTTCTAAAATAATTTATTTGCATAGAAATTACTAAGGTATTTAATTCAATTTATCAGTTTAAAGTTATTTACAAGATTTGTCTTCTTAGAGAAATTTGGCTGTTCTTCCTGACCATTAATAGGGGGAATTCCCTGAGAAAAAGCTCTGTTCCAGCTGATTAGCAAGGATTCCATAACAAAGAGTGTTTTCTAGAGGGACTCACAGCTCCTGGAATAAGAACTAGTATCAGAAGAAGTAAGATTTCAATCTATGTTGCTTTGATACCACTGCCTTTCTGAGATAGAAAATCAGAAACAAACAAAATGGTGGTCTCTGACCTCAAAGCACATACATATACTTTAAGATACCAGAAAAGATACTTGTTCTTATTCTTCACTCATTTCAATCATGTCTAACTCTTTATTTTTTTCCAAATATCCAAAAGATAATTTTCAACATTCACTTTTCTAAAACCTTTTATTCCATTGTTTTTTCTCCTCTTCTTTCCCCCCTCCCCAAGCCGGCAAGCAATAAGTTAAATATGTGAATTCTTCTAAATATATTTCCATACTCACCATGCTGCAAGAGAAAAATCAGATCAAAGGGGGAAAAAACATAAGAAAGAAAAAAAAAACAAGGAAATAAACAACCAAAAAATGATGAAAATACTATCTTAGATCCACATCTAGTTTTCATAGTTTTCTCTCTGGATGCGGATGGTACTTTCTATCACAAGTCTATTGCAATTGCCTTGAATCACCTCATTGTTGAAAAGTCCATCACAGTTGATCATCATATAATCTTGTTACTATGTACAATGCTGTTTAGATTCTACTTATTCACTTAACATCAGTTCATGAAAGTCTAGACTTTTCTAAAATCTGCCTGCTCACCATTCTTATAGAACAATAATATTTCATTATATTTATATATCACATCTAATGAATGTCTGAGGCCAGATTTGAACTCTGAAAAAGGAGGTTTTTCTGATTTCAGGCACAGCATTCTATGTACCATGTCACCTATATGTATATATATATATACACATATATACACACACATATATATATGTATATATATATATGTATAGGTTTCATTTTGAAAATGAAAATATTTTCATTTGAAAAAAAATATATATATATATTAAGAAGATAATTTGAGGAGGGAAAAACCATTAATAGCTGTTATTTTCTGATTAGTTGGTAAAAGAATACATGTTGATGAGCTAATGAGCTTTAGTTTTGAGGAACTATATAATCATCCAGGGTTTAAAACTGGAATCACTTTTCTGGGGCACTACATGTGAGGTGATCAAAATCAAAGATCCACATAAATATCCCATACAAACCAACAAATGTAGAAGACATAGACAAAGAGAACCATAAGAAACCACAGTATGGGAGCACCACAATTAACAGTATTATAGGAAATGAGGGCTTTGAGGTTATCTTCCACTAACTTTCTTCTCCAACCTTCATCCAGTCCTTTGGAGATGACACTTGAAGTAAAACTCTGTGAAAATAGCTTGAGGTAGGAGAATAACAAAAATAATAGTCTAGGATATTTGAAAAATAATGAAATAAAATGTCAGGTTCAAAATAACAAGGTGAGATGTGTGTGTGTGTGTGTGTGTGTGTGTGTGTGTGTGTACATTTCACATAGCTATAAGAATGGATTGGAGAAAAAAATATAGTAGAAGGTAAATATTCTGAAAAATCATGTCCAACAACAATTTTGGAATTTTTGAGGTCTCTTTAACAGCAACCCATGATGGTCTTCTTACAGATTCTTGATTTGAAAAAAAAATGTGTGGTTGTGTGATTTTAATTTTTCACCTTCCTTTCCTCATATCTGGTAATACAGACAAATTATACCAGATTTAACACTGTCTATGGATAAAGAATCCTTTGAAAACTCTAGTTTATAACCACCAGAATATGTTTATTTTACCAAGCAGGTGGAGGATATTAATTTGAAACATCCAAAATGTGATCAAAGGCCAAGGAAATAAATTAACAAGAATTTTTTTCCTATGTACAAATTCTCCCAGGGATTGTCATGCCATTACTAGGAAGAAGTTTCAACACATAGAAAACAGGAGCCATGAGTTAAATCACAAGTAGGACACAAGTTTGAAATCCATAAAGATGGATACCCCATATTCAGGGTTATCTAAGAGTCAAAATGAGCTGTCTCTTGAATGGGAACATGTATATAAGCATATATATTATTGGGCACATTCATTTCTGGAGGGAACTCACACATTTGATGTGGCAGTGATGTAGTGTAGCATCCAAGGAAGATGTAGCAATAATCCTAAAGCCATCTGGCCTTGAGAATGTTGTAGTTCCACAAACAATGCTGTAAAATAACAAAGTGTTGGTCAGTAATATTCTGAGACAATCTAAGCCATAGAATTCAATAAAGGGATGCAACTCTATCACTAAACCATAGAATTTAATAATTGATGCAACTCTAAAATTCATTATTCCTCAACTCCACTTCTAAGATCACACTTCAATTATACCTGTAAGCAATAAAATTAGCATATCAATGACATGAAGCCCCCGATCTCTCTATTTTTTTTTCCTATAAATTTATTTTCTTACTCCTGCTTATTTGCTAAATTTTGGAACTTAGTCTGATTCAATTGACATTACAATTATATTAAACTTTGCCCTTTGACTTGGAGATGAATGAACTTACAGATTTTTTTGAGACAGCTTGCAACACTCATCTGGAACCCTAGCATTTTGGGGGGTCTCCTCTGAATCACAACAGCAGAACAATCAAGATCTTTGATCTTATCAACTCACTGCTTTCTTCTCTCTAGCTTGAGGATCACATTATCTAAGACCATAGGGCTTCTGTGAAGTATGGTTCTATTGTTGCCATATGTTGGGCTTTAGTGTGTCTTTTTTTTTTCATTATTATCTACTTAAATGCAAAAGCTAATATTCCTCTAAAGGATAAGGGAAATTGACATACATAACAGACTTTAAACTGTCAAAACTAGTCAGGGAGTCAACCACAGCCAATACACTATCTCAGACTAATATTGTCAATTTTTTTTCTTCTGATGTTGACTCAGTTTTCTTTTATCCAAAAAAAAAAGATTAAAGATCTGATTTAAGATTTTAAAAATTTGCGTTGCTCCCATTTAATCCTGAATGTAAACTACATCCCACAACCCCATTTTTTTGACTTCCTTTCCCCACCAAAAAAAAAAAATAAGAACAGGAAAACTCCAAAAGAAAGTGAATTGGTCTACTCATTGTCCAGATTCCTAATGACTGGAGTGTAAATTAATCTAAAAGTCATAAGAAAACTTTGATGAAATATGCAAGGACCTCATTCCTGAATCTATCATGCATAATGCAAGCAACATAATTTCTGATACTTTCAATGTTTTATTCTGATTAGCTGAACCTGACCTGTTTCCCTATAGATGGAAACACATGCTGACATATTCTTTCCCTAAAATTTAGATGGAGAGTCTCATGAACCAGGTTTACCTAGCAAATGAACTCTGAAAACCTTCTTTCTGGAATACAAAGACAATCACCTCAGGGCATCACTCTGGGCTGCCCTGTAACTGTGTGTTACTCCTCAAGATGCAGTCCCACAGAGAGAGAAAGGAAGTTCTCAGAAATATGAGCATTACTGATAAAAGACAGCCCAGGGCATTCATGGAAAGGGCATCTTGTCAAACCAGGTAAGTGGAGTGAAGGCATTTAGAATAAACCCCAGAGGATGTGGATAAAACACTCAGCTGCAACTAAATTCTGAGATAGAAGCCTGGGAACCCCAGGGCTTAGCTTTAACATTGACTGATATTAATATTTGTTTGCTTGGCTTTTATTTTTCCTTTCCTTAATTTTTTTTTAAATGTACTCTTGGTATATTGATGCAGAAAACTGGCCTAAGGGGAAAAAAAAAACTCTTTAATTATTTCCCCAAAATGGTTGTCATTATTTCACACATATGATAAATCTTCATATTTGAAAATTTAAAGTATTTCTCAAATGTAGTAAGAAATTATAGGAGAAAGGAAAAATTTCTCATAATTAAAGCTTTTCCAAAATGAAATTAGCTGTATTTAGAGGAATTAATCTAATGTCTGGGGGAAATTCTATGGTCATAGACTACCTAGATTATGAGAGATTTTGAAATCTCATTCCATTCTTGTGGAAAAAATGGAGAGAGAGAAATTAAAAACTAGTTAGAAAGCAAAGACTAGGAAGAGTTGGAATTATGCACAAGGAGGTCTCCTATCTTGTATTCTGTGGATTTGTGCTTATAAAGGAGTATAACTTCTAGGAGAGACAGCACTAATTTCATTAAAGTACCAATGTCAATGTATTGTACAGCTCAGCTTCTTAAACTGTGGTTCATGTCTCTAAATAGGATCTCATAACTGAATGCTGTGGTTAAGAAATTATGATTTGGGGCAGTTAATTGGTGTAGCAGATAGAGCACCGGCCCTGAAATCAGGAGGACTTGAGTTCAAGTCTTGCCTCAATCACTTAACACTTCCTAGCTGTGTGACCCTGGGCAAGTCACTTAACCCCAATTGCCTCAGCAAAAAACCAAAAACCAAAAACAAACAAAAAAATATGATTTGTTCTCAGTAAATGTTTGATTTCTATATCTATTTTATATATTTATATACACAGAGTCACATAAAAATTTCTTGGGTGAAAAGGAATCACAAATGGAAAAAAAAAAGTTTAAGAAGGTTTTTGTAGAGTAAGGTATAAGGCAAAAGTCATCAGAAGAGCAGGTTTCAAAGAGCTTTGAATGACAAACATAATGTTCTATTTGACCTTGGAGGTTATAGAGAGCCACAAGATTTTATTGACTGAACTATGGGATGTTCTTTAGGAATAACAATTTGACAGCTGAGAAGATGATGGAATTAAGTAAGTAGAGAATTGAGGTGGGGAATCTAATCATGAAGATAAAATGATCATATGACATCTCATTGTTATCCCCATTTGCTACTTTACATTAAATTTATGGCAATAGATGCTTAAATAATCCTATTCACCAACAAATTAATTAATCAACAATCATTTAGTAGATAGAATAGTAATGTTGCATGTGCGGAAGAAAAAGAAAGTTATAATGGCTGAACTTTGATGTGTGTGAAGGGGATATGCTATGTCAGATTTGTAAAACTAGTTTGGTATCAGATTGAGAAAGACTTTCAATGCAATCCAAGTGATCTATATTTGCATGGTCACCAGGGTAATAAAAAGTCCAAACAAATGAAGGTCATTATCAAGTGAAACAAAAGGACACAATACTCAGATTAATGAAAGAAAAAAAAAATCAGTTAAAGAATATATTTAATTAGAAAAGAAATCCAGGCAAACTGCCTATCAATCAAGTTTAATGTCCATTTTACTATGACATAGCATGTTCACTTTGGAAACATCCAAATTTGCCTAAAAATTTAGGGAGCTTACAGTATATGTTTAAATAAGCAAATCCTATCTTTTATCTTCAATGACCCATCAGTTTTATGAAATCCACTTTCTACAGGAATATGACAAAAGGTTTAAGGATTTTAAAAAACTGTCCAAATTTTTCTTAAAAGTTTTTTTTAATGTTTTAACTTTTTTTTGGTCGAAACTTACTAAGTACAAAATAAATTTATTTTCCCTCAAAAAAAAAAACAAAAGAAATTTTTATCCTCTCCTAGGGTCTATATTTTCCTTAGAAAATGCAGTAGAATAAACAAAGTAGGAGAACAAGGAATAATTTACCTACCAGGTCTTTGGAGAAAGGAAGAATTTATGACCAAAGAAGACCTAGAAAACATTATGAAATCAAAATGAACAACTTTGATTAGATTAAATTAAAAAGTTTTTGTACAAACAAAACCAACAGAAAGAAGATTAAAAGAGAAGTACAAAGTTGGGAAAAAATGCTTACAGTCAGTATTTCTGATAAAAGTCTCATTTCTAAAATATATAAAGAATTGTGTCAAATTTATAAGAATATTAGCCATTCCCCAATTGAAAGGTCAAAGATTATGAACAGACTTTTTCAGATGATGAAATTAAATCCATCTTTAGTTATGTGAAAAAAATGCTCTAAATCACTATCGATTAGAAAAATGCAAATTAAAACAACTCTGTGGTACCACCTCATACTTCTCAAATTAGCTAAGATGACAGGAAAAGATAATGATAAATGTTGGACGGGATGTAGGAATACTGGAACACTAATTCATTTTTGGTATAGTTGTGAAATGATCCAACCCTTCTGGAGAGTATTTGGGAATCATACTCAAAGAGCTATAAAACTGTGCATAAGCTTTGTCTCAGCCGTGCCATTACTGGGTCTGTATCCAGGAAATCTTAAAAGAGGGTAAAGGACCCACATGTGCAAAAATGTTTGCAGCACTTCTTTTTGTGGTAGCAAAGAACTGGTAAATGAGTAGATGCAATCCTTTGGGGAATAGATGAATAAGCTATGGTATATGGAGATAATGTAATATTATTCTTCTATAAAAAATAATGAACTGATTTTAGAAAGGTCTGGAAAGATTTACACAAATTGAGACTGAGCAAAACAAGCAGAAGCAGGAATACACTGTACACAACAACAGCAAGAATGTTCAATGAGCATCTAAGAAATGCTTGGTTCTTCTCATGTGGTTCAGTGATCCAAAACAATCCTAATAGGCTTTAAACAGAAAATGCCATCTTCATCCAGAAAAACAAAAGTAAGGAGACTGATTATAAATCAACACATGCTATATTCATTTCTTTTTTCTGTTTTTTTAATCTCTCCCATGATTTTTCCCTTTTGCTCTGATTTTTCTCTGCCAATATGATTTATAAACCAATGTGTATTAAATAAATTTACTAGAAAAACAAAACAAAAAAAGCAAAACAAAAAATATAGTAGATATGAGTGACATGTCTAGCACACATAAATTATATAAATACACATATACACATACATACATATACACACATGTGTATATATAGATATTATCAATGGATATGTACATGTGTGTGTACATATGCATATATGTGAAATTTAGCAAAATTTAGCAAAAAATGATTAAAACATTGGGGGAAATGGTTGTATGCAATGTCTCACACTTATAAAACCGATGTAGGTTGTTGTTGTTTTCACTTTTTTTTTATCACTGTTATATTAAAGAATTGATGTACTAAAAATCAGTTGCAGTGGTGCAATTTGCCTATAAATAGCAGAATCTCTGGAATGACCAAATCTTGGATGACTTAAAGATCAGCAAGAGTCTCATGGTGGTTACATAAGGAGGCTATAGTTCATAATTGTGAATTATGCAGAAATGACAAGGTATTATAGAGAGAAAATTCTGAGTGAACAATGAATGTCATGGATCTGGATGGTCACTGATCAAGATTTTTGTGCCATCTAACCAAACACCAGTGTACAAAGCCTACCACATAAGCATTTTGTCATCTACTTTTCTATCATTATCAATATGCTTATATCTATCTATTCACTTTTGGAAAAAGCACAATAATGAATTGTCATATAGTTTCATTCACAATCGCTCAGACTAAAATTCTGACTCTGAGGTCTAAACTCTCCAGTGTAACACATCTCTATTAGAATGCAATATTTTTTGAGTTTTAAGTACTTGCTCTCTTTTATATCTCTAACACCAAGGACAGAGGCTAAAATAGAGTGTTAATAAATGCCTATTCTTTATTTCACTCTCTCTCTTTTTTTCTTCTTTTACCCTCTTTTTCTTCCTTCATTCCTTCCTTCCTCCTTTCTGTCTTTCCTTTCTATGATACCATGGAAAAGAGACCAACACAAGTACAGCACAACTACTCATAAGATAGGAATAGATCGAGAATAGATGGCACCTAATATGCTGAATTGGTTCTCTGTGGTGTATCTATGGGAGAATCAGGACATGAAAACGAGCCTAGTATGAGGAGTAAGTGGGCTATATTTTACAGTGGTAGGAGTACCGCAGATCTATGAGAGTATTAACCACAATACTCTAAATGAGTTTTTAACAGGGATTGTTGGATTACAGTCATTATGTCTCTAATGATTAGCCCACTAGCTAACAAGTAGGAGACGTTTCATGAATGCTTGCCAATTGATCAGTACATAAGAGCAGAATACAAAGTATAATTTCTTTATTTCTAGCCCAATGTCTTTCACATAGGCTTATTTAGTGACACAATGTGTGCCTACAATCTCAATGCCTTTACAATGAATCAACTTATTTCACAGTAAAGATGTTGGGAAAGAAATTCAGTATACCTGGGGATGCTGGGATTGTTGGCTAGCTGAAATTTGCTAAAGAAGGTGAGTAATGACATTTGCATATTCATTAGTGAGGGAGAGAGAAAAATTTCTCCATTAGTTAAGGTAATCACCTTACTATTCAGATTTTAAAGAAACTAAAAACAGTCATATTAACTTTCTCTATTTTCAGTCTAGGTTTCCTAAAATCATCAGATTATATTTTAGGTTAGCACTGATTGTTCAAGCACTTAGTTCTTAGAGAATTTGTCTACGAATATCAATTTCTTAAGAAAATCTCCAAAGAGGACTTAAACATGCTTTCCTGCTAGGTTCCCTCACAATTTTATTTTAATTAAAACTTACCTGGAAAAAATTACAGGACAATATTTAAAGAGATTACTGCCATTGACCCTGTTATAGTAAAAGTTCACTCAGATGACTTATAGATAGTTATGATTCTCAAAGGCCTCATTTCACTTTAAAGACTTAATACAAAGAGGAAATTTTGAGAAAAGTTGAAATCCAACGAACATGCTAGTTGATTTTCTCATGTTCTCTTCAGAGAACAAAAGTTACTTTGGCAATGCATTAGATAGTGACACAGATCTATAGTTATTCATTCTATTGCTGACTTCTAGGAATAGAATAAAGATGGCAGAATAGAGAAGAATTCAGTTAAGTTCTCCCATAGCACCTTATATTGAATTCTGTAATGATTGAGCCAACAAAAAGTCAAGGCAAGACATTCTTCCAGCCCAAAATAACTTAGATCAGAGAAATCTATGACAAAAGGGTTGAGGCTAGAAGAAACACTAGTAATGAGACTTGCTAATAGATACAGAATCTTTGAGAGATCTCAAGAGAGAGAGAGATCAAAGGAACCTGGCAAATGACTAGAAGACACCTGTTCTAGTACTTAATGAAGAATCAGATGCAGCAATGTAAATCAATTGTCTTTGCTCATCTCTAGGTCATCGTTTAAGGGCAGAAGAGAGCACAGACAAGAGAAAGGAGTAGTTCTGAGGAAGGTTATCATTTTTGTTCACAAGGGATCTGAGATCCTGAGGAATGATGAGACTTCTGGACCTAACAAAGTAAAGGTGCTTAGAAATAATATCAATGATGATCCTGAGAGACCATGGCTCTTCCTATTTAAGGAGAAAAGTTAATATAAGGAGAGAAGTCCCCACACTTCTACTAATTTAGAAACAACGAAACTATCAAATATCCAGAAATTATTCTGAAAACAGCAGTTTATCTGTCTTTATTTATATGAAATGTTCAATGGGATTTCTCTTTGTATCTCTTACTGCTAGATTGTGTTAGCAAGATATAAAAGTGCTGATTATTTCTGTGGATTTATATCTTCCAACTTTGTTATTAATTGTTTCAATGAGATTTTTTTGTAATTGATTCCCTTGGATTCTCTAAGTATGCCACCATATCATCTATAAAGGGTAATAGTTTTATTTCTTCATTGTCTGTTTTTATTTTTCAATTTCTTTTTCTGGTCTTATTGCTATTAGACTTAGCTAGTATAACATTGAATGACACTGGTGATAATGTAAATCCTTGTTTCACTCGTGATCCTATTAAAAAGGTGTGTCAATTATCCCCATGTTTGATCTTGGTTTTAGACAAGTACAACTTATTTTAAGAAAGAGTACATTTATGCTTATGCTTTCTCAGGTTTGTAATAGGAATGAGTATTATTTTTATCAGAGATTTTTTCTATTGATATAATCATAAAATTGATTACTTCATTATCAGCAAGATGTGGTTCCCTTCTAATCTTTTTTAATTAAGTCAAATTTTGCTTTTACTTTGTCTGAGATAATGATTGCTAACCCTGCTCATTTGCTTTCAATTTAAGCTAATAGATTTTGCTTCTCCTTAATTCTTACCTCTTTGTGGGTCTCTGTTTCAAATCTGTTTCTTATAAACAATGTATTGTGGCATTGTGGTTTCTAATCTATTTTGTTAACTGCTTCTGTTTTTTGGGTAAATTCATTCCATTCACATTTATAGTTGTGATTACTAACTACATTTCTCTCCATCCTATTTTATTCTGTTTGTCCTATTCTTTATATATTCATTCTATCCCTCATTTAAAGTCTGTTTTACTTCTAATAACTGCCTTCTCAACCTCTAGGACAAGACTTCGTCCCCTTCCCCTTCCACTTCCCTGTTGCATGAGGTAGATTTTTATTTCCAAATGAGTTTATTATATATATATATATATATATATATATATATATGTTTCTCTCTTTGAATTTAAATGTGTGAGGTTCAAGCATTGTCCACTCCTCCACAATTTTCTCCTCCACCATAAAAAATCTTCCTTGTGAAATCTCTTTTATGTGAGATAATTTCCTCCAGTCTTCTTATCACATCCCTTTACTCGTAAGACATCTTTTTCTTCCATTCATTTTTTTTTTATGCAGCTCAATATATGTTTTTCCTCCACCTCTCAATAGGTCACTTTTTTCTATCTCTCTTCTCTCTTCTCTTTCCTCAACCTGACCTGTACCTTTCTTTTCCTTCACCTCAGTTTTTTCTTTTTTTGTCCAAGATTATTATTACTTTATTCATGTGTGGAATGCCTAAAGTACATGACAATGCAGATGTGTAATTATTTGTATTTCATGGAGGCATTAGGAGGTAAAAGAACTCACATCAAATCATATAGTACCTAATATGCACAGAATGTGCTAACTCCAAGATCAACCTGTTATCAATGAAGCTCTAAGACATTTCTACAGCAAAAAATGCACACTTAAAATAAGTAAAATTATCAGTAGATCTGATAGTTGGGACATAATCAGTGTATGGGAAACACACTTCAATATGTATATTCAGACAAAAGTTTGAATAATCTTTACATCATGGATCAGATCTTAAAACCTATTCCCATTAATCTATATTTTCATCCTTATCTTCATTTTCTCTGCCATCAAACCGATTGCATTCTGCTTGGGAGAAGGAAATGTATTTCTAAAATTCCAAGCTGTAACTTTTTCCAGAGTGGACACTGCTCTGACAGAATAAGCGCTGCTCATCATCATCCTCAACTGTCATCTGCCATCCTCCTTTTCATTCAGCCTTAAATTCATTGGAAGGAACTTCAGAAGCCATCTAGATTATCATGTCCCCATTTTACCAATGAATAAACTGAGAAGTACCTTTGCTCAGTGAGACAAGAATCAGAGATAGGATTTAATGCTAGATTTCCTTGTTCCAAATTCAGTATTCTTCCTTTGTACCACACTGATTTTTCTCTCATTCCCCATCATCTTTTTTTTCCTCTAACTTTTTTCTTATTCTTTCTTATTCTTTTCTGTTACGCCCTTTCCACTGGATATTTTTGTTGTGATGGTTGTTATGGCTGACTTTTTGATTTTCTGGGAACTCACTGTATAAAATAGGCAGAATACCTGTGTTCCAAGTCTCCGGGCTGCATCCTTTACTGCATCCTGTAACTGACACAATACTAGAGTTCATTTTGATTGAATTTGACCACATTTAAGAATATATCCAGAATTTGAATCCATAATGAAAGTTAAACAAGTGAAAGTTGGGTGCCTAGATTAATGTGAATTCAAAATAAAAACAAGAAACTTTTGTCATCCTTATTAAATTGTAGTTCATATGTAGCACATGGTTACATCGACTGAATGACATTACCTTTCTGAGAATCATACTGAGCCTTAATAACTTTTATAAAAATCAAGTAAATAACTTGAATGATGAGGAGCAGTTCCACTATGGCATGTGAATGCATTGCCATTAAAAACTCATAAACCCCTACTGATAAAATAAACAAGACCCGAATTTCCTTTGAAAACATAGATTATGTTTTCCTCTGAATCTGAAAGCTCAAGATACCTGGGAAGAAACCTGACCTTCAAAGCTTTCCAACTTAATTTCTCAGTCTATGGAGGATGTATTTGGTTAGGACATCACACAGATGAGGTTTCAAAATGTTAGAGATTTCTCAAACTAAACCATTTGCCCTAGTGATTTTTTTTACACCAATTACACAGAAGAAATCAGCAAAAAGTCCCACGGTTATGGAATTATGGGGTAGACAGTATTTCTGTTTGGTTTGTTTTGTAAGAGGGCAAATAATCTTGAATCAATATTTTTATTCATTTATTCATCCAATAAACATTTATCAAGCATCTAATATATGCCAATCTCTGTGTTATGTTCTATATTTACAAAGACAAAAATAAACAATTCCCTGAATTACAGGATCTTATACTATGTTGGGAGGAAACAATGGGTATGCAGATAAATAATTCAAAATATATGCATAATATTATTCTGAGGATTAACTGGGGAAGATAAGAAAAGGAATCATAAAGGAAGGGTCATTTGATCTGAGCTTTGCTTGACATTCTAGTGATATCAGCTCGCCTCTTGATGAAGACAAAAATAGAAGTCATAGAATTTGGAGCTCAATGGGGCTTGGTGAGCAGAAAATCCAACTCCCTCATTTTTACAGAGGAGGAAACTCAAGCCCATAAAATTTAAGTGACTGGCCCAAATTAAAGAGTTAACAAAAAGTATGCATTTTCTCTGACTTTAAATGGTCAGTCCACTACCGTTGCTGAATTAATTTAAAAAATAACAATTAATTACATTTAAATTAAATTTGTTAAAGATTTATATTTAGTTCTAAGTTCTCTCCCTTTCACTTATTTTGGTTTTTTGGTGGGCATTTTGAAGGCAATAAATGCAATGTCCATTATACATATGAAGTCAGGTAAAACATTTTCACATTAGCCATGTTGATCAAGAAAAAAAAGGGAAAAAAATTAAGTAGATGAATAAAAATATGCTTCAAGATATACTTTTAATCTATCAGTTCCCTCTCTAAAGATAAATAACAGTTTTATCATGAATACTTTAGGATTGTTCTAGATCACTGTATTGATAAGAGTATTTGTTTTTCATAGTTGACCATCAATTATTGATTATAATATTATTTTTACAGTATTTTCTAATTCTGCTCTTGTGTCAGCCCTTTTTGCAATGGCTGGAAACTGAAAACTTATTGGATACCCATCAGCTGGAGAATTGCTGAACAAATTATGGTATATGACTTTTTTATGGAATATTATTGTTCTGTAAGAAACGACCAGTAGGATTATTTCAGAGAGGCCTGGAGATACTTGCATGAACTGATGCTGAGTGAAATTTGCAGAAACAGGAGAACATTATACAGAGCAACAATAAGACTATATGATGATCAATTCTGATGGACATGGTTCTCTTCAACAATGAGATGATTCAGGACAGTTCTAATAGTCTTGTGATGAAGAGAGCCATCTGCATACAGAGAAAGTACTCTGGGAAATGAATGTGGATCATTACATAGTGTTTTCACTCTTTTTGTTATTGTTTGCTTGCATTTCATTTTCTCTCATTTTTCCCCTTTTTGGACTGAATTTTCTTGTACAGCATTATTATTTTTGTAGAAATGTGTATAGAAGAATTGCACGTGTTTAATACTTATTGGATTACTTTGAGTTTGGGGAAGGAGTGGGGGAAGGGAAGGAACAATTTGGAATAAAGTCTTGCAAGGGTGAATGTTGAAAATAATCTATAATCTATTTTGAAAATAAAAGCTTTAATTAAAAAAAACTATTTGCACAAACAAAACCAAGAGAAACAAAATTAAAAGGGATGCACAAAGCTGGGAAGAATCTTTATAGCCAGTGTTTCTGATAAAGTTCTCATTTCTAAAATATATAAAGAACTGTGTCAAATTCAGAACGATACCAATCTTTCTCAACTGATAAATGGTCAAATGATGTGAACAGACAATTTTCAGATGAAAAATTAAAGTCAACTATAGAAATATGAAAAAGTGCTATAAATCATTATTGATTAGAGAAAAGCAATTTAGAACAATTCTGAGGTGCTTCCTCAGACCTCTCAGATTGACTGAGATGACAGGAAACAATAATGATAAATATTGGAGAAGATGTGAGAAAACTGGGACACTAATGAATTGTTGGTGGAGTTGTGAAATGATCCTACCATTCCAGAGAGCATTTTGGAATTATGCTCAAAGAGCTATAAAGTTTTGCTTATTCTTTGACCAAGCAATTCCACTACTGGGTTTATATCCCAAGTAAATCACAAATTAGGGGAAAAGCACCCACTTATGCAAAAAGGTTTGTAGCAGCATTTTGTGGTAACAAACAATTGGAAAATGCATACATGCCCCTCAATTGGGAAATGGGTGAATAAGCTGTGTTAGATGAAAGTTATGGCACATTATTGTTCTATTTAAAAAGGTTGAGTAAGCTAATTTTAGAAAGGCCTGGAAAGATTTGCATGGACAGATGCTGAGTGAAACAAGCAGAACCAGGAACATATTATACATAATAGCAGCAAGAAAGTTCAGTGATCAAGTATGAAAAACTTGTTTGTTCTCAGTGGTTCAGTGATCCGAGGCAATCCCAACAGACTTTGGATAGAAAATGCCATCTGTATCCAGAAAAAGACATATGAAGATTGAATGTAAATCAACACATGCTGTGTTCACTTCTATTTTTCTGTTTTTTTCCCTCTCCTCTGCTTTTTCCTTTTTGTTCTGATTTTTCCTTATCAACATAATTCATCAAGCAATGTGTATTAAGATAAATAAATAAGACTTTAAAAAAAGAAAAAATATATATTCACCTTTGCAAAACCTTGGCTATAGCAGTTCTTATAGTTCACTTAAATGATCTGTAGATAAAGGGAAAAAATTGTAATAGTATAATGGATGGTGAGTGAGCCATGAAGCCAGCAGGATCAAGATTCAAGTCTTGTTTCTGACATACTCTTCCTGTCTCCATTTTTTCTTTTCCTTCTTCTCATCTTCCTCTCCTAGATAGCAAGCAATCCACTATAGGCTAAACATGTACCATTTTTCTAAGAATATTTCCATATTTGTTATGCTGTGCAAGAAAAAATCAGATTAAAAGGAAAAAAATAAAACACAAAAAAGAAAAAAAAACTAAACAAACATCTTTTTTTTTCCTCTAAAAATTATCATCCCCTTCCAACTTCCTTATTACTCTCCAGCCTATCTCTCAGGCTAGGTATCTAGATATTATGTTTGACTTGTATTTTTACAACATATCCAATGTATTGCCAACTCCTGTCAATTCTTCATTTTTTATGTCTCTAGTACTCTTCCCACTTCTCTAGTCTAATTGTGATATTTATTCTTGTCCTCTAAAAACATCAATTCAGAACAGGTGTGTGGCTAACTGAAATATTGAGGTCTTTCTTCTTGGCTTCTTAAGATTTTGTGGATATCAAGAAAAGATGAACGTAATGCTTTATATTCATATGAGCAATTCCTCTTGTTTTCCATCAATATATTAATACTGTCTCCTTTATCTTTCACTAATTAATTAATTTTAACACAAATATAAGACATTAAATATATTCCTATTACATTCCATGATATCACATTTAATCCAATAAGTTAAAATTTGGGATTGTGATTCAATTATTTAATACCTTAGTTGTCCCTCCTAACTTTGGTAACCCATGTAAATTTGATGTCTCTTACTTATGGTTTTAGTCAAGTTTTTAATGAAACAGTGACATATAACTGGGAGGAGGATTCCTCCAGAGACTTCTTTCTAATGTAACATCAGTTCATTAAGGACTATTCTTTCTGTATCATCATTAAGTCCATTGCGATTCCATTTGATTATATTACCATCTTATTCACAAGAGTAAGATGAAAGTGTGAAATATTTTGCAGAAAACCTTTTCTTTATTGATTATTTTTATTTTCCATGTGGGAACTGTCATCACGCCATTAAAACAAAGTGGTTTTTTTTTGGTTTTGTTTTCTAAGTGATGCTTTACATTATTATTATTATTATTATTATTTTATTATTATTATTTACTTTTTTCTGAGACAATTGAGGTTAAGTGACTTGCCCAGGGTCACACAGCTAGGGAATGTTAAGTGTCTGAGACCATATTTGAACTCAAGTCCTCCTGACTTCAGGGCTGGTTCTCTATCCACTGCATCACCTAGCTGCCCTAGCTTTATATTATTATTAAAAATACCAGATATCCATAAAAATATCAGATATCTATAGTTGGAAATATTATAGCATTCATCTATTTCAACCATTTCCTTTTACTAATGATTGAAGGCTGGATAAGTTAAGTAGCTTTCTCAAGGTCATTGGAGAAGCATGCTTAAGATGTAAGATTTGAACCTAAGTATTTTGACTCCAATAAGTTCTATTGTCATATGTTTTCAAGTATAACAAGTATAATTGTTATAATCTTATGATTTCAGGACAAGCTTGTAAGAGAAAAGTTTGCATTAGAAAGGATATTAGATTACATTTCTAAGGCATATTTGAAGTTTAGAAAGGGAATATATGTGTATGTGTGTCTCTGTGTGCATATATATATATGAATGCATATATATTTATATATCTACATACACATGTATATTGCATTTTATTTTTTTTCAATTACTTATACGGATAATTTTCAATATCCATTCTTTATAAGATTTTGAGTTTTTTTTTTTCTTCCTACTATTTCCTGTCCCCAAGTTGGCAGGCAATCTGATATAGGTTAGGCAGGTGCAATCATATAAATATATTTCTACATTTGTCTTACATCATTGTTTGCTGAAAATAGATAAGATATTCATACTTGATCATTGCATAATGTTGCTGTTACTATGTCCAATGTTTTGGTTCTTCTCACTTCACTCAGGATCAGTTGATATAATTCTTTCCAGTTTTTTTTTTTGTTTCTGTTCTTCTTTTTAATTCATCTGCTCATCATTTCTTACAATACAATTTTATGAGAAAGGGTATTTGTTAGAACAATCTTGGAAGGCAAATAATAAAAACAAATTTCCATTTTCCCAGAAGGCCCGGAGAGAAGCAAACTAATTTTCCTCCAGACACACAAGTTGTAAGGAAATGAACCAGAAATCTGAACCCCAATCTCCTGACTCCAAATCTCTATCCATTACACTGAGCTATAGGATGGTTGAGTAATTGAAGAAACTAAATCCTCCAAAGGTACAGTGATGTGTTCCAAGTTACACATACACATACACACAAACACACCTCTATTAGAATTGGAACTTTTTTGTTACAGTACCCCAGTATCCATATTTTATATGTCTATTTCCTTTGATTCATAAAGAATAATTTTTAAAATTTCATATTTACATAGAGCATTGCAACTTTAAAAGTGAACAACACTGTAAGTATCTGAGGTACACTTTTATACCTATTTAATATTAGAATATGGAGGTGACAAATTTTGCTCAGGGTCAGATGTATAAAAATATATTTGTAGGGGTGCCTACCTGGAATTTCATTAGTATGGTAATCCTGTCCATTGATGCAGCTCAGCAACTTCACTTTTGTGATTATTAGCTATGGACACTGAAGGATTAAGTAGCTTACTCTTGACCAGAAAGCTATGAGTTATAGGTGGGACTTGAACTCTGGTTCTCAGGATCCTTTAGGTCAGCCCTTTCACTATTGGGCCAACTGCTTCACATTTATTTATACATTACCACACACTTCCTTATATATGATGATAATATATAGATAGGTAAAATATATCTCAGATCTGGCCCAAGTTGGTCCTCAAGAGCTCTCTTATCTGACCCCCTCAGTTTATAAATGAGGACTACTTAGCCTAAGGCAGTTTAACCCTCAGAAAAAATTGTATTTTATTTTTTCCAATTATATATAAATATAATTTTCAATAATCCTTCTTTTCAAGATTTTGAGCTTCAAATTAATTCTCAATTATGCCTCCAAAATAAAACTAATACCACTGAATTCATCCATTGAACCCACTTCTTCCAACTCTATTAAACCAAATTAAAACTTTCAAAATATGGAGATTTTAGCCATATAATGTAGGCATAGTTGCAATAAATTACTAGAAAGCATTATTTGCATTTTCTATGGTAGTAACACATCACTGAAGGAGGGAATGGCCATGAGTGGCTTCCAAAATAAGATTCCTTACTGGATGACCTTGACCATATGTGTAACTATTCCCTCTTCCTTTTTATGATGGTATCTCCTTGGTTGCAATTTCTTCATCACTTCTTAAGTTGGGTTATCTTAATTTCCCAAGGTAATTTACTAACAGAAGCATCTAGGTACCCATAGGCATCCATGTACCCCAACATATGAAAAGTGATTGCATCAAATGAAGAATCAAATCACACTGTCACCTCCTAGCCTAGGTGCATCTTTCATTCCTTAGATTTTCTCCTGCCTTGATTGACACTCAGTATACTAAATTTCTCCAATGCTTGAATTTCTTTCCCTGATTATAGCTTCAAGACACCCCCTGATAAATGAGTATGTTCTAATTTCCAGAGGCAAACATTCTGATAATTAAAAGAACCCTCTGTTTGTGCAATCCTTATTCAGCAGTGTCACAGAACTGCTTTTAAATTAGGCTTGGAGCTTTAAAATTTATAGGCTTATAAATACTGTTATCCAGTTTCATGTCTGGAGTTATAAATCCTTTTTTCATTACATATCTCTTATTTAGTTTTCAGTTTACCCAGATTTCCATATCCTTTAATAAGCTTCTATTCTCTCAGAATTACTGATTGTAGGGTCTGTTTAAAACAAAAATATGCATCTGAAAGAAACCTAATTAATGTCACTGAATTCACCTAGCAACAAGTTATGTTTAAATCATAAATCCCTGTTCTTAAGATGAGGAGGTGATAAGTAACTCATTAGAAATAAAAGACTAATGACATCTTGAAAAAAATTGGAATGTGTATTGCAGAGAGTACTGTCAGTCAATCAGTCAGCATTTATTAAGTGCTTTCCATCTTTTCTGCAAACCTTAAAGCACTAAATAAATGCTATTTATTTTTAGGTATTGTGCTAAGAGCTAAAGATACAAAGTAGAGCAAAAACAATGCCTGTGGGGCAATACAGAGCAGCTGGATAGAGCAATGGATGAGAAGATTCATCTTTTGTGAATTCAGATCCAGACTCCCTCACTAGCTGTATGACCTTTGTCAAGTCATTTAACCCTGTTTGCCTCAGTTTCTTCATCTTTAAAATGGCCTGGAGAGGGAAATATAAAACCACTGCAATATTTTTGCCAAGGAAACCCCAAATCTGTCTGCAAATTTGGATATGACTAAAACAACTGAACAACAACAAAAAGGACTTATCTCTCATTCTGGATGCTATGTCTCTCTTAATGCAGTCAAAAATTTGACTGTCACATCACATTCTCATTTGAGATATTCAGCATACAGTCCACAAACATTTCAATATTTGTATTTTTAAGATTAATTGCTATCTAAAAAAATTTAAAAAAAAGATTAATTGCTATCTATCCATGACTCCTTTTTCTTCTATTTCTAAAGCTGATTTTTGTAACCTTGGTTTAACACTGCAATTTTGTTAGAATCAGCTCAGTGCTTTAGACAGTTAAGGCCTTTGTGGATTTTGACTCTGGTATCCAACATGTTAGTAGTCTCTCTCTGTTATATGTCACCTTATTATTTAATAGACATACTGTCTATGCCTTCATCCAAATCATCAAAAAAATGAGAAGTTGCACACAACTATGAACAGATCCCTGTGGCACCATACAAGATAACTCACTTCAGATTTATATTAGATCATAATATAACATAATATAATGTAATATGATATAAAGCAGCTAGGGAGTATGGTAGATTGTGTCATATCTAGAATAAGAAATACTCATCCTGAGTTCAAAGAGAACTCAGATACTTACTCGCTATGTGAACCTGGTCAAGTTATTTAATTGTGTTTGCCTCAGTTTCCTCATCTATAAAATGAGCTTGAGAAGGAAAAGGCAAACCACTCCAGTATCTTTGCCAAGAAAACTCAAAATAGGCTCAAAAATAATCATATATGACAGAAAAATGACTGAAGAACAATAAGGAAAATCTTATAGTGAGAATTCTAAAGTGATTCCTAAATTATGAGCCTGAGTGTCTGGGTAAAGTGGGTTGCAAGAGGGCAAAGTTCAGAGGGAAAAGATATTTTCATTTTGAACTGTTATCTACTAAAATCCAATTGAAGTACTCTGAAAGACAGTTTAGAGAACCCAGATTCAAAATCATCAGATTGTATGTGGCAGAATAGGTAGTTTTTTGAATTATTAGCATAGAGATAATAATTATATTTTTCTGTATCTTTTCCTGGGTCCTCATCTAGATCACACCCTCTACCACTACTAATTTCATAGACATACAATGTCAAGGAATTCAAATGCATATTCTCTTAAAACATCTCCAAACACCTGTATGGAAACTAGCAACTTGGCACATTAAAAATATTCACTATGAAAAGTTCACTAGAGAACATAAAAAGCCCATTCAGAAGAATGTTGTAAGGATGATTCCATATCATTGGGTAGAGTCTTCACATCAATGTATACCTGAGGAGAGGGGAGGAAGACAGGGGGAGAAGGAGAGGGGGAAGGAGAAAGGGAGGAAAGAAGAAGAGAAAAAGAAAGAAAGATGAAAAAAGAAGAAATGGAGAAAGGGAGAGAGGGAAAAAAGTAATGGAGGAAGGGAAGAAAATAGAAATATGGAGGATGATGTGGCAGATAGCTATAATTTAAATCCAGTAACTCTTCTCAGAGGAAAAAAGAATGGCTACTTATAACCCTTAAAAATTCTCCCCAACCCTTTGATCCAGCAGTGTTTCTACTGGGCTTATATCCCAAAGAGATCTTGAAGAAAGGAAGTGGACCCACATGTGCAAAAAAATTTTTGTGGCAGCTCTTTTTGTAGTGGCTAGAAACTGGAAGCTGAGTGGATGCACATCAGTTGGAGAGTGGCTGAATAAATTATGGTATATGAATGTTATGAAATATTGTTCTATAAGAAATGATCAGCAGGATGATTTCAGAGAAGCCTGGAGAGACTTGCATGAACTGATGCTGAGTGAAATGAGCAGAACCAGGAGATTATTGTACATGGCAATAAAATTATAGTGATCAATTCTGATGGATTTGGCTCTCTTCAACAATGAGATAACTCAGAGCAGTTCAAAAGACCTTGTAATGAAGAGAGCCATTTGCACTCAGAGAGAGGACTGTGGGAATTGAGTGTGGTTCACAACATAGCATTTTCACTCTTTTTGTCGTTTGCTCACATTTAATTTACTTTCACATTTTTTCTGGTCTTATTTGATTTTTTCTTATGCAGCAAAATAATTGTATAAATATGTATGCATATATTGGATTTAATATGCATTTCAACCATGGTTAACATATATTGACCTATTTGCCACCTAGGGAAAGGGGTGGGGAAAAGGGAAGGAAATGGGAACACAAGGTCACAGAATTATCCATGCATATGTTTTGAAAAATAAAAAGATTTAATAAAAATAAATAAAATAAATTTTTAATTAAAAAAAGATTTTAAAAAAACTCTCCCCAATAAGCAGGAATAAGTCTCCTTCTTTTGTAAGGGATGGAATCTCAAGATTTTAGAGATCCTTATCAATCCTTTCTCAGACAATACATCCAGACAGTCCATGTGGGTAGCAAACACCTTACATTATCTTTATAAATTTGAAGATATTTGTCATAAGCAAGAAGGATATGAATGGAAGAGAGTGAGTAGTGAATAATGGCTTTATATAAAAGGCAACATTGTCCTTAAAATTCAAGATATCCAAATGAAAAAGGGAGATGGGTTTCTTCTCACTGAAATTCTTCCAGTATATATTAGATACCACTTATTAGAAATATTGTAGAGAGAATAATTTTGCAGATAGTACATTGATCTAAGTAGCCACAGAAATCCCTTCCAACTATGAGATTCTGTGATTCTGTGGTGTAGTTGGCCAGTGGCTTATCCTTGAAGTGAAAAAGATAAGATATCCACAATCTTTCTGCCTTGATAACTCTGCCCCATATAACTTACCTCTCAACTGAATTTTAGCAGTGTATGTAATTATGATTTAATATTTTCTATATTGTTAGCAAAGCATCCACTTTTCTAAAGATACTGGGAAGACCATCAAAAATGAGTTTTCCTTGTACCTTAATCCATTTAAACTTGATTTATTTAAGGAAATTAACTTTTAATGAAATAAACTTGATTATGTAATGAAAAAGTATACATTGGAAATGAAAACATGCTAACCATTCTACAAAGGGATCATAATATTTAAATGAAGAAGCAGCTATAGTACAATAGTTATCATTTCATGTAATTTTTTTTGGAAATGATTATTTGTTGTTTTAAAATTTTATTAATGTATGTGATTTATGCATGCATCTACAAATGCAAATTTGTTCAAGTGACCATCAATCAAAAGTTAAATAGCATATACAGACATATTTTACACGTATAAAAATTGACATAAGACGCTATCTAACAACCAAGTTATTGGATAATGATTATCACTTTCAAATGGCCTCTGCAAGATATTGCCCAAATCACCAACAACTGAAGCAATCTGTGAAAACACAGTTCCCTCTTAAGTGTCTTTACTGTTTTTTTTTCAAACTTGGCATAAAAGGTATCCTATATTGCACCTTTGCTGAATTTTCCTAAGACCAGGCTATGTAGTTGTTTTTTTTTTTTATTTTCTGATCAATAATACTTTGCATATATATAACTTTTTCCATTGAAGTTTCTAAGAAAGGTTTATAAACAGCAATTTTCCTAAACCCCTGCAAAGTATCACAGAGGATGCTTAGATAATGAAGTACCCAGCAGTGCAGTCAATGTGAAAAGTGGGAATCTAGGACAGGGGTGTTTTAGGAGATAAAGGAAATGTTTTGTTTTATTATCCTTTGATTCCCTCATTGACCTTTTGTATAAACCCAGAGAATTCATCAACTTTATATTTCCTTTGCCTCAACTAATTCTAGTTGCTTGTTTTTGGTCAGTCATGTCCAATTCTTTGTGACCCTATTTAGGGTTTTCTTGGCAAAGACACTGAATAGCAATTCATTTTACAGATGAGAAAACTGAGGCAAACAGAGTGAAATAACTTGCCTATTGTCACACAACTAATAAGTATCTGAAGCCAGACTTGAATTTATGAAAATCAGCCTTTCTGATTCCAAGCCTGATACTTTATCCCCATGTCACAAATCCTTGTTACTGCTTTGTCTGGTGTATTCTATCTTATGTATCTAATAGAGAATGTATTAATGACTAAAAATTCATTAAATATTTTCTAGCAGCTATTAAGATGAACAAGAATCTATGCCAGATACCTGAGAAGCAAATCTCATTATTAGATTACAGTCTGTTCCCTATCTAACCAAAAGAAAATGTTTATAAGGTACTTTACAAGAACTCTATGATTATTAAGTGTACTGGAGCCAGATCAAACCAGCTCACAGGAATGGATTATTAAATTTTCATTTCACATTCACAAAATATTATAAACCAAGGCTTGTTTCATTTCTTTGATTGTTCAGACTTTTTTAACGGAGCAAATTATAAATGCAGATTCAATTTAAAAGTAGGTTTTACATATATTCCTCCAACCATCCACCCTATAGCTAATTACTAAACATTCAACTCACAATCCCTTCCATTATTCCATGTGACCATTACTCTAATTAAAATACAGTTTTCCAAAAAGTTGAGAAAAGTTCCAGTGTCCAGACTACATTTTATCAGGTCTTGATTTGTCCCGTCTAAGATACCTGCTACTTCTTATTTCTAATAGCAGTCTGAGGGACTGCCTGCTAAGTTCTAATTTCCTGCATGAGAGAAGTCTCTTTTTTTCCAAAACTAATTTTCATAGAGAAGAAATTTAGAAATCTCCAGAATCCAAAGTAAGAATACCCCTTTTTCTAGTCAGTTTA
>JAJPUD010003441.1:60071-72938 GCA_023553655.1 Myrmecobius fasciatus
AGACTGTTCACTCACAGGCCCCCAGCAGTACATCAGACAAGAAGATAGAATGGATGCTTCCCAGGGGGAACACAAGATGCAGTTGTTAAGAGTGGCTTCCTGGATGTAAGAGTAGGAGTAATTTTAGAGAGAATTTCTGAGAGAGGAAATAATTTTATTGGATGTCTTTTTGCTTGAAGAAGAAAGAGGTATGGAAGGCACTCCTTGAATGGGGTTTTCTGGGTAGTTTTGTTCACTATCAAAGGACTAATGGTAGGAAAAAAAAAAGTTAGCTGATTACAGCCACACTACCTGTGTAAATCTCTGTTTAAGTAAACTTGAACAACATTTTAGTAATTTTGTTTTTTGTCATTTTCCACCTTTAGAATAGGCCTTTTTGTAGCAAGGGTTGCGAGCTAAGGATTTCTCTGTAGCCTGACATTGTGAATAATGTATTAACCTGGATTCAAATCCTGCATCAAATTTCTATTAGCTGGACAAATCACTTAACTAATGTGGGTCTTAATTTTTTTTGAATTGTAAAATGAAGAGAATAATAGTATTCAAATAACAGGATTCTTCTGAGAGTCAGATGAGAATATATTTCAAATATTCTGTGAATCTCAAAATAGCAATATTGTATACTACAAAACTTTTAATAAAGTTTTAAATTTTAATGACTTTAGAACTAAAACTTATTGAAATAAACAACTAAAAGGTTACCAGTTTAAAATTTCAAAACAGGGATGTTTCTTTTTTGTTTTCTTCTACTAAATTTATTTATTTTTAATACACATTGCTTTATGAATCATGTTGGGAGAGAAAGATCCGAGCAAAAGGAGAAAACCAGGGAAGAGAGAAAAAAAAATGGAAAAAAGCATGTGTTGATTTATATTCAGTCTCCAAAGTTGTTTTTCTGGATGCAAATGGCATTTTCTAACTAAAGTCTATTGGGATTGCTTTGGATTACTCAACCACTGGGAAGTATCAAGTCTTTCATAGTTAATCATCACACATTTTTGCTGTTATTGTGTACAATATATTCCTGCTTCTGCCTGTTTTGCTCAGCATCAGTTCCTGTAAATCTTTCCCGGCCTTTCTAAAATCAACTTGTTCTTCATTTTTAATAGAATAATAATATTTCACTACCTTCATATACCACAATTTGTTTAGCCATTCCCCTCATTTTCCAATTCTTTGCTATCACAAAAAAAGAGCTTCTACAAACATTTTTACATAGCTCAGTCCTTTTTCTTCCTTCAAATTTTTCTTGGTAAACAGATTCAATAATGCCACTGTTGGATCAAAAAGTATATATAGTTTTATAGCCTTTTGGTCATAGTTTTAAATTGCTCTCTAGAATGGTTGGATCATTTCACAACAATGCATTAGGGTCCCAGTTTTCCCACATCCCTTACAACATTTATCATTATCTTTTCCTATCATCTTAGCCAATCTGAGAAATGTGAGGTAGTATCTCAGAGTTGTTTTAATTTGTATTTTTCTACTTAATAGTGATTTAGAGCATTTTTCATATAACTGGATTTAATTTTATCATCTGATGATTGTCTGTTCATATCCTTTGACTACCAATTGGGGAATGATTTCTATTCTTTTACATTTGATACAGTTCTTTAATTATTTTAGAAATGACACTTTTATCAGAAACACTGGCTATAAAGATTTTTTTCCAGCTTTGTATTTCCCTTTTTTTTTTCTTTTTGCTGAGGCAATTGGGGTTAAGTGACTTGCCCAGGGTCACACAGCTAGGAAGTGTCTAAGACCAGATTTGAACTCAGGTCGTCCTGACTTCAGGGCTGGTGCTCTAACCACTGCGCCACCTAGCTGCCCCCTGTATCTCCCTTTTAATCTTGTTTATGTTTGGTTTTTTTTTTAAAAAAAAATTTTAATTTAATGTAATCA
Source organism: Myrmecobius fasciatus (assembly GCA_023553655.1). Classification (NCBI taxonomy): domain Eukaryota; kingdom Metazoa; phylum Chordata; class Mammalia; order Dasyuromorphia; family Myrmecobiidae; genus Myrmecobius; species Myrmecobius fasciatus. Next base: position 61,974 of record JAJPUD010003441.1, read on the forward strand.
AAATTGTCCATTTTGCCTTTCAAAATGTTTTCTAATTCTTTGCTCATAAATACTTTCCTTCTCCAAAGATCTGATACATAACTTATCCCTTGTTTTCCTAATTTGTTTATGGTATTATTCTTTATGTACTCATTTGGACTTTATTTTGGTATGGGGAGTAAGAGGTCTCTGCCGAGTTTCTGACATTATTTTCCAGTTTTCTGAGCATTTTTGTTGATAAGTCTTTTTAACATTTAAGATAACCATTATTGTGTTTGTGTGTGTGACTATAATCTGTTTCTGAACTTTATAAAATTTTTCATCAATTATTGTCCGATACTTGATTCTGTATTTTTAATTCTATCCTTAGAATCAACCAAAGAATGAAGTTTTGATGCATGGATGAGAGCATGATTCTACAAGGAAGTTTAATGGATATAGAGTAGATAACTGAGATGGCAAAGTCATCCAATGACCCCAAAAATGCCACCTAGAAAATGAAATGAAAACTAGAATCTGACAGAAAACTCACATTTTTTTTTTCAAAAAGTCAACAATTAAATGCTAAATTATATTTTTTGGTAATTTTATAACATTCATATTTATGAAGTTATGAAAGCTTAAAGTTGCATTAAGTTTTGGGAGACATAAAAATATCAGCCCTTCTGCTTCCACTTTTTATCTTCCTTCCTCGCTCCCTCCCTCTCTTCCTTACATCTTTCTTTCCTTTTTTTCTTTTCTTTCTTCTTCCTTCCTTCCTTCTCTCTTTACTTCCTTATCTCTTTTCCTGCCTTCATCCCTCTTTTCCTCCCTTCCTTCCTATACACATACATATACATGCAAACATATATTATTGTGTCTGTAACTTTCTCCCTGAAGGGTTCTTTAAAATATTTCAGTATTATTATATGATTATATCATATTATAAGAATACTAAAAAAACAGAAATAGAAAATAAAAATCATTATTATATAGTGTTTTAACATTTGCAAAAATCTTTTACATATATTTTATTTTATCATTCTTTCCTTCTTTCCTTCCTTCCTTTGTTCCTCCTTTCCTTCCTTCCTTCCCATATTCCTTCCTTTTCTTTGTGTATACCAACTTATAAATATATATAATCGGTATATAGATTTATTTTCTCACAAAAATAAATTTGAATCTCTCCAAGAAACTGTGTCCTTAGGAAAACATGAATAGTCTAAAGACCTGTGTTGTTCCCTTGGGAAAGAAATTGTCTTTATTATGACTTATTATGAGACCTCTTAGGTGGATTTCTGCATTGTTTAATCAGCTCATAAGTATGATTTTTGTTTTCTGCATTCTTGCTGTTGTGTAAAAGAAAGAATATCCCTGGATCAAACTTTTATAAAAACTTGGGACTATTGAATGGTATCTAAGAATTTTAAATTTCCACTTGTGGAGGCCTGAAAATGAATACATTTTTAAGGGAAAACTCTGTGTAGGTAACACAAGACAGGGTGATTTTTGTGAATTTTTAAAGGATTTGATACCAGCTTGGAGAACTTGTTTATGAGTCACACACACACACACACACACACAAGGAAATGATTCATATATGTCTAAGATGTAGAGGAAGGGAGGATTGACAGAGATTTGTGATTTCATTAGTGTAAGGAGTTTTCATTGAGAAAATTTCCTTTGACATATGTCATCAATTGTTGATATATTTAGAATTCTATAACTCACTTCTTAGGCAATGGTTCACCTAGGGCTGAAACTTCTGAGTCAGAAGCAGAACTTGAAGTAAACTAAGGCTGAAGGAAATCTTCTATTCACTCTGTCCCCTTCTTTTTCTCCAGACTTCTGTCATACAGTAGAGATCCATTCTAAGGCTCAATTCTTCCCTGGAAGACCTTCCCCATTAATTGGATGGCTCTGACCAGAACTTCTGTTTTAAAATGGCAGACAAGTGACCCTTATCTCTTTACTTTCTGAAGAAGGTACTTTTGTTTTTGTCTTCCTTCTCCTTTGCAGCTTCTGTTCATGTACTAGTCCCAAAATTAGAATGTAAACTCTTTGTTATAAGGAATTGTTTTTCTCCCTTTATCTATATTCTAAGGGTTTAGTATGCTTAATAAATTTCAAAGTGAGAAAATTGTCACTATAAAATCTTCATTGTTCTTCCCAATACTAGACTTTATCTATAAACATTACCACACTTAATTTTCTCAATTCATCTTTTTTAAAAATCAATCTTTTCTTCTTCCTATTTCATCTTTTCAAAAAATAAAAAGGAAGGAAAACAAATCTATTGTTTACAAATAAGTATAATTAAGCAAAGCAAAATCCTCCATTCATCATATTCATTAAAAAAAAGTGATTCCATTACTTCTGTGACAGGAAGTAGATATCATGTTTCAATGTGAGCCCTCTGGAACTGTTGTTCATTGTATGGATCAGATTTCTAAATTTTTTCAAAGAATATTGATAGATTGATCTACATCTTTGGGATTATGTAGAAGAGTCTGGGCTATTTTGTAGAAGTTTTAAAGGAACTTAGCCATCCAGGCATGAAATAAAGCCAGGCCAAATTATTAATTGAGTTAGCCTTTATGTCTTAGAAACTAGCAAATGCTATGAATCAGAGCTTGATTTATTATCCTATTGTTTGTGTGGATTTAAGAAAATTATGGAGAACATTTTATTAATGGAGATTAAATTTCAAAGTGTAATATCTTAGTCACTTCTTTCTCCCTATAAAGCTGGTTGTTAAAATTTTACCAGCATAACTTTGGAGATATTTAATCTAAGCCTAGCATTATGAAAAATTCTACTTTTCTGCACTATTTCATAATACATTTTCTTTGGTTGAAATGAACTCATTTAATTCATGATTGGAAATTCCACATATCACCCTTGAATTGGAATTGGAGATGGATGTGCTACATTCATAATTCATCTATTCATATAGCCATTCATTCACTCAATTATTGACTAACATTTATTGTTGGCACTTTCTAACAGTTCTCTTGGAACCAGACATCTTTTTTTGTTTGTTTTGCTTTAGAACTGCAGCAATAGAATAAAATAATATAAAATCCTAGTTTTGATTTGCTGGTTTTGGCTTTACTCAGGGAAGCATTCTGTCACTTTCTTTCTAAACACCTTTAATGCATTTACATCATCAATGATATCCAAGGTCATCTGTCTCTCTAAAGGCTCTCTTCTGACAAGATTTTTCCACCAGCAGTTCAGCCAGAAGTGAACAGTGCTAAGGCTCACACTTCACCACTATAATTTAAAGTGTTAATTGGAAAAGACTCCTCTGACCTTGAGATTTCAGTTATCCAATAATTTCTGACAGTAAGAGCCATCCTTGTCTTTCCAGATTAGTAAACATAGAAGTAGAAAAAAAGTGGGGACTAGGATGAGAAATAAAGAGAAAGAGAATATGGATAAGGGGAATAGGAACAAAAAAATGAACAAGTAGTTTAATGGAAATAGATGATAATTAGTCATTCCACTTCTAGTGGTTTAAATTAAGGTTCAAAGTAATTCTAACAAATGCCAGAGACTGTGGCCAAATATGAGACAAGAAGGAAATTGTAACTTTTATGATTTATTCTTATCAGATAAATCAAAGAGCCCTAGTGATGAAAAGGAGCCATGAAACTTCTTCTTAATGTGGAGGTCACACAAATGAAACTGACCCCCCCCCCAATTCTGACAGCCAAATCTTAATATGGGTTCAAAGGCAAGAGCAAAAATCTTTTAACATGTAAGGGAATGGGAGGGGAACAATCAATCAATGAAGCCAATGAATGACATGAAGGGTGCCATGATAACATTGCTCTCTGCTGGTAATTCTGTCTTGATTAAACCAAGTAATCCATGATATGGTTTGGTTCCTAATGGGAGGCAGGAATCTGTAGATTCAGGAGACGTTGGAAGGAATTCAGAGGCATCCTTATTATTGCTGGGATTTAGTTTAGAACCCTAGCATTCACTTTGGGTGGCAATAACCTTTGTAATTCACCAAGCAAACAGGATTATAGATGAAACTAATGAGAAAAGTTGCCAGGCAATGAACTTCAGAGATCAACAAATCCTTTAAGTCCATGAGAATGCTAGAATACTACCTAATGATTTGAAGTTCTAAACTACTCCTTGAGGCTTAAAGGGATAAAACTCATCTTTGTATGAGTGTTTTCCATAGTAAAATTTGTTGAGTGCCCAGGCTTGTAAAGTTGATTCAGTCGTTGGGACCTGACTGAGAGAGCTCTTGGCTGGGCTTATATGTGAGCTTCAGGCTCTTAGTGCACTGTGGTTGAAATTCTCCCTGATTTAGAAAGTTAATAATTCTCTTGATCACAAACACCATCATAGACAACATAAATTAGGCAGAATAACTATAATTTGTTACTGGGGTTGTGATTGTTTTCATTTTCACTTGTGTCTGTGCAGGTATCAAAGGCCTTTCTCACAGGTAACTCTCTAATTTGAGCTTAGACACTGTTAGTATTCTCAAATACATGGCAGATAAATGAATTTGAGTCAGAATTTAAAAAAGAGTTATATGAGTAGGTGAGCTCACTGTTGTCTCCTTAGCCCATAGCTCAGCCTATATTATGCACAGACAGATGCAGAAGAATGTATTTATATGTTTATGTATATGTGCATACATACACATTTATGATTTTTATACTATATTTTGACCAGAAATAATATTTTGTTTCCCTATACAAAAGATAGAGTAATTGCATGATCTGATGATATTTGATTGTCCTGTAGTATTGCTTGTTTCTATTACTCATCACAACAACCCCCCCCAAAAAAAAGGTTCTTTTTAAGTCTATGAATTTTGGACATGACTTTTGGACTTCCATTTCTCACAGTGCCAGAGTTGACATTGGAATGTGGCAATCACCAGGTGAGAAATTGATGGTTGGGGTTGTGCTACAGAAGGCAAGAGATATAAAATATAGCAACAGCTATAAAAATGAGAGTCCAATGGGAAATACTATCAATGGGGCTATACTAATGGGGTATGATATGGCCTGGTTCCCCAAATTCAGCAATCACTTTAGTATCCTTGTGATTCCAGAACTGAGGAATGAAACTTCTGAGATAATAGGGAGCCACTGTAGCTTATTATGTGAGCCCCCTTTCAATGAAAAACAATATGGTATCATGGATAGATTATTGAATCTGGTGACATGAAATCTGGTAAGTCTGCTTCTGATACTTATTATCTGTATAAGCATGGATAAGGCCCCTAATTTTTCTGAAACCTCAGTTTCCCCATTTGTAAAATGGGAAAAATAACATCTGTCCTGCATGCTTTACTGGATTATTGTCAGCTTCAAGGGAAATGTGATAAACACATACTTGTAAACACACAAACACATACAGAAAGAGAGAGAAAAAGATACAGAGACAGAGATTAGCACACACATAATACATACGTACATAAATACATGTATAGTATATATATATATGTATGTATATGACTTTGCAAATCTTAAAGCACTATATAAATGTCAGCTATTGTCATTAAATTTCATGATTCCTATGACTGTATCTTACACATTATGCAAAATGTAGAAGGAAATTGGCAAAATATGTCTTTTAAGAGTTCTATTACTTCCAAATCCTATGAGTATTTCTGCTTCTGGTCTTAAAATTTTATAGATGCTTCTAAAATGTTCATTTTGCTCACCTCTGGTTAAAGATTGAACAGGAAGATTTATGAAAGTGTCCAACATTCATATTGCTGATTGATGTTTTCCCTGTTTAATGATCACCCAAGCTCCAGGTGCAATAAGCCTAACGATAGCATCACAAGATCATTTGAGCTTTGATGCCATGAAATTACATTTGTGTCTATCTGTATGTGTGTTTATGTGTATTTTAGGGCAGTTATCGTATTGTCTAATTTATCATTACTAAAAGGGAAACTGCAGGGAAAATTAAAAAAAAAAAAAAAAAAAAGATCATTCTGGTTCTGATTTGCACCCATAAGCCAAGGGAATCACATGTGTTTTTGAAGAAAATTCTCGAAATTGGGCAAGGCACCCAGAAAGAAGATAAGAGTGTTATTTGTCAAAATACTTCCTTCCTTCTTCCCTTTCTCTCCTTTCTTCTCTTTTTTTATTCTCTATTCCCTCCCTCCTTGCTTCCTTCCTTCCTTCCTTGCTTCCTTCCTTCTTCCTTGCTTCCTTCCTTCCTTTCTTCCTTCCTTCCTTCCTTCCTTTCTTTTTTTTCTCCTTCCTTCCTTCCTTCCTTCTTTTTCTTTTCTCCTTCCTTCATTTCTTTCTTTTTCTTTCTGTTTTTCTTTCAGTGTTATATATTATAGAATGCTTGGAAACCCTCTAGAAACAACAGGCTAATAACTGTGTCTGAATCTTTTAGCCATTTTAAAGCTGTAAGCACACAACTGTTATTGTTTTTAGGACAAGGGAAATTGATCTAAGTTAATTATTTATTGAAAAAAAACTTTTAAAAGAGAAAACCTACCTCATATCTGGTTTTCAATATGATTCATATATTTCAATATCATTTAATAAGGAGTATAATTCTGTGAAAAAGTCTAAAGAGGTAAAAAACAAAAGATTGAATGAAGGAAAAGTATGATGTAGAGGATAGAGCCTGGACTTGAATTTAGGGAAACTCAGATTCCAGTCCTGACTCAGGCATTTACTACCTCTGTGCCTCTGGGCAAATCATTTACATTTTCTAAGTCTGTTTCTTCATCTGTAAAACTGCAATTGAACAACATTGGTAAATCTATAAAAATTATGAAAAATTAGCCAAACTACTATCCATCAAAGTAGATCTAGAAGGAATGGGGAGAAATTGCAAAAAGCCAGACCTTATCTTTCTCGAAAGAAAAATTTCACAATTAATAGAGCTATCCAAAATTTCAAATGGGCTGCCTATAAGTCTGAAAAAATGCATGTTTGGTAACAGAAACTCCAATTAGAGCTTGGACTTGTTGATCACTGGTATCCTTTAAAATTATTATATGTTATAATTTTGAGATAGCAAGTTTATTAAAGTATTATTAGAAAAATTAGCTCCCTAAAATATTACAATAGGTAGTGTTGATTCTGGCAGAAGCAAATTAAAAAATGACTTGCTAAGGAATACAAAATAAAAGATATTTTAAAAAGAAGAAAATATCAATGAAAAATAAAATAAATATTTTGGTAGGTATAAAGCTGTGAATAAAACTTTGTAAACATTAGTTAAATCAGATTCAATGTTATTTATAATATGTATAATATTTAACATAATATAGTCAAATAGATTTTGGAATTCCCATAAATTATTAAGAAATAATTTTAAATGTAACAATATTTACATTTTGATAAGATGACAATTTCTATATTCTCCTATTTTTCTCTATTTTTTAAGTGAAAAAACACAAATATTAAGTATGATATCATAGTCCATAATTTCATGGTAGTCACACCTTTACTATACTCTAATATATTGACTCAGAGTCCAGTACCTTGTTATTAATTATTTTCTCATTTAAAAATAAATAAATAAATAAATAAGAAAAAAAAGAAAAATCAGAAGTTATAGAACTCAATTACCTAGTTATAAATGACAAAACATAATTTTCTTAGGCACAAGTATTGTATTTGAAAAAAATAGCTAGGAACTTAAAAATTCAATTGTCAAAAAGAAAAAGCAAAAAAAAATAAAGGATTACATGTTACACCATAGAGACAGCTAGTTTGGGATATGGGCTAGAACTATGACTTCATGGAAAAACACAACAAAAGAAAAAACTCCTGAATCAGTTCTCTGTACCAAAACCAGTTCACATCTTATATGTTACTTGTAGTCTTACATCACATAGTCACAAAAAATTTGAAGTGAGTTTATGATCAGAATAATAAATACTACCCCTTAAAATTTAGATGAGCAACTTTTCATGCACCTTTAACATTTAATGTTGGTAAGTTGATTGCTAACAACATTGAATGGAGGAAATCACAAAAAGTATAAAAAGATCATTTTGATTACATGTAATTAAGGAGTTTGGTATAACCATAATTAATGCACCTAAGAAAATAAAACAGAAAATATATATTCAATATTTTGATGAGGGTCTAATATTATAATATACACATATAGTATGTAAGTATATGCTTTCAAATGTAAAGAACAAGAGAAGTACAAACTAAATATCTTTAAGTTTTCCCCTCCTACACAGAAAACTGGTAAAGATGAGAAAAGATGGAAATAATCAGTGTTGGAGGGTAAATAAGGAATATCACTTTATTGTGGATAGATTTAAGGACCATACCAAACATTTTGGAAGACATTTTTATATTCTAAAAAGGAAGTAAATAAAATTTTTTAAAAATCCATAAAATATGATATGATGCTTGCCCTATGCCCAAAAGATATGGCCATTCTAAGCTAAGGGATTCTATGGCAAAAAGAAAAGCCCCAAGTGTGTGTGTGTGTGTGTGTGTGTGTGTGTGTGTGTGTGTGTATGTATATATATATGTGTATATATATATGTGTATATATATATACACACATATATATAACATTTGCAGTAACAAAGAACAAGAAACAAAGGACCTTCACATCAATTAAGGAAGGGCTAAACAATTTTAGCCCCTAAAGGTGAGATTTTGACTCAGTTGACAAAGTACCAGTATCTTTCTTGATATACAGGATTGATTGAATATCAAATGATCTGGTGGTTAAAGTTGAATATATTTTATTTTGGTCTAAAAACAGCATTTGTCATGATGGTTAAATACCCAAACAATAACTAACCAAAATTATTAATTTAAAATACACTTTTATTGTAGACATAAATTGTGATTTGAATTCCAAATAGCTGCTACCATTTGTTTGAGATTTTTCATTTAGAAAAATATAATAATACTATTTATTGGTTCTTTGGGTTCCTTGATTTTTTTTATCTTTCTTTTCCATTCACTTTCATGTAGATTACTTTTTTGTTTCCAAGAAACCCATAACTTACAACCAAAGGGAGGCTCTGTTTTCTTTTTGTAGGGAGTGTGTAAGAATTATAAACACAGAGAGCATTTCTGGGAGTCAGGATGGCAGAGAGATGCACATAGCATAAAGGGAAGGAGCTGGAGCAGAATCTATTATGCTTCATCTGAAGTTTTAAAAAAAGAAAGAAAAGAAAAAGAAAAGAAAAAGGAGTACTATACTGACCTCAGGCCAAGGAGAAGCAAAAATAGAAATAATTTAAAGATAAATAGGAAGCTACATCTTGTTAAAAAAATGAAGTGATATCAGTGCTAAACATACTGATATGTTCTTTTTATGTTTATATAGCTTTTTATTTTCAAAACATATATATTGTTTTCAATATTCATCCTTGCAAAACTTTGCAATCCAAATAATTTCTCCCTCCCTTCTCCAACGTCTCCCCTAGAAAACAAGAAATACAATATATAACCATGTGTGATTTTAGTTCCACAATTAACATGATACACAAGAAAAATTGGATCAAAAAGAAAACAAAATGCAAGCAAACAACAACCAAAAACAGTGAAAATATTATGTTGTGATCCACATTCAATTCCCACATGACTCTCTGGGTGAAGATGACTCATTCCATCACAAGACCATTGGAACTTACCTGAATCACATTGCTATTCAAAAGATTTAAATCCCTTAGAATTGATCAGCATAATCTAATTGTTGCTGTATACAAGATTCTCTTGGTTCTACTTACTTCACTTAGCATCAGTTCAAGTAAGTCTCTCCAGGCCTTTTTCAAATCATTCTGCTGATCATTTCTTATAGAACAATAATATTGGAGGCGGAGCCAAGATGGTGGAGTGAAAAGGTGACTCTCTGCATCCTCCTCTGAACTTCTCTCAAATCAACAATAAAATAAGCCTCTGAACTGATCTTCAAGTCAACGAATCAGGAAATATTTGGATACTGCTTGCAGATATCTCTGAAAAACTTCACATCAGGTTTGTCTAGCTCCGCCAGAGGGATAAACAGAGGACTCCGGTGTCAGAGAACTCTGGTGGAGGCCGGAAGTGAGGGTGGGACTCAGCTCAGCTCAGCTCAGACTGGCAAAAAACTCCAAACTCCAAACTCCACATTCCAAACACCTGGAGTTTATCTGAGGCACTCGGGACACTCTGCCCTGTTTGGGGGCAGGTGTTCTGGCAAACTTGCCTTGTTTAAGGAGTAATTCGGACTTAGTCCTAGCCCCCACCAGCCCAGCACCTTAAATTAATTCACCAAAGAGCCTCAGGGCAAAATCTTCAGCTGGCCATTTCAGCCGCTATTTTTTTTCCCCCTACCTTAAAGAGATATTCACGCTGTCTTAAAAAAAAAAATGAAGAGGCAAAAGAGAGCTCTCACCATAGACAGCTTTTACAAAGAGAAAGAGGAGAAGACCCCAGATCCAGAGGTTCCTTTAGACATAACTCCAGAGGGAATCAGCAAGAACCATCACTGGTTCCCTTTTCAAAAGGCCTTTCTGGAAGATTGCTTAAAGAACCTAATAAAAGAACTGGAGGATAAATGGGAAAATAAATTGAAATTAGTGCAAGAAGGATACAGTATCTTGCAAGAAGGATATGATGCCCTGCAAAAGAGATATGAAAAAGACACCAATCTATTGAAAAATAAAATTAGTGAAGTGGAAAAAGAGTGCAATGAACAAAAAAATTCAATTGGCCAGTTACAAATGGAGCTTAAAAAGGTAACTGAAGAAAACAACACTTTAAAAATAAGAATTGAACAAATGCAAGTGAATGACTCAATAAGACTTCAAGAATCAGTCAAACAAAAAGAAAAAAATGAAAAATTAGAAGAAAATATGAAATATCTCCTAGGAAAAACAACTGACTTGGAAAATAGATCTAGCAGAGACAATCTAAGGATTATTGGACTTCCTGAAAGCCATGATGAAAAAAAGAATCTAAACACTATCTTCCAGGAAATCCTGAAAGAAAACTGCCCTGAGATTGTAGAATCAAAGGGCAAAATCAC